>CM019148.1:286689844-287036491 GCA_009733165.1 Naja naja
TTGCAGAATAGCACCTGATTGCTGTTATGTATGTAGGTTTGAATGTTATTGGTTTATTTGAACTGTTCTTGTAAATGTCAATGGTATTGGTTTAAAATAGTGCGGGAAGAAACCCTGCACTCCCATTGCTGGCCAGCTATGCTGCAGGCTATAAGAAGCAGCCGTAGCCAAGCCAGGACGGGTCCATTCGAGCTGTAGTCACTAATAAACTCTTGCTGGAACTCTCGCGGTCTGACTCTTCATGCAAACTTAACACTGGCGACGAGGATGGGATTCCCTGAAGAGAAGACGACAAGACGAACAAGCAACTGAGCGAGATGCTGCGATGAACACCCCCAGCACGTTCGATCGGCGACGGAAGGACTGGGAATCGTATGCGGATCGTTTCACATGTTCCTGGAGGAACGATCTCGCCGGCATCCCCGAGAGACGGAAGAGGCGGTCTTCTCCGCACTGCGGTGGGCAGTCTTTCAAAATGGCGAAATAAGGCGGTTGGCGGGAGCAGCAGAGCTGAAGGTAATGGGAATGGCCCGATTTAGAGAAACTTTTAAGAGCCCATTACGCCCACAAGTATCGTGCCTCATTAAGAGACACGAATTTTTACCGTCGGGATCAAGGGGATAGCGAGAATGTTAATGACTCGTGGCAAGTTTAAGGACATTGGGGGTTGTGACTTTACCAATTTAGAAGAGGCCATGCGCCCTGTGATCGGTTGTTTTAGCCTAAAAGATAAGTCTTACAAAGCAAACTTTTAATGAAACCTAAGATCACGTTAAAGAGGCCATTGAAGAAGCTGTTTCAGCGGAAGCACCAAGTCCTCAGCCGCGGCATGAAAAGATTACAAGGCCTCAAGCCAGGGCCTCAAGCCATTCTGATGGGAAAAATCCACAACAGCCCATTGCGAACAAATAGACTCTGATTCTGATGGCAGTGAGGCAGAGGAGGGGATTTTTAAACTCAGAATGAGAAGAAAAGAAAAGACTCTGGGAAAAACAGGCAAGGATTCTATTGCAGAGGCTGTGGGGGGGGCCACCCCGCACTGAATGCAAGTTCTTGACTCCATTTGCCTACTTGGGAGAAAACGGGGTCACATAGCCAGAGTCTGCAAATCATCCAGAAACCCACCAGTTAGGAAGAAATTTCCTGATAGAGACTTTAAGCCAACAATTTCCTTGAAAAAAAGGGGGCGAAATTAGAAGCAAATGGCAAGAATGAAAATCACCAAACAATCACTATTGGTCATTCTTCCCTTAAAAGCAGAAAAAGTACATGTGAAGGTGTTTATTGAGGAAGGCCTTGCCAAATGGGAAGTGGACTCAGGCTTATTTATCTAGGTGTCATGGGACACTATCCACAGACTCTTTCCCAAAATTCAGAAAAAGCATTTCCAGAAGCAACATCTGACTCTCAAAGACTACCAAGGGAACAAGATTCCGTAGTTGGGGAGAGAGATTTCAACGTGCAGTTTAAAGGCCAACCAAACGTTTGCCCCTGACCATCTGTGGACAAGGATCGCCCAAGTTGCTGGGACTTGAGTGGTTCAAGCCACTGGCATCGAGGTGACTGGCATCCATCACGTGAGCAGCTCTGACTGGGAAGAGTCCTTGAAGTCTGAGTTCCAGAGGTCTTCAGCGAAGGACTGGGCAAGTATATGGGACCCCTATTGCTTTCAGCCTAGACCCAAGGTGCCCCAATTCGTTTAAAGCCCAGGAGGGTTCCCATTTGCTTTAAAGGAAAAAATTGATGCACCAAGTTAGATAAGTCTCATTGCTCAAGGGGTTTTAGAGCCTACTGACCACTCCAGATGGGAAACACCCATAGTCACACCAGTCAAGGTGATGGGTCAGTGAGAATCTGTGGTGACTACAAGGGACACTTAACCATGCGCTGCAGCAGAGCGCATATCCGTGTACCAGTTGTGCATCATCTGCTCCATTTCCTTGGCAGGGGTACAGTATTTGCTAAACTGGACTTAGCTCAGCATATCAACAATTAACAGTTGATGATGCACTGCAGAGCACAAACAATTGTGACTCATAGAGGGTGCCTTCAAATGTAAAAGACTACAATTTGGAGTAAGCGTGGCACCTGGCATTTTCAAAGCCTTATGGAAAGAATGTTGCAAGGACTGCCGGGGTAGTGCCTTATTTTGATGATGTATTAATCTCTGCTGAAAATGACACTCAGCTTCAAGAAAGACTCAGAGAAGTCCTTACCAGATTCAGAAAAGCGGGTTTAAAAGTCAAGGAAGACAAATGTACACTCAAAACAGACAGAGTTGAGTTCCTGGGGTATATGATTGACAAGCATGGCATCCACCCTACTGATGCCAAGGTTAAAGCAATCAAGGAAGCCCCTAAACCTCGATGCAAGGCAGATTTACAAGCCTTCCTTGGACTTATTAACTTTTACACATGTTTCTACCTCACAAAGCATCTATTGCTGAGCCCTTACATCGCCTGCTTGATAAGAAAGCTGTTTGGATCTGGGGGCGGAAGGAACAGTCAGCATTTAACAGTATTAAGAGACTAATCACGTCTGATGCTGTGTTGATACAATTCTCTGAGAATTTGCCTGTTGTTCTGACTTGTGATGCATCCCCTTTGGAGTGGGGGGGTTTGAGTCACAGGCTTCCCAATGGAAGGGAAGCCCCAATTGCATTTACTCTCGCACTTTGTCCAAAGCAGAGAGGAATTATAGCCAATTGGACAAGGAGGCTTTAGCAGTTGTTGCAGCTGTTAAGAAATTTCATGAATATCTGTATGGCAGGTCATTCACCATTGTTACAGATCACAAACCTTTATTAGGCATTGTGGCAGGAGACAAACCTACACCTAATATCCTGTCACCAAGAATGCTGAGGTGGACTGAATTTCTTGCAGCCTATTCATACAAACTGATTCACAGGCCTGGCAAGGACATTGGACATGCTGATACACTGAGTCGTTGCCCACTACCTTGCCACAAGGAGGACTTTGAACTTGAAACTCACACCTTTTCCTGGAGACCATGGCTAAGCTTCCAGTCCATGCTGCTGAGATTGCCAGAGAAACTACCAAAGATGCTGTATTAGCACCTGTTATGGGCTGGATTAAGAAAGGTTGGCCTCTTCAAGATCTACCTCACCTTGCCCAACCTTTTAAGTCCAGGCAAACTGAATTATCTGTATTAAGAGGATGTATTTTGTGGGGTAACAGGGTGGTTATTCCTGCAAAACTGCAAGGGAGGTTTTGGAAATGTTACATGAGGGTCATCCTGGGATTGTAAGGATGAAAGGTTTGGCCAGGAGTTATGTATGGTGGCCAGGTATTGACAAAATGGTTGAAAACTGGGTAGCATCTTGTCCCAATTGCCAGGTAGTCAGGCCTGCCCCACCTCACGCCCCCACACAGGAATGGGAATGTCCTAGGGGCCCATGGTCTAGAATCCACATTGATTTTGCAGGCCCTACAAGAGGGCACACTTTCCTAATTATAGTAGATGCATATTCCAAATGGCTGGAGGTAATTCCCATGACATCCACTACAACTGAGGCTGTCATCAAGCAACTCAGAAAATTATTTGTCACCCATGGGTTACCAGATGTCCTTGTTTCTGACAATGGCCCTCAATTCACATCTAACATTTTGAATCCTTTCTAGCTCAACAGGGCATCAGACATGCCCTCACTGCCCCTGGGCACCCTTGCCAATGGCGGGCTGAACGCATGGTACGCTTCACCAAAGAGAAGCTTCAGCAGCTGGGTCCTGGGGACATCACTGAGAAGCTTGAAAAACTTCTTAGTGTTCAACACATCACTCCTAGCCCATCAAATAACTTGTCCCCAGCAGAGTTGTTGATGGGCAGGAAACTTAGGTCTCCCTTGACCGCCTTCATCCCACTTACGCACCAACGCACCACTGGATTCCACTTCCAAAGTTCGTTCTTTTAGTGTGGGAGATTCTGTCTATGCTAGGAACCTTACAGGTGAATCTTTGTGGATTCCTGCTGAAATAACTCACATCACGGGCCCTCGTTCTTACAGGGTACAAACGGAGGATGGCCTCCTCTGGAGCAGGCACATTGACCAACTTAGATCCAGGTTCCCTCAGGAACATCAACCCTGTCCTCTCTAGGTCCCTCACCTGATGTTCCATCTAGGGGAAGGAGGGGAACAGGAGGAAAATCAGCAAACAGGAATCAACCCCATGTGTAACGAGCCATTGCGACAGGAACCATCCCGAACCCTGTCACAAAGCCAAGATCCATCCTTAGAAGTGGAAGATTGCACATCACTACCTGACTTGGGTGCTGACATTGGAATGGAGATGGGTTGGGAGGAGAGACCAGATTCTAACAGTCCAACAGGGTCTTCTTCCTCAGGAAGTCCCAACAGGGAAATGTCAGTAGACACATTTCCCTTCTCACTGGGTGAGAACGTTAAAGCTTCTGAACCACGAAGGTCTCAACGCACGTAAGAGCCCCACCTATTTAAAGGAATACATTAGATAGGTTGGGGTTTGGTATGGACTGAACCTAGTGGGGAGGGGTGTTATGTATGTAGGTTTGAATGTTATTGGTTTATTTGAACTGTTCTTGTAAAATGTCAAATGGTATTGGTTTAAATAGTGCGGGAAGAAACCCTGCACTCCAATTGGCTGGCAGCTACGGCTGCAGGCTATAAGAAGCAGCCGTAGCCAAGCCAGGACGGGTCTATTCGAGCTGTAGTCACTTAATAAACTCTTTGCTGGAACTCCTCGCGTCTGACTCTTCATGCAAACTTAACAATTGCCACAGGGCTGCCTCTGTAAAAAAGCTGAGCCTCTATCAGGTAGACACCTCTCTCAGAAGTTGCAAAAAATAGAAAGGTAGAAAGGGCCCTGGAGCTGGTTGAGGAACAGGCCACGTCCTGCAAGTCCCTGGTAGTAGCTGAATGGCTGGGTGGGAAGCAGGCCCAAGCCTGCAAGCTGTAGCCACTTCATGTGTGTTGCAGCTGGCCTGAGGTGCCCCTGGGTGACTTTCTGGGTGGGAAGTAAACTCAAGTCTTATGGGAACCCAGCAAGCTGGGGTGGGTTGGGGAAATAGGGAGGGGGGGAGTGCTGTAGCATCACTGTGGTTGGTCTTAGGGTGAATGACTATGGGGATGCAGCTGTAACTTTGAAACCAGGTTGTAAGTAGCCTTGGGGGGGGGCGGTGTCTGTCTTATCTTCAAAAGTGACTTGACATAAGTCAAGGATTACCTATATTGTAAGTTTGTTTTCTTTTGTTTCATGGTGAATGTATAAGACTGCACATATTAATTAGAAATGCCCTTACTAATTAAATTATTTTAATAGTCAGTAGCTAGCCTTTCTGCCATTAGAAGAGTGATAAATATTTCCAGAAATGATTTGTCCATGGTGTTCATATCCATGATTGTTTATATTCAACAGAATCTAAGTATTTATACATTCTCCAAATGTTCTTTTAATTGGAATCTTTTACAGGCTTATCAGAGTAAATTGATATGAAATGCTCCAGACAAAGCCTATTGCTTACCCTGATTTTATGTTTGCTTATGTTTGCTCCAGTGAGTTTCTATTATACCATAAAAACACATCTGCCTACAAAAAGCCTTTTCAACTGGCTAATGTACGGAAGTTGGTAGAGAAGGGGGAAAGTTTTATTTGTGATTCTACCTATTTCCCTGAAATTCAAAATATTAGAGAGGTATACTAATATAGAGTTTGAGTCTGCAAGGATAAACAGGAAACTCTTGGATATTGCCTTTATTATCTAGTACTTCAAGGAGTATCCCTGCCAATAGGAAGGAATGCTGGATCCAAGCTATTCGGTTTCAAATTAGCCTTCATAATTATTAGCTCTTCAGCAAAATTCAGAGTTCTGAAGAGAAGCTGCATTTTGTTACTACCTTGCTTGTATTTTTAGACCACCTAATTAGAAAAAGAGATGAAAGTAAGTAGAAAAATACTGCTTTATAGTACAATTTTATGTAAGTTTGCCCAAAATTAAAGTCTATTACTTTTAATAGAACCTATCTTCAGATAAAAGTGAATAGGATTGTAAGCTTAGTAGCTTATTAGGATACTGAATATTAGTACTATTCTGTAATTTTTGATGCTTTCTGTTTCCCAAAAAGACATTTTCTAAGTATTTATGTGACTTTTCAGAACTGCTTTTGTTTAAAAAAAAGTTACACCCAGAAATGAAGCGCTGAATGGTTCTTTGGTAAATATTAAGTTCTCAACCAAAGGGCTTATTTTTTTTAGCTGGATGACACTGTTATCAGAAATAGAACACCTTTACTTTAACTTGCTTTTTTAAAGCTTATAAACATGTAAACTGGCATTTGTCATAGCAGCTATAAAAGTTGTCATATGAAAGGAATATATCATTAGTTCTATTTTAAAGTCAATAAAATGCTATGATTTCTTAGTTCAGGGTGGGCAAAATAACAAAGCTTATCCAACATTATGAAAAAAAATAGAAGAATCAGTGTTGGCAAGATGGATGACTATATAAATGTGATAAATAAATGCCTACAAACTTTAATCAAGGTATAGTGAACCTTCTGACAATATATTATTTTGCCTTCCCAAAATATCTGTTCTTTATCCTAAAGGTACAGTACAGTGCTGTGCTATGAAGCTTCCATTGGCTTTGAAGACAGGCACTGCCAATCAGACACTGATTGAAAACTGTGAGTGGTTTCACAGAATAATACCTGCAGTTACTACAACCATAGATGCCAGTGTCCCATTGTGATAGACTCTGTGCTTCCAGACTGGATAAAGTGCACAATTGTGCTCTTCTTCAAACCTGAAGCTTATACAATACTGTACTGAGATGCTTTTAACAGGAAGCACTAGAAATGCAACTTTAAATAAATAAGTAAAGTTAAACTCTAAGCAAACATATTTGGGGCATATTAAGCATTTTCTTCTTTTTGCCTTTTGCTGCTGATTTATAATATTTGAATTTATTATGTGTTACTGCTGATGTGTCTGTTACTGCAAATAGTTTTTTCCTAGAGCCCTCCAGGTAATCCATGACATAGCCTGGACTGTGCAGCTATTTCTCATTTGTGGGGGGCAGGATCCCTTTTGCTTTATAGTTAGTGCAGTTCATTTACCCTGATCAAAGGGGCTGATGAGAAGAGAATTTTTTTCTCTCCTTCAAAAGATGTATTTGTTTTAAACACAACTTGTTAGAATCCCTAAGACAGTTCATGGCAGAGATAAGCAGTGCTTCTTAAGTTAAAATGTGATGGCAGGAGGGTGGTGCTGAAGTTGGACTAAGAGTCTTTTTGTTCCAGATTTTGCAGAGAAAGGACAAAACACATAATCTGATGTTAATGAGAGAAATTTAATCCGAAATCTGTTAAGACTTTTGGAAACCCATTATTGGTATAGTACAGATGTTCATATTCCCTCTTCATTTACATTAGTTTTCATCTTTCACACCTCACAATACTTCTAATCTCCTAGCTAGTAAATTGTTGAAGTGGTAATATAGGCTAATCTTCTGTGCATAAATTTACTTTAGGAAACAATCTAGGAAAATCTCTATACAGCCCAGAGGCTTTCTTGCCATGTATAACTCCTTCTGAGTAACAGTAATCAGTAACATTGATAGCCAACAAAAATTAGTAATATATTTTTC
This sequence comes from Naja naja, assembly GCA_009733165.1. Lineage (NCBI taxonomy): Eukaryota > Metazoa > Chordata > Lepidosauria > Squamata > Elapidae > Naja > Naja naja. Next base: position 286,697,486 of record CM019148.1, read on the forward strand.
CTATATTTTGACCTGAGACACAAAATTAGAGGTGTAAGACCTATAATAGGATAAATTCACATTTTAAAAAAATATAGTTGGGTAAAAAAGACTAAAACTTGGACCAACACATGAACAGGACATGACTCAACTCACTTTGTTTTCTTCCCTGTCCAAAAATAAATGAAATAATTAACTTATGGCCCCTAGTTAACTACATAGCTGCCTCTAGTTACCATCTGTGATCTAATGGATAGTGCTTAATTAGATTGGAAACCTTGCTTGTCATTTGGACATGGCACTAAATGTTTGTAAAATATGTACACTTTCATTCTCAGCTCCCATTTAATAAATGTGTCATAAGATATTTCATTGTATTGTCTTGGGGGTAAAGAAGGAAAAAGGCATTCTGGTTACCTCTGGCTTTGAGCTGCAAAAATAATCAACACATAAGCACTGAAATCTAGGATCATCATACTATGCATTTAGTTTCTGATTGTTATTTTTTCTCGTTAGTTAAAAGGTTTTCAATTAATAATTTTACTACAGTACCAGAAGAGCTTGGTTTTGGTTAGTGGAATTTCTACCAGTTTGTGCTTGTAGACTGTCTAGATCAGGGGTGTCAAACTTGCAGCCTGCGGAGTAGATGTGTCACGCGCTGGCCACGCCTACCCACATTTTAGCGAAGGGGGGAAAAGTTGCAATATGTCACACGATGACAACGTGGCACCACGGGTTTGACACCCCTAGCCTAGATTGCCTTGACAGATGGTAGGACAGGCAGGCATAGCTTTTTCTGTTTTTGTACAATTTTTTATTAGGAGTTTTAAATTTAAAAATAAAAACTGACAAGAATATCAGACTGTGTCCTTTTAACTTCAATAACCTTCATTTTTCAGCAACATCCATTTTTCAAAGCAAAGAAGTATAACTTCAAGACCAGTTAACTCAATCCACCTCTTAGCATCTTGGAAAATCTTATATTTAATTCGTCCTCCCACGGCCAGACAAATTTTGATATGTCCTTTGCCATTGTTTCAGTAGTACATTGGTTTCAAGAGAGGTATTGTCTGCAACAAAAATAACATTCTGGGGTAAACATTTATCTGTTCTTTGATCAGAGAAATTTAGATTCATCATGGTTTGTGTTAAGTCTGCATGAAGAGTCAGACGCGAAGAGTTCCAGGAAAGAGTTTATTCAGTGACTACAGCTCGAATGGACCCGAGTTGGCTGGGCTAAGTCTGCCTCTTATAGCCTGCAGCCGTAGCTGTCAGCCAATGGGAGTGCAGGGTTTCTTCCCGCACTATTTAAACCAATACCATTTAACATTTTACAAGAACAGTTCAAATAAACCAATAACATTCAAACCTACATACATAACAGTTTGTAGCTGTAAAAGTTCATCCTCAAAGCACTTATAGAACAAACCTGATAAACCATCTGATCCAGGCATCTTTCCTGGTTTAATCTTTTTTATAGCTTCTGGAACTTCCCTTATTATTATAAAGCCTTCATAATTTATATTAGTACCTCTGTAATCCTTGGTTATTTTTTCTAAATTAGTCAGTTTTTGTCATGTCCTTTATACAAATTGGAATAATACTGATGAAATGCTTGTTTCATAACCACAGTATCTTTCTCTTGAAGTTTTAATATCAATTTTCTTTTCTCTTTTTGCAATTTATAAGCCATCCATTTTCCTGGTTAATTCACAAAGTTTTTGTGCTTTACATAGTTCAGTTTTATTTCTATTTCTCTTACTGTAATATAGATAGCGGTTGCTGTAAAATCTTCATTTCTTGAGGTACTTATCTTCTGAATGAAGGCAAATATACATATCCCAGGATTATCTTCCAGGAAAGATTACTTATCTTCCCTGGAAATTTATTTAATTCTTCTTAAAGAAAAGAATTCTTTAATTCTATTTCATCCAAATATTTTGTCTTTTCTCTTGCCTCTTTTTCTTAAGTTCAGTATTATATTGAAACAAGTAGCCTTAATAAAAGCTTTAGTTACATACCTTATATACAGGTGAAACTCAAAAAATTAGAATATTGTGCAAAAGTTCATTTATTTCAGTAATGCAACTTAAAAGGTGAAACTAATATATGAGATAGACTCAGTACATGCAAAGCAAGATAGTTCAAGCCGTGATTTGCCATAATTGTGATGATTATGGCTTACAGCTCATGAAAACCCCAAATCCACAATCTCAGAAAATTAGAATATTGTGAAAAGGTGCAATATTCTAAGCTCAAAGTGTCCCACTCTAATCAGCTAATTAAGCCATAACACCTGCAAAGGGTTCCTGAGCCTTTAAATGTTCTCTCAATCTGGTTCAGTAGGAATCACAATCATGGGAAAGACTGCTGACCTGACAGTTGTGCAGAAAACCATCATTGACACCCTCCATAAGAAGGAAAGCCTCAAAAGGTAATTGCAAAAGAAGTTGGATGTTCCCAAAGTGCTGTATCAAAGCACATTAATAGAAAGTTATGTAGAAGGGAAAAGTGTGGAAGAAAAAGGTGCACAAGCAGCAGGGATGACCGCAGCCTGGAGAGGATTGTCAGGAAAAGGCCATTCAAAAGTGTTGGGGACTTTCACAAGGAGTGGACTGAGGCTGGTGCCAGTGCATACACAGATGGATCCTGGACATGGGCTTCAAATGGCTCTTGTCAAGCCACTCATGAACAACAAACAACGTCAGAAGCGTCTTACCTGGGCTAAAGAAAAACAGACCTGGTCTGTTGCTCAGTGGTCCAAAGTCCTCTTTTCTGATGAGAGCAACTTTTGCATCTCATTTGGAAACCAAGGACCCAGAGTCTGGAGGAAGAATGGAGAGGCACACACTGCAAGATGCTTGAAGTCCTGTGTGAAGTTTCCACAGTCTGTGTTGATTTGGGGAGCCATGTCATCTGCTGGTGTTGGTCCACTGTGCTTCATTAAGTCCAGGGTCAATGCAGCTGTCTACCAGGAGATTTTGGAGCACTTCATGCCTCCTTCCGCAGATGAGCTTTATGGGGATGCTGACTTCATTTTCCAGCAGGACTTGGCACCTGCCCATACTGCCAAAAGCACCAAAACCTGGTTCAATGACCATGGGATTACTGTGCTTGATTGGCCAGCAAACTCACCTGACCTGAACCCCATAGAGAATCTATGGGGGAATGCCAAGAGAAAGATGAGAGACATGAGACCGAACAATGCAGAAGAGCTGAAGGCCCCTTTTGAAGCATCCTGGTCTTCCATAACACCTCAGCAGTGCCACAGGCTGATAGCTTCCATGCCACGCCGCATTGAGGCAGTAATTGCTGCAAAAGAGGCCCAAACCAAGTACTGAGTACATATTCATGCTTATACTTTTCAGAGGTCCGATATTGTTCTATGTACAATCCTTGTTTATTGATTGCATGTAATATTCTAATTTTCTGAGATTGTGGATTTGGGATTTCATGAGCTGTAAGCCATAATCTTCACAATTATGACAAATCACGGCTTGAACTATCTTGCTTTGCATGTAATGAGTCTATCTCATATATTAGTTTTACCTTTTAAGTTGCATTACTGAAATAAATGAACTTTTGCACGATATTCTAATTTTACGAGTTTCACCTGTAACTGCCTTTATTTACCTAAGTGGAGAAGACGTTTGAGGAGCGTGCTGGAAGAATTTTCCTTTTGGAGATAAAGTAGAAGACATTGTTAGTAATGTACAATGATATATTGGAGAACACAGTCCAAGGCAGGATAAAATTCCAGGTGCCCTTTCCAGAATAGACACAATTAATAAAATTAAATGAGATCGGAAAATAAATCAAATTCTACAGGTGCAGAGGCAAATATGTGGGAAGAATCTTAGGGCTGTAACTGGACACAAACTGGACATTAATCAGAAATGTGACACATTTAGAAGAAAAAAAGCTGTATTTTTAAGCATAATTATTAGAAACACAGCTTTCAGTTTATTACAGCTAGTCACTTCATTCAAAATTAGTCTGACCTTTTCTAATACCGGTACCATATTTTAAACAAATTTGAATTAGACAATGAATCTGGTATGGAATGGTATGAATGATATGGAAACAAATTATATGACAAAATGTGGAACAAAATTAGGTATGTTCAGCTTGGGGAAATATTCACTCTGGAAGACTGTCACAACAAAAGAACAAACACCTGAAGTGCAGGATACTATTTAATGGGCTTCACTAATACAAATGTAAATTTCAGTGAAATACCTTGAGAAAGTATAGCACTTCATCAGGGGGAACCAATTACTGAAAGAATTAGGGCACTCCTACATTGGAACAAAGAGTAAGCAGCCTTTTGTAGTGTTCCTCTGACTCTGAATTTATTGCCTTAAACAGACTATTGGATTTTATGGCCCTCAAAAATATCCCTCTGTGAATTGTTTGGTATTTTCTGATGCAAATAACTGAAAGGTTTTGAGCTGAGAACAATGCACTTCCTCTGGTCTTGAAACTATTCCTCTGTTGATGCAGCCTAGGACTGTATTGGCTTTTTTGACAGCTGTAGCATACATTTAATGTAGCATTAAACTGATCAGTCTGTAGTTTCCTGAATCCCCCTTTTTAAAGACTGAAACTGCATAGGCTCTTTTCTAGTTCTCTGGCAGTTCCCCTGTCTCCAGGAGCTCTCAAATATTTCATTCAGTGTTTCTGAGATCACATCTGCCAGCTTCTCAGGAGAATAAACCATCCAGTCTAGGAGACCTGAACTCATTCAAACAAATAGGTGGCTTTTAACTGATTCCTTATCTATTTTGACCTATATTCCTTCTTCAATTTCCCATGGTGCTGCTTTTGACAGGTTGGAGTATTTCCCCCTCTTCTATGTAAAGACAAATGCCAAAAAAAGGAATCAAGCAATTCTACCTTCTCCCTGCTGCATGTCATCTTCTTCTGCTAGTGAACCAATAATTTTCTTGACTTTCCTCTTGCTCCTTCATATCAAAGAGACTTCTTTTTTGTTATTTTTGGCATTTGTTCCAGGTCTTAGCTCATTCTGAGTCTTTTGTTGTTGTTATTTTTGGCATTTGTTGCAAGTTTATTTTTTATTTTCTTTGTCCTTGCAGATTCAAGCTATTTAGTAGTATTCTGTTCTAGTTATACGCCCCTCTTTCCATTTTTATTCTTGTCATTTTTGTCCCCCAGATTATCAGAGAGCTCTTTGTGCAACGACACTGTTCTCATCAGCTATCTCTTGTTTTTCTTTATTTGTGGTATTGTTTTTGTTTGATCCTTTATTGCCTCCATTTTCAAAGTTTCCCAAGTAAAAACTGTATTTCCCTCTAGAATTTCTATCCATGGAATTCTTCCTATTCTTTCTCTTAGTTTGTTGAAGTAATCTCTCTTAAAATCTAGCACACTGATCTGACTTTGTTTAGTTTTTCTTACCCGCATTATGGTGAATACTAGCATGACATGGTCACTCTCTCTCAAAATTGCTACAACTTCCACTCCCTGAATCACTTCATTCCTATTAGTAAGCATGAAGCCCAATATAGATGACTCTCTAGTTTCTTCTCCCACCTTTTAGATGACAAGGTTGTCAGCTATGCACATCAGGAAGCAGTTTGATCATCCACTTGCTGCAAAATTTGTTTGATGTCAGAATAGTTAGTCCCCAATTGGCCTGTAGGGCAAGGCCTACGTTGTCTGTAGTACATATCTATGGCAATGTCATTTTTTCCCCTTAATATTCACCCAAATACTTTCAAGAAGAGTTTCATCCTTGGTATCATGTATTTCTGTGTAGGTATAGTATTTTTTTTACATACAATACAACTCTTCTTTAGTTGGGTTTCTTTCTTTTCTTTTTTTCCCCAAATAATTTTTATTGTTTTCCACCAGTACACATCTTAATTACATTTTCAACAGTATTTGCATCAACATTCTCTTGCTTTTCATAGTATATTCAATCATGGGTTCCTTCCCATCAAGTTTTGGTAATATAGCCTACCCTCATGTAGTAGGATATCCAATTCTTACAGCCAGGTTTCCACATTCTAAAACACTTACAAGTGGAAAATACATGCATGGCATGAGAAATCCATGCAGAGAGAGGACAAAAGCAACAGCACAGAAAGATGAAAGCAAAATTCACTATCAGTTCCAAAGTGACATAGAGTCTTTAGTTCTGGCATTTTAAAAGTCACTCTGAAAGTTCAACCATAGTAAGCTTTAGGAATGTATATAGAATGATTATTTCTGCTGACTGCCAGCAGTTCAATTCTGACCGGCTCAAGGTTGACTCAGCCTTCTATCTTTCTGAGATGGGTAAAATGGGGTCCCAGATTGCTGACTCTGTAAACCAGTTAAAGAAGGCTATAAAGCACTGTGAAGTCATATATAAGCCTTATTGCTATTGCTATTTACAGAATCTGCTTGGAGAATGAAGACTATCACTACCAATATCTAACAGCAAAGTCTTTATAAATGAAGAAACAAAAAATAATAACTTGCCAGATAGGTATGCATCACCATATATTTAATTGCTGCTTTCCGCAGCAGCTTCACCAATCCACTCCCATCGCATCTCATCCAGTTTAAACCAATGGTAGTAAGGCATAATTTATTCCCATTGTTATACTGTCAGGGGTGGAAACAGCCTGAAGAAAGTGTCCAAATCACAAGCCACAGAGCCGCAGTCCGAGCAGTGCTTTATTTTCAGCGCAGAACTTTCAGCACGCCTGTTTTTGAAATAAGTAATCTTACTTCATGTTGAACTTATATAGATTCATGTTTCAAGCCACTTTTGCATGGTAATTGCAACCTTTATTTATTCATCCCATTTCTAAAGCCACCAACTCACCAAGCAGTTTTGCTTATTTTTCAGAAAATTAAAACCAACAGATACAAAACAGGTAATGTAGCACTTTAAGAAACCTTTTATAATAAAGAAAAAAGTTGCTATTTTTTTTTACATTTTTCATATTTTATCTAAATGATTTGCAAGTATTTGTAGCATGGAAAGAATATAGCTGCCTAAGATGGCTCTTGCTATTATCTCCTTCCTTTTGAAAGTTAATTGATTTATACTTGTGTAATCCATTGAAGCATACAAATTTGGTTGGGAAATGTTGCTCATGAGAAGACATTGCCTCCTATCTTTAAAATAGATATTTGCCAGATTTTGAGCCTTCCTGTAATTCATGTGATAAATCAATTTTCTCATCATTGCTTTTATAGTCAAGAAACTTGGTAAACATTACTTTAAAATGTCTTGCTGCTATGAAAACATTTTTTATTTCTTGCAATGGTACCAATAATAACAACTTTATTTTTGTATTCACAGAGGTATCACAGGCATTATTTGATAGTTTTACTATTATTTACATCACCAGCTGAACACTTAAAAGTATCATCTTCAATTTTGTTGATACAGCAAGAGAACAAAGGTCAGTTGTAATATGTGCTTAGTTAGAAGATACTGTTCCGTCTTGGAAGAGTAGTTAGCAATAAATCTTTCTGATCTGATGGACTGTTTCCTCCAGATACTTTAATTAAATCAAGAGTATATCTGAAAAGTGCCCATATTCTCTATAGAACCATTCTCCTGAGACCTTGCCATGATTGAAAGGGCTTCTTGCTCATTCACATGCTTGTCTTGGATTGTCCAGGTTAGATGGAGGGTTCCTAATATGTTATCTGTATCACAGATATTGTATTTGTAGCTTACCACAGGTGTTTACTCTCATGTAACCACAGCACTCAGGCACAGAAAGCTGGATGTCCAGTGATAAGGCTGTTGTCTGCAGATAAACCCTCATAGGCTCACTGATGCATTGATGCAGAATCTCAGTTAAATGAACCATACGAGAAAAATAATTTGATGGTAGATGTTTGGATACCAATAAATGTATGTCCTTTGTAAAGTTTGCTTAGGAGACCAAATGGATAAAGGCCTGGCCTAAGAAAAATGAAGTCTCCAAGTCTTATATTGCTAATCACCTCCCAGATATTTATCACTTTTCATAGTAGTGTCACCATCTCACAAAAGAAGGTAGATGCAACTTACTGTTTACTTTCCTAAACTCTCATTATTTTACTTGAAAAAAAAATGTGGAGTAGAATAGTTTTTCCATTCCAAACCCATGGAGGATTCTAGTGGAGATCAGATCTCAGTGTGGATACCTTCTCCCTTGTACATCTTTGTCACATTTTCAACTATAGCTCATTTCATAGGTGCTTCTTTTAGACAGTTAGAGTCTAAAGGGGAATAATGATAAGCACTATTTTATTTATGTTTCAAAGCTGTTTCAGGGACTCAACATGCATTTGGATGGTGTTGTTTATTAAGCACTGTGTGCTTCACTGTGTGCTTGGAATTTCCTAAAAAAAACCCTTCTAATGAAGTCATTAAACATTTCTGATTAAATTTAATATTTCCATGGAATAGGGTGTGTTCTTATTATTAACTGATAAAAGAAGAAGAAACAGAAAGTAGGATATATAGAACATGAGTTTGTTTGTTTGTTTGTTTGTTTGTTTATTTATTTATTAATATTGGGATTTCTATGCCACCCTATCTCCCGAAGGACTCAGGGCAGCTCACAACAATAAAAAACATACAGTACAAACCTTTAAAAAAATTAAATAAACATCCCAATATACTAATTAAAACTAACAACCACCACTAAAACCCCTCCCCCGCCATCAGTCCAGGTCGGCAAGCTGGAAGATCCATATTTTCAGGTCACGACGGAAGAATCGAAGGTCAGGAGCCATCCGAAGCTCCAGGGGCAACTGATTCCACAGGGTGGGTTCTCCCACAGAGAAGGCCCTAACCCTGGGGGTCACCAGCTGACACTGTCTGGCCGATGGCACCCCAAGGAGGCCCTGTCTCTGGGAGTGCACGGGACGTTGGGCAGTCGTTGCTGGCAGTAGATGTTCCCATAAATACCCCAGCCCTAAGCTATGTAGGGCTTTATAGGTGATTACCAGCACCTTGAATCTCACCTGGAGGGCAACCGGCAGCCAATGCATCTCACGCAGGAGGGGTGTAATATGAGAGTATTGGGATGCTCCCATCACAGCCCACATGGCTGCATTCTGAACCACTTGAAGCCTCCAAGTGGTCCTCAAGGGCAGCCCCATGTATAGAGCATTGCAGTAGTCTATATGGGAGGTAACGAGCACATGAGTAGCCGTACGTAAAGCATCTCGGTCCAGATAGAGGCACAACTGGCGCAACAGGCGAACCTGGGCAAATGCCCCCCTGGCCACGGCTCCCACCTGATCCTCCAAACTGCATCCAGGAGGACGCCGTGCATCCAGGAGGACGCCCAAGTTGTGCACCCTATCTATGGGGGGGGTAACACCTCTCCCCCCATAACTAAGGAAGAAACATTGTGGATAACCCGAGATGCCGGTATGTACAGCCACTTGGTCTTGGCCGGGTTGAGTCGAAGCCTGTTCCTCCCCATCCAGATCCGTACCACTTCCAGGCATCGGGACATCATGTCAAGGGCATCTATATATATAGACGTCAAACTCACGTCGTCACCGTGGCATCACGTGACATATTGTGGCTTTTTCTCCCTTCGCTAAACCGGGCATGGGCATAGCCATTGTGTGATGCCGTGAGTTTGACAGCCCTAATATAGAGAGTTCTTATAATGGATTACTGTAATTTGTTCTACATAGGGTTGCCTTTAAGAACAATCTGGAAATTTCAGATGGTGCAAACTTCAGCTCCCTTTGTGCCTATTGAGCAATTTCAATATTGCCATATGACACTGCTGTTAGGGCTATTGTGGCTTCTGGGTTTTTTTTTTAATTTGCATTTATATTCCGCCCTTCTCCGGAGACTCAGGGCAGCTTACAATTTTTTGGAGCACAACCCAATGTGCTCAGCAATAGGCTTCATTCCATTGTATATGCCTGCTTATTACTAGGGCTTTTTGCCTCCCCCCCCAGCGGCATTTTTACAAAGTCAGCTTATTGCCCCCAACAATCTTGGGTCCTCAATTTACCTACTCCGGGGGGATAGAAAGCTGAGTCAACCTTGAGCCTGGTGGGATTCGAGCCTGCACTAATTGCAGGCAGCTGGAACTAAGTGCTAGGCATTTAACAGCCTACACCACCAAGGCTCTTTTTAATTCAATGGTTAATTTTTAATGGTTAATTCAAGCTGCTGGCTATTGTCTACAAAGCCCTATGTGGCTCAAGGCCAGGATATCTGGTAAACTGCCTATTATAGATACTTGGCAAATCAGTGTGGGTCACTGGGGAATGGATGTTGAAGCAACCCACAAGTCAAGTGGTAAAATGGGAGAGGGTGCAGGAGTAGACCTTTATAATAGGAGCTGTTCTCTTGGATAATTTATCCCAGAAAACAAGAGTGATTTTTACTGTCATGACATTCTGGAGACTGAATCATTTTTTGCAACTGGTGCTGGATTTGAGAAACATGGTGTTGGGGAAAAAAATCTGACAAGTGATTTTATCCAAACTCTTGCACAGTGCAGGATCTACTCGAACATGCCTAATAGATTACCATTTAGTCTCTATTTAAACAATTTCGATAACATTCACTACTTTATCATAAATTATCAGAGGAGCAAACCTCTCTGAGAGCGAAAATTTGCTAAAGATGGTCACACTAGTGGAGTCACCGCTTATGGCAATGTCATTAATCACATGTCACCCAAGATCTGGACTCAACCTTTCCCGGTTCCACGCATGTAAACATCGTAACATTTGAGCGAGCCTGTGATGGTTAGGAGATCAATGTCCATGCAGTCCCTGCGGCTCAAGCCTAAAGTCTGTAGCCCAGCGCTGGATGGTTTGTAAAGCAGTCCCCGGTTAGACACAATGACAGGGAGGTGGTGCACCAAGACAGAAGGGGAAACAGCAGCCCAACAGTGAATATCGGTGATGTGGTCAGGCTATCCATATTTGGAGACCTTGATGTCCCAGGTCTGCTGCATTCGGTAACCGGACACTATGGAGACATCCATGACCCAGAGCCAGTTCATTGCCTCCACAAGTAAATCAGGTTTAATGAATGAAGTGCCAGATGTTATGATGGGCTCAACACTCGGATGGAGGCCTTGCCGTCGCAGGAATTGATCCAGGTGCTGCACAACACGGTTGTGCCATGCAAATCGGGCATTATGTGTCACCTCACAAACTTGCAGGACGTGGTTGATCGTCTCCAGGGCCCGGCAGGCTCCCCTACAACCTTCACTACTTTATGTGGCAGCCTGTTCCACTGACTAACAGCCCGTGCAGTCAGGAAATTCTTCCTGACTTCCATTCTTAAACTTTATTTTTTTATCAGTTTTGACACATTTGCTGTGACCCTGCCCTCTGGGGCAGTAAGTGGAGTTTTTTTAAAAAAATCTGCCAACTCTTAACGAGCCTATTTGAGGATTTCTATCTTCCCTCCATTATGTCATTATAGACTAAACATACCTAGAATCTTTAACTATTCCAATAGGATTTGCTTCCAAACCCATTTTTTTGTGCAGTCCTCCTCTAAACTCACTCTAGGATGTTTCTATTCTTTTCCAGTTGTGGTGTCTAGAATTAGATACAGTTAGAAATTTAATACATCCCAACTAATAGATCTTCTTTTTCAAAATTTGATGTTTGGTGTCCAGCATTCTTTTACATTGTAGTTATTCCAGGTAAAATTGTGGTCTAATTTATAAATTAGTTGTTGAAGATCAGTCCTAAAGTGTTTGGGTTGATCATCAATAATTAAGCAGTTCTAGATGCATTCAATTAATGTTCTTGGTGATGGAAAAAAATACTTTTTGTCTTTATCTGCTAACACCATTATTATTATTTTTTAAATATGATTCTCTGGTTATCTTCCCTCTTACCAGTTGCTGAAAACAGCTGAAGCAGCTTAAAGACATCTATTTTTGAATAAACAGAGGGTGGGAAAAAGTATTGGAAAGCTAGATCATGAATAATGGGCAAGCAACTTAAGTGAGGATCACTGAACACAATGCAAAGTTCATCTTAAATAATCAAAGTATAAGTAATAAAATAAAATGTGCCTTTGGGTTTGAAGTAATGCCCATTATTTTAATAATATGGGTCAACAATTAAGGAGATTTTTTTATATATTACATGATTGCTCTAAGAAAAAAGTATTTTAATTTCCAATGTCAAAACATATAGGCACCCATTGAATAAGAAGCTGAAAATCCATATTCCCAGGAACAAGTATCACATTTCTAAGTAATTGCTTGGGATGGTTCCAGTCTTTTCATTTCAATAGGACTATTTTCACATGTTAAGTGAAATAATAAATGGAAGAATAACTCACAAATTGTAACATATTGATTTTGTTCCTTATCTGAATTGAGCTGGGGACAAAATGCATTATTCTCGAAAGAATCTGATTTCTGGCAGTTTTGTTACATTGAAAAAAGAATATGCAAGAAAATAATAATACATGCATTCAAACCATAAATAAATAACATTCTTCCAATTCTTCTACATTTATTATCAAATACTAATTTATTGACCTAGCCTATTAAATAAGGAAATTACCAGATTCAGGAGGTCTTCTAGTTTAGGATGGTAAAATACAGTTGAGACAGGTATTTATAGACTGTTTCTAAGATGTTGGTATTCTGTTTATAAACATTGTAAAGGTAGTTCTGGCTTGAAAAATGTGTAGCTTAATGCCTGTAAAGAATTAAAAAATGTAGCTCTTTATATGGGGAGTAATTGAAGAATAAATTCAGCACTCCTAATTCAGTAATGATTTAAAGAAGAGTGTGTGTGTGTGTGTGTGTTGCCTTTTTTACTCAATTAAATCCAGTAGTTTTATCTGTCAGGATTGTGTTTTGGAGACCTCTGGTTAAAGTGTGGGCTTTTACTTTCCATCTTGCTACATTAAAAATGCAAGTATGCTCATTCTTGAATTCATAGTTGGATTTTATACCAAGAAGTAGTGCACTGTAGTTCAATTGATAAATTAGTAGCTCTTTTTCTAACACATTCCATTGCTTATTTTTGCATGTATTAGCTTTTGCCTCCTACAGTAAAACAAAGGCGGGTGCAGTCCCTGATTGGAGAATGAGAATAAAACCCATGATTGCATGGTATTTTTTTTGTAAAGCAAATCTGAACAGTTGAATTTAATTTCCTTCTGTGGATGCTACTTATTTGCTACTTCCTATTTCGAGGCATTTGAACTGCTTGAAGTTTTTTCAGGGAAAACATAGAACATGCTTTGATTTGAATATTTTAGCAAATTTGCATTGCAGATGCCCTGAATACTGTTTACTTCTGTCAACCTGGATAAGCCACCCGCTAATAATAATTGAAGGCTTCTGAATCAAGTATCACTGAATTGCACCTATAAGGGATGTTTTGAATGAATGTCTTTTAGAATAACCAACCATAAAAAAACTTTCATACACGGGTACCTCCCAAAGACCTAAATGGTGCATGATGTTTGCTTTTGAAAATGTTGAAGATTAATAGCAATGCCATTATTTCTATTAAGAGTTTCAGGAACCAAGCAATTCTTCCAAAAACTGCAACATTATGTCTGTTGTCTATCATTATTGACCAGTGCTCAAAAAGGCACACAAATCAAAGGTTTTTATATGATTTCTTATTTAATGATACATTTAGATGCATTCTACATTTTTTAACTAAAATAACAATATTAAGTAGAAATGGGAGTGTTAGTGATCTGTGGCAGGAAAACAATCACAAGTATTGTGGCCAGCTTGACCTGCAGGCCACATTTTCAGCTGCTGCTGATTTTCAGTGCGTTAAAATAAATAATGCAGAAGGGTGAGCTATAGGATGTGGATTATGGTCTTTCCTCTGTGCTGTCTGCTTTGGCAGCTGCATTCACTTCTTCTTCATCTTTCCCACATTCCATCAAATCCACTTGCTATTCTTAATCCAAATGCAATTGTGTTTAACACAGTTGTTCCATGCACCTTTTATAGCACTTCAAATACTCAATCATACAAATGCCAAATGGATGAGACACAGTGTTTTCTTACATGTGCCTGTTATCTGTAAAATTCAAAGAAAAGAATTTTAAATTGTTTAGCCTATCACTTAACATGAAAACTTAAATCTTTTGTCCTGTTCCTGTCTTTGATTCTCTTAAGTGCTTTTTGATAGAACAAAATATTCCACATTGTGAATTAAGTTTGTAAACATTGGCATTTTCTTTAATGCTTGGTTTTTTTACATATGACCTTTAAAAGAAAAGGAAAAGATTGCTTGAACAAAAACTCACAGTGCTTTTACCAGACTCCCACACACATTTTACAGTAATTGAGCTGTAGACAAATATAAAAAGGAAACTCAACAGCAGTGACTGTGAGATGAGCATACCAACACATAAATGTTGGTTCAATCTCTTCATTTGACTATTCCCTCTGACTGAAGAATGCTAAGATAAAGTCCTGGTATATTCTTAGCTTCCTTTCCTGAATAAAGGGACCCATGTGAACAACTCTAGTCATTGATCATAGCAAATAAGCTTGCCTACTGTGTTTTCTTTCAGGCTAACTAATCACATGAGTCAAACCACCCTTACATTACTTTCCAGCCCTAGGAAAGAACACACATCTGTCAACTAAGATATTAATTAATTAAATAAAGATGTTATAAAAAAAAACTATTTCTATATTTCAGAACAAAACATAGACAATCAAAGTAAGATACATGGGCAGAAAGGGAGCTGAAATGATTTTTCCTGAATGCAGAATGAATTATAGTTTGATACAATTATTTAAAAAAATCTTAGATTGTGTTACAATTTAGGTAAGGGTAGTTTGGCTCATGAAACATTTTAAGCATTTCTTAAAATGGAATCATGAGACAATGGATGGAGCACTGCCAGAGAGTACCTTCCTCACACTATTTTTCAAGTATACCTTTTAGTTTGATGCCAAAATTTGATGAATACAAAGAAGCAGCAGACACACAGAGTTCTGGGTGAAGTCCCAATGTTTTCCTTCCTTCCTTCCTTCCTTCCTTCCTTCCTTCCTTCCTTCCTTCCTTCCTTCCTTCCTTCCTTCCTTCCTTTCTTCCTCCCTTCCTCCCGCCTTCCCTTTCTCCCTTTCTCCCTCCCTCTCTCCCTGTTAAAACATGGTTCAGTTCTGATCCAAGATTGCAGAAGAATTATATTATAACTCCTTCTTGCTTAAAAGTCTGTGCTGACCAATTGGCCCCCATCTTCACCCGAATCTTCAATAAATCACTAGAGATGTGCTATGTTCCTTCTTGCTTCAAACGCTCAACTATCATCCCAGTGCCAAAGAAGTCTTCTGTCAAGGAACTGAATGACTACAGACCAGTTTCTCTAACGTGTAATTATGAAAATCTTTGAAAGGATAGTGCTGTCCCACCTAAAAACCATCATGGATCTGCTGTTAGATCCCATGCAGTTTGCATACCGAGCAAATAGATCAACAGATGATGCTGTTAATATGGCTCTGCATTACATCCTACAACACCTTGAATCTCCAAATACCTACGCAAGGATCCTCTTTTTAGACTTCAGTTCACCATTCAATACTATCATTCCAGACATTCTTCTAACTAAATTAAACCAGCTAGCGGCACCTGAACACACTTGTAAGTGGATCATAAGCTTCCTAACAGACAGGAAGCAGCAGGTGAAGCTAGGCAGAATCACATCCGATATCTGTACAATCAGCACAGGGCCCACCCCAAGGCTGTGTGCTTTCTCCACTTCTCTTCTCCCTATATACCAATGACTGCATCTCAAATAATCCATCTGTTAAAATACGAAAGTTTGCAGATGACACAACAGTGATTGGTCTCATTCGAGACAATGACGAATCCGCATACAGACAGGAGGTTGTACAACTTGCCTCGTGGTATAACCGGAACAATCTGGAACTGAACACACTCAAAACCGTAGAAATGGTGATAGACTTTAGAAGAAACCCTCCCATAATACCACCTCTTACAATACTAGACAACACAATATCAACAGTAGAGACCTTCAAATTTCTAGGTTCTATTATATCACATGTCCTAAAATGGACACCTAACATCAAAAACATCATCAAAAAAGCACAACAAAGAATGTTCTTTCTATGCCAACTCAGAAAGCTCAAACTCCCCAAAGAGCTGCTGATACAGTTCTACAGAGGAATTATCGAGTCTGACATCTACACCTCTATAACTGTCTGGTTTGGTCTGCAACCCAACAAGACAGACACAGACTTCAGAGGATAATTAGGACTGCAGAAAAAACAATTACTACCAACCTGCCTTCCATCGAGGACCTGTATATTACATGAGTCAAAAAGAGGGCTGTGAAAATATTTAAAGACCCCTCACATCCCTGACATAAACTGTTTCAACTCCTTCCCTCAAAACGATGCTATAGAGCACTACACATCAGTACAACTAGACACAAGAACAGTTTTTTCCCCAAACACCATTACTCTGCTAAATAAATAATTCTCTCAACGCTGTCCAACTATTTACAAAGTCTGCACTACTATTACTATTAATCTTCTCATCACTCCTTATCACCCATCCCCTCCCACTTGTGACTGTATTACTGTAACTTTGTCGCTTGTATCCTTATGATTTATATGGACTGTTTCCTAGTATGATTTGATTGCTTATTGTACCCTATGACTATTATTAAATGTTGTATCTAATGATTCTTGACTCTTGACGAATGTATCTTTTCTTTTAAGTATACTGAGAGCATTTGCACCAAGACAAATTCCTTGTGTGTCCAATCACACATCGTCAATAAAGAATTCTATTAATATATATTGGACAGACTGCTTGGAAAGGAGGTAGTTTATTTGAAAGCATGGAAGTAGGTGGAAATCAGGGCGTTGTAGGCTGGTAGTCTTTATAAGGAAATGGATCCTTTATGGACATTTTTTTTGCTTTGAATGTGCAGCTGTGTTGGTGGAAAACATCCTTATTTCACTTGGTTCAGAGTGTGGATCTTTTCCCTTTTGTGTGTGCCTATGTGCTGAATTTGGGATGCCACATTTGTGTGTTCAAGAAAGTGCTGCATCTTAATGTTCCTATCATTGTTTTTTTTTGAGATATAGGTTGAAATGTACTTATTAAAAGTAAGTGATATATTTATTTTTGCCTACTCTAATTAAATAATAAATTTTATTTATTGAAGGGAATTATCCAGATTTTGTTTTATCATTTTAGGGAGTCACTGCAGCATAAGAGGTGAGAAGCCCTGCCATGCGTGGTCTCAGTCTCATTCATAAAATAGATTAGCCTCTAGCATTTCTTTTTTTCCAATAAGCACTTAAAGTCATCTCCTTGTCCTCTTCAGGTTTCTGCTCAAGTGCCTGGGCCTACTAGATTGTTTCTTTTAAATATTGTTTATATATTCCCAGTATCCACAGAAATTTCTGTTCTGCTTTTGTTCCCCATCCTTGAAAGTTAATGTCATCTGATTGATATGTGTGAAAATGCAGTTTTGTTATATTCTGAATTTTATTTATTCAAACATCTATGTCCTAGCTATATAAATACTTTTATTTGGATACAGATTTTCTAGACCATTGCTCTTGGATAACAATGGCCAATAGTACTGTCACTGTATAGTACAGTTTTCTTCTGTTCCATATTTAAAAAGAGTGGGAGATAGAGAGATACATGCATCCTCAGTGCTGTTATTTGCTGGTCGTTAACAGGTTTGCATCCTGATTCTGGAAAATACATGTTTGAATGAAACAGATGGCAACATGCTCCTTAATGTCTCTTGAACTTGAGCATATATTTTCTAATCATCTTTGGTTAATGTGCAAGTTCAGGAAAAGGTGTAACCAATAGGTACAGGTATAGA
This sequence comes from Naja naja, assembly GCA_009733165.1. Classification (NCBI taxonomy): domain Eukaryota; kingdom Metazoa; phylum Chordata; class Lepidosauria; order Squamata; family Elapidae; genus Naja; species Naja naja. The sequence goes on from CM019148.1 coordinate 286,715,298, forward strand.
GCAACCATGCCCGATCCAGATCCTTGCCTGTTTTAGATCTGAAGGGAAAAAAAAACCAGCCAAGTTAAGGCTTTTAACAGCTCCCCATTTTTATTTTTGCGAAAAAGAGAAGGTAGAAAAAGAATGTACATGAAGGTTGATGTTTTTGATGATAGAGGCTTTATTTTTTAAAAAATGGAGTGAGTTTGGTGTTTCATGTAGGCTAATGACTGTCCTTGAGAAATTAAATTGGATTATTGATTGTAGAGACCTCTGCATTTGTCTCAAAGATCATACATTTGCCTGTGTTCATTAAGGTGGCAACAGTAGTACATCTTACTGTCTTTTGGGACTTTATTTTATTCCAAGAGGTTTTGCCAAGTTTTGATATTGCTTTGACAAAAGAATGCCCTAATGCTTAAAACTGAGATGAAAAGGAGATTTTCTCAGATTGCTCTTCTAATCCCTTCTCCACTAAACTAGATTTTTGGAGACAGAAATCATCTCTTGGCCAAGGTAATATGGCAATTGTCCATAATGGACTGCTAAGATAGTGCCCTTCTGCTGTGCTTGACTTTAGCTTGTCCATCAGAAGAGGTGATGAAATTTGTATGTGAGGAGCCTGCTCAAAAAAGTGTGCTTTTTCTAAGATAAAGCAAACAATTGTGAGTAAAATTCATTTCATGGAAAGACCTGTAAGAAGGCATCTATCAAACTATGTTATTTGGGACTTACTGCATTGATAATTATTATTTTAATTTTATTCTTGAAAAATATAAGCTGCTTAGAGTCCTATTTAGTTTGAAATGACATATACATTGCAATCAATCAATCAGTCAATGGAGGAGGCCTCTGAGGAACTAAGAAATGGTCATTCAGTCCATATATTTCAGAATCAATTCTTCAGGAACATTTTGAAACAACAGTTTTCGCTACTTTTAGATGTAATGATTATCCATAAGATGGTTTTAGTTATAAGGAAAAAAATCTTTGCAGTACAAGAATTCTATCTTTTTATTATATGGTCAATGATGTCATGAATTGAACATGTCTGTATGGATAACAACATGTATAATAAAGATAGTGCAGTATCTTTTCATCGTCCAGAGAGAATTGACTATGCCTGCAATCAAAATTCTCAAGATTTTACCTTTTCTAAATGTTTCTGTGTGGTTCTAGTCTTAAAACACTCAAATGCATTTAGCAATATGCATTTTAAGAAAAAAGAAATCAAAAGTATGGATTGAATCATTTTATTGATACTTGTACATTCCTTGACATAAATACACCCAGAAACTTCCACCAACAGAAAGCAGGGGTTGTGTGGACACAATCTCTCTTTTTTCCCCTATCTTTGCTTTTCTCTTTGAATTTTCTTACACTGTTCAAAAGCAGATTGGAGTTGGATACAAAAACAGACAAAAATAGTTTTGTCCTCAAAATATTTTTATTTTGTCAAGCGATTATAAGATAACAGGTATAAGTATAAACATAGTTATGAATACATAAAATGGATACATATAAGAAAAAAAACAACAGGAAGGGATGGTAGGCACGTTGGTGCGTTTATGCACACCCCCTATAGACCTCTTAGGAAAGGGGTGAGGTCAATATAGACAGTCTAAGGTTAAAGTTTTTGGGGTTTGGGGAAGAAACCACAGAGTCAGGTAGAGTATTTCAGACATTGACCACTCTGTTGCTGAAGTTGTATTTATTTGTTTTGACTTGTATTTCCTGCAATCAAGTTTGGTGCGGTTTACCTTGAGTTTGTATCTATTGTGTGCTCTTGTATTGTTATGGTTGAAGCTGAAGTATTCATTGACCGGAAGGACATTGCAATATATAATTTTATGTACTATACTTAGATCAGACCAAAGGCGGCGTAGTTCTAGGTTGTCTAGGTCTAAAATTTGAAGTCTGGTGGCATAAGGTATTCTGCAACAAGTAGAGGAGTGTAGAACTCTTCTTGTGAAATATTTCTGGACTTTCTCAACTGTGTTAATATCAGATACGTAATGTGGGTTCCAGACTGATGAGCTGTATTCAAGTATTGGTCTAGTAAATGTTTTGTATGCTCTAGTTAGTAGTGTGATATTACCAGAGAAAAAGCTACGTAGGATTAGGTTAACAACTCTTAATGCCTTTTTGGCTATGTAGTTACAGTGGGCTCTAGCACTTAGATAATTAGAGATGAGTACTCCAAGGTCCTTGACAGAGTTTGGATCATCAACAAGGTCTTGACTATTCAGCTGGTATTTTATTTTCTGATTTTTTTTTTTGCCAATATGTAAGACAGAGCATTTATTTTTTCAGATTTATTTATTTATTTATTTATTTATTTATTTATTTATTTATTTATTTAAATATTTATTTATGTATTTATTTGTTGAGATTTGAAGTTTCAATCACAAAAATCGCCTCTGAACAAGTGAAGCTCTTCCTTCAATGGGATTCAGATTCTGAACATTTTTATGAACATATTTATTCATCTTTTAACAAAATATAGATTAATTCATAAATAAAATGGAGTAGACTTTTGAATGCACAAGGCAGGGATATGGATGCATAGTAGCTTACTCCATCCTCATAATTATAATGATTCTATAGAGCAGAGTAAGTGTTATTGCAGTATCTCAGATACCTAGCTGCTTGGTGGTTTATGGGTTGGGTTTTTAATTCCCAAGAATTAAAACTGCAATACAAACTATAGTACCATTTAACTGCAGAACCAACTGAACTAATGAATGAGTCCTTCCCTGAACTGTCTTTGACAGTGTGCAAAGATGCTACTGCTCTTAATTATTGTCTTTTTTTGTTTCTCTCCTGTCACCTGTGTCTTTATCCCAATTTGCAGTAGCCTTGGAATTCCAATTTGGAGTAGGGTATGCTTTAGAGTGTGAAATACCTGACTGGAGCATCAGCATAACCTAGAGCCATCTTTCATACAACCGTGATATGCCTATTGCTGTTTGCCAGTCAATTCTGTCACACAGGAAAGCTGAATTCATGTAACTTGACATTCAGGGCATAGGGGGGAAAGTTACACTGTGCTGAAAGGTGTCTGGTGTTCCAAACCATACTGCAAGGAGGGGATAATTAACAGTCTACTGAATACTAGGTGAGTTAGTGACTTAATTTTTGGGTGAAGATATTGGGCGAGATCATTTATCATGTAGTTTGATCTCTTTTATAACATTCAGCTGAGGCTAATTTAAGATAACAGTAAAACTGTTGACAAGAGTGATATGAACAAAAAAATACAGCGAACATGGAATGGGTCACATTCAATGGTGCAGTACATCATTCCCAAATTCTGTTATTAGTTTTTAAAAACAAGCAAATAACCATCCATTTTTTATCCTATATTTTAGAGAACTGGTATAATACATTGATATTTGCCATATGAACCAATGGTAGAACCAAATGTAAAGGACCTTCATGGGTCAAAATTTTTGTTTAAGATCATAGCTTCAAAGCCAGACAAATGTCTCTTAGAATTTGCAGTCTGCAGTTGCTTGAGGAAAACTACAGGACATAGCATGGTCTTACTTCCTCCTAACATGTTGATAAAGTGGACTTCTAGATCCATGCCAGTTGAACAGCAGTACTCAGCCCTTGTTAGTTATAATTCCTAGTACAGTTGAACGAAGGGCCAACTTAATGATTCAAGAATAATGCTTGCCCAAGATATATTTATAACTAATGAGTTCAAATATTGAACAACTCTCCATATACTGTATGAATCAAGTTGCTCAAATTTGGCATTCATAAACTTAAGTATTGGAACTAATTATCAAGCAAATTTTGAACAGGTTCCAAATCAGTCAAGAAGCTCATTTGCTTGGTAGGAGAAGTCTGTGTGTATATTTCAGAGTGTTAGCATTAGTATTTGATCAGAGCAAGAACTGCAAACCTGGAATTACCTCACCTCTTCCATGAGCTCATTAGACAAGTTACTATTTCTCAGCATTACTTCCCTGCTCTAAGGATTAATCTGTGATAATTTAAGAAATGCTTTCTGTGTTAAATATGTTGCCACTAACTCTAATGTTTTATTGGGTACACTATCTTTTAATGTAATCTTTTGAGCTCTGCAAACTTTCTAGAAAGTATGGAGATTTTTAAAGCAATAATACCATGTGCTTTATTTAGCATTTTCTTAGCCAACTTTTTGGAATGCATCAAAGAAGGATGGAGCAAACTCTGACCTCAGTGCAAACATTCTCAGCCTGCTATTACTTATTGGAATTGTTTTGACCCTTTCCAACTAATATGTGCTTTGATTTGAACAAAGGCATCCTTGCTTTTATGTTAGTGAAAAGGATGACAAACATCAATCTGCTAGGACTCCATACCAAAAAATCTACACAATAGGAAATTAAGTGCCAGTTATCTGCTCACTTTCTGCAAGTTTAATTGAACAGGCACTCTAAGATGTAGAGAATTCTTTTCACTGAGTAGAAGTCTTTTCATTGAGGGCAAAAAGGAGCAATCTCAGAATATGTTTATATACACAAATGGTCTGTGCAAGTTGGTGGTAACTCAATTAATGGTACATACCAGCACAATGCCAGTAAATGTACAAAATTTGCAGCAATTCTTCTTTATGATAAATCCTTTATTCTTTTCAGCAGCCTATCTAAAAGAATTCACACTTGTCTGTCTCTGAATGCATATTCAGCATGCTGGGCTTTATCATTGTAATGTATTTAAAATGGCAAGAACTGGCTAAAAATAAGTTTACACCCATTGATTGCTTTTGAACAGATACGCTTATGAATTAGACTGGTCTTTTTCCAAGCCAGCATGTGTTTCCTGCTCAGAATAAAACAATGTGGTTCTTCCATTAGCAGCTGACTAATACCAGACTTTTACATCTTTGAGTGAACTCCAGCCTTTTCCTCCCACTGTAATAAATACAATTAGAGTAGAGTTTGAGTTGGAGAGAAGCAATTATATTAAAGAACTGTATTTATTGAATATCTCTGAAACACATTCCATTGCATCCTTACCAATCTGCTAGAGCTTGCTATAACTCTATTTTTCCCTATAATTATTGGAAACTGCAAATGATAGATTTTTTTAAAAAAATTCTGTGACTATGGAATACTTTGCTGCTTTTCAGATATATTCTTCTTTGTACCAAAATGTGAGCTTCTATGTGACAAGTTGGGAAGGTTCTTTGTGAACATGGTTGCTTGGGTATGTGCCAGACCTGACACTATTTTGTGAAGTAGCATATCTGTGGTGTCCATTGCGTTGTGTAATCACATTTATCTAAATCAAATTCTTGCTTATATCTTGAGAAAATGGAGAGGGTTGTTGGATCAATACACCTCTCATGTTTATCAGTCATGTGTCTAATCTTGGTGGAACACAGATAAGAACTTTTTTCTGATCTTAGACAAACTGGAAAGTTAGTCTAATGTATGGCAACCCTTTAGGAATCTTGGACCTTTTATAGTTTTAAAAAGTATTGCAAATACTTTGTAAACTTGCAACCCACACAAAGCTAACAAAATAATATGATTTCTACTGTGTTCTGGGCCAACTCTTCTTGTGATTTTTCTTTTTACAGCATTGATGTAACCTTGGTTGCTTTACTTGATAAAAAGTGTAGCTGATACACTTGATAAATCCCAACTTGTCAAAGGTACTCAGTTACCCTGTGGACTACCAGATGAAAAGCAAAACCCAAGAATATTGCAAATATTTTTAAAAAGAAGTGTAACCTGATTTAAGAGAACTTGAATCTATCTTCAGATACATATATCTGCATCTTAATTAACTAAGGGGACATCTGCCTGGTTTGAATTATTCTTCAATAAAACAGTGCTTATGCAACTTACTATCTTCAATAGTTTCCTTGATATTAAATAAAAATGGAGCTATATGCCACCCACGTATTTTGTCAGGCTGATATATCCTAGTTATCTATATGGTTTTTAAATACTATAAAGAAAGTTGATCTCAAAGAGACACCACATATTAATGACACAGTCATCAGAGATACATTTTCCACCTTCAGATTTTGGAATCTACCTCAGGAGAAAAACTGGAATCATATGATTAAAGCTAAATTTAATTAAACAGAAATATACTTTTTTGTCATCTCCATGATAAATGTTCTTGTTTAGATTATTTTTTAATCTTTCAGTCCCTAGGTCATTTTGTCAGATAGTTTTAGATAAGTTCGTTCCTGATCATCGTAATTGAGACCACTTTGTTTTAGCAGTTAAGTTACCAGGCTAGAAAGCAGAAAACCATGAGTTCTAGTTCCACTTTACAGCCATGAAAGCCAGCTGTGTGGTTTTGGGCCTGTCATTCTCTCTTAGTCCAACTCACCTCACTGGGTTGTTGTTCTGGGATGAAAAGGAAGAGAAAGGTATGTTGGATCAGTGGTGGGATTCCATTTTTTTTACTACCGGTTCTGTGGGCATAGCTTGTGGGCGTGGTTGTGGGCATGGCAGGGGAAGGATACTGTAAAATCTCCATTCCCACACCACTCCAGGAGAAGGATACTGCAAACTCCCCATTTCCTCCCCACTCCTGGGGGAAGGTTACTGCAGAATCCCCATTCCCTCCTCACCCCACTAACCTGCTTTCCAGCTCCGTTCTCCTGTGCAGGGCAACAAAAGAAGATCCAGCCAATCAGCTGGGACTCGGGAGGCAGAGAATAGATGGGGGTGGGGCCAGTCAGAGGTGGTATTTGCCGGTTCTCCGAACTATTCAAAATTTCTGCTACCGGTTCTCAGAACTGGTCAGAACCTGCTGAATACCAGGATGTTTGGATGTTTGCTGCTTTAGTTATTTGTAAAACAATAAAGGCATGAAATAATAAATAAATAAATGGTATCAGGTCATATCTTAATATATTGCTAGGGGATCTTTGGTTTGTTGATAAACAGATGATTGACAAAAGCGAGGATTGTTTGGCTATATCAAAAAGGTTTTATAAATGATAAGACCTCTTAGCTGAAGAGAATGACAATAGCTTCACATTGTAATGATTTAGAAAAGAATGTAAAAGATTCTTTGAATGTTTATGTTAAAAAATCATACTTTGGAATCGTATCATACTTTTAGACCTGTTAAATTAAAGGTTGAACAGTGACATGCTTTGTATGTGGAATATTCTTTAACATGTATTAAAGTAAAGAAAGGCTAGCATTCCAGAATAGTACATTCCAGAATATCCCTGCCAGCAGAACAGAAGGATGCCTAGTCAGTAATATCACATACTGCCAAATGTCCAGCAAACCATAAGGCATATAATTTCCACTCTAGTTCCTGGCATAGAGAAGACCAGAGCTGTTTCTCAAAATTTCTGCTACTGGTTCTCCAGAACTGGTCAGAACCTGCTGAAAATAGTAAATTAGATACCTAATCACAAATTAATAGAGATTCATTGATTATTTCTAAAAGTTCTGTAAATATTCCAAAACTGGTAACTTGCTCTATAAAATATGTTTTGCAGTGGCATTTTTCAATTTTCCAGTTCTGGTAGAATACTTTCTTATGAATCAATAAATAATAACACATTTAAAATCAAGTAATTATTGATTATTGGACAATGAAATGCTGTTTCTTGTTGGTTCAGTCTGGAAAAATTAAGATGTGCCAGATTCAGCTGAAATCAGTAACTTGTGTGTTTCACATAAGAATGAAGACAGGTTAGAGTTTAATAGCTAGATTTTATATTTTCAAAGAATGGTTGATCAGTTTTGTATACATATTTCATCCCCCTACTGAAAACTATTCTGATATAAGCTGAAATTGACCGTTTGATGGGATGTAATTTACATATCCGTAGTTTCCCATATCCCTTCAAAAACTAAATAGAGATAGCTAGAACATCTGTCAAGTTCAGATTTTTACTTTTTTCTTTATTTACCATCTTGCTTGATAGAGGGTTCTTAACGATTCGGAAGCTTCCATATTACTTTATCATCTTGAGTAGATCTAATAACTATATTTAGGCAATATGGATTTTGTCATTTAATTGTGCTTTTATTGTACTTAAGGGAATTCACGATAACTGCAAAGGAAACAGGGTTGTGATAGTGAAGAAAAACAGTGCAGAAATATATATGTATGTAAGTAATGAAATCTAGATAACTGCTTTTCCCTCCAGAGGTAAGGTAGAAAGAAATGAGAACAGAAAGGGAATGGTGAAAATGGCTTCTGACTATTAATTAATTGGGCATTTGATTTGAATTTGCTAACAGTTTCAACCAAGTTATTCCAGGATTTTAACCATGGCCACCCAAATTATTTTTCAGAGGTCATGAGTATGACATGGAGTCAAATAATAGAACATTTCCATGGTGTTGACCAGAAAAGTATTGTGAAAAAGAGCACAATATAGAAGAGTTGCCTGTGAAAGTGTAGGCACTTTTGCATGCAGCTCTTCTATTTTTAGTAGAATTGTAAATTTCAGTAAATCCCTAAGTGAACACCTTCTACTTGGTACAAAATTGAACATGATACCTTCTGCAGTTAAGAATACTGTTATGTATGTAGGTTTGAATGTTATTGGTTTATTTGAACTGTTCTTGTAAAATGTCAAATGGTATTGGTTTAAATAGTGCGGGAAGAAACCCTGCACGCCCATTGGCTGGCAGCTACGGCTGCAGGCTATAAGAAGCAGCCGTAGCCAAGCCAGAACCATTCAGCTGTAGTCACTAATAAACTTCTTTGCTGGAACTCTCGCCTGACTCTTCATGCAAACTTAACACTGGCGACAAAGGTGGGATTTCCCTGAAGAGAACGACGCGACGAACAAGCAACTGGCGAGATGGCTGCGCTGAACACCCCCAGCACCGTTCGATCCGGCGATGGAAGACTGGGAATCGTATGTGATCGTTCCACATGTTCCTGGAGGGGACGATCTTGCCGGCATCCCGAGAGACGGAAGAGGGCGGTCTTTCTCCGCACTGCGGTCCGGCAGTCTTCAAAATGGCAAAGGCGTTGGCGGGAGCAGCAGAGCTGAAGGTAATGGAATGGCCCGATTAGAGAAACTTTTAAGAGCCCATTACGCCCCACAAGTATCGTGCCTCATTAAGACACGAATTTTTACCGTCGGGATCAAGGGGATAGCGAGAATGTTAATGACTTCGTGGCAAGTTTAAGGGACATTGGGGGTGCTTGTGACTTTACCAACTTAGAAGAGGCCATGCGTGATCGGTTTGTTTTAGGCCTAAAAGATAAGGTCTTACAAAGCAAACTTTTAATGAAACCTAAGATCAGCGTTAAAGAGGCCATTGAAGAAGCTGTTTCAGCGGAAGCCACCAAGTCCTCAGCTGCGGCCATGAAAAGATTAACAAGGCCTCAAGGCAGGCCTCAAGCCATTCTGATGGGGAAAAATCCACAACAGCTCATTTTGCGAACAAATAGACTCTGATTCTGATGGCAGTGAGACAGAGGAGGGATTTTTAAACTCAGAATGGAGAAGAAAAAGAAAGACTCTGGGAAAAACAGGCAAGGATTCTATTGCAGAGGCTGTGGGGGGCCACCCCGCACTGAATGCAAGTTCTTTGACTCCATTTGCCTACGTTGTGAGAAACGGGTCACATAGCCAGAGTCTGCAAATCATCCAGAACTCCACCAGTTAGGAAGAAAATTCCTGATAGAGACTTTAAGCCCAACAATTTCCTTGAAAAATGGGGCGAAATTTAGAAGCAAATGGCAAGAATGGAACTCACCAAACAATCACTATTGGTCATTCTTCACCTTAAATAGCAGAAAAGTACATGTGAAGGTGTTTATGAAGGAAAGGCCTTGCCAAATGGAAGTGGACTCAGGCTCTTATTTATCTCTGGTGTCATGGGACACTATCCACAGACTCTTTCCCAAATTCAGAAAAAGCATTTCCAGAAGCAAGCACTGACTCTCAAAGACTACCAAGGGAACAAGATTCCAGTAGTTGGGCGAGAGATTTCAACGTGCAGTTTAAAGCCACACCAACGTTGCCCCTGACCATCGTGGACAAGGATCGCCCAAGTTTGCTGGGACTTGAGTGGTTCAAGCCACTTGGCATCGAGGTGACTGGCATCCATCATGTGAGCAGTTCTGACTGGGAAGAGTCCTTGAAGTCTGAGTTTCCAGAGGTCTTCAGCGAAGGACTGGGCAAGTATATGGGGACCCCTATTGCTTTCAGTTTAGACCCCAAGGTGCCCCCAATTCGTTTAAAGGCCAGGAGGGTCCCATTTGCTTTAAAGGAAAAAATTGATGCACAATTAGATAAGCTCATTGCTCAAGGGTTTTAGAGCCTACTGACCACTCCAGATGGGAAACACCCATAGTCACACAGTCAAGGCTGATGGGTCAGTGAGAATCTGTGGTGACTACAAGGGGACACTTAACCATGCGCTGCAGCAGAGCGCATATCCTGTCCCAGTTGTGCATCATCTGCTCCATTCCCTTGGCAGGGGTACAGTATTTGCTAAACTGGACTTAGCTCAGGCATATCAACAATTAACAGTTGATGATGCCACTGCAGAGGCACAAACAATTGTGACTCATAGAGGTGCCTCCAATGTAAAGACTACAATTTGGAGTAAGCGTGGCACCTGGCATTTTTCAAAGCCTTATGGAAAGAATGTTGCAAGGACTGCCAGGGGTAGTGCCTTATTTTGATGATGTATTAATCTCTGCTGAAAATGACACTCAGCTTCAAGAAAGACTCAGAAGTCCTTACCAGATTCAGAAAAGCGGGTTTAAAAGTCAAGGAAGACAAATGTACACTCAAAACAGACAGAGTTGAGTTCCTGGGGTATATGATTGACAAGCATGGCATCCATCCTACTGATGCCAAGGTTAAAGCAATCAAGGAAGCCCCTAAACCTCGATGCAAGGCAGATTTGCAAGCCTTCCTTGGACTTATTAACTTTTACCACATGTTTCTACCTCACAAAGCATCTATTGCTGAGCCCTTACATCGCCTGCTTGATAAGAAAGCTGTTTGGATCTGGGGCGGAAGGAACAGTCAGCATTTAACAGTATTAAGAGACTAATCACGTCTGATGCTGTGTTGATACAATTCTCTGAGAATTTGCCTGTTGTTCTGACTTGTGATGCATCCCTTTTGGAGTGGGGGGTTTGAGTCACAGGCTTCCCAATGGAAGGAAGCCCCAATTGCATTTTACTCTACTTTGTCCAAAGCAGAGGAATTATAGCCAATTGGACAAGGAGGCTTTAGCAGTTGTTGCAGCTGTTAAGAAATTTCATGAATATCTGTATGGCAGGTCATTCACCATTGTTACAGATCATAAACCTTTATTAGGCATTGTGGCAGGAGACAAACCTACCCCTAATATCCTGTCACCAAGAATGCTGAGGTGGACTGAATTTCTTGCAGCCTATTCATACAAACTGATTCACAGGCCTGGCAAGGACATTGGACATGCTGATGCACTGAGTCATTGCCCACTACCTTGCCACAAGGAGGACTTTGAACTTGAAACTCACACCTTTTCCTGGAGACCGTAGCTAAGCTTCCAGTCCATGCTGCTGAGATTGCCAGAGAAACTACCAAAGATGCTGTATTAGCACCTGTTATGGGCTGGATTAAGAAAGGTTGGCCTCTTCAAGATCTACCTCACCTTGCCCAACCTTTTAAGTCCAGGCAAACTGAATTATCTGTATTAAGAGGATGTATTTTGTGGGGTAACAGGGTGGTTATTCCTGCAAAACTGCAAAAGGAGGTTTTGGAAATGTTACATGAGGGTCATCCTGGGATTGTAAGGATGAAAGGTTTGGCCAGGAGTTATGTATGGTGGCCAGGTATTGACAAAATGGTTGAAACCTGGGTAGCATCTTGTCCCATTGCCAGGTAGTCAGGCCTGCCCCACCTCACGCCCCCACACAGGAATGGGAATGTCCTAGGGGCCCATGGTCTAGAATCCACATTGATTTTGCAGGCCCTACAAGAGGGCACACTTTTCTAGTGCTAGTAGATGCATACTCTAAATGGCTAGAGGTAATTCCCATGACATCCACTACAACTGAGGCTGTCATCAAGCAGCTCAGAAAATTGTTTGTCACCCATGGGTTACCAGATGTCCTTGTTTCTGACAATGGCCCTCAATTCACATCTAACATTTTTGAATCCTTTCTAGCTCAACAGGGCATCAGACATGCCCTCACTGCCCCTGGGCACCCTTCGACCAATGGCGGGCTGACATGGTGCGCTTCACCAAAGAGAAGCTTCAGCAGCTGGGTCCTGGGGACATCACTGAGAAGCTTGAAAAACTTCTTAGTGTTCAACACATCACTCCTAGCCCATCAAATAACTTGTCCCCAGCAGAGTTGTTGATGGGCAGGAAACTTAGTCTTCCCTTGACCGCCTTCATCCCACTTACGCACCAATGCACCACTGGATTCCACTTCCAAAGTTCGTTCTTTTAGTGTGGGTGATTCTGTCTATGCTAGGAACCTTATAGGTGAACCTTTGTGGATTCCTGCTGAAATAACTCACATCACGGGCCCTCGTTCTTACAGGGTACAAACAGAGGATGGCCTCCTCTGGAGCAGGCACATTGACCAACTTAGATCCAGGTTCCCTCAGGAACATCAACCCTGTCCCTCTCTGGGTCCCTCACCTGATGTCCCTTCTAGGGGAAGGAGGGAACAGGAGGAAAATCAGCAAACAGGAATCAACCCCATGTGTAACGAGCCATTGCGACAGGAACCATCCCAAACCCTGTCACAAAGCCAAGATCCATCCTTAGAAGTGGAAGATTGCACATCACTACCTGACTTGGGTGCTGACATTGGAATGGAGATGGGTTGGGAGGAGAAACCAGAGTCTAACAGTCTAACAGGGTCTTCTTCCTTAGGAAGTCCCAACAGGGAAATGTCAGTAGACACATTTCCCTTCTCACTGGGTGAGAACGTTAAAGTTTCTGAACCACGAAGGTCTCAATGTACACGTAAGAGCCCCACCTATTTAAAGGAATATATTAGATAGGTTGGGGTTTGGTATGGACTGAACCTAGTGGGAGGGTGTTATGTATGTAGGTTTGAATGTTATTGGTTTATTTGAACTGTTCTTGTAAAATGTCAAATGGTATTGGTTTAAATAGTGCGGGAAGAAACCCTGCACTCCCACTGGCTGGCAGCTACGGCTGCAGGCTATAAGAAGCAGCCATAGCCAAGCCAGAACGGGTCCATTCGAGCTGTAGTCACTAATAAACTTCTTTGCTGGAACTCCTCGCGTCTGACTCTTCATGCAAACTTAACAAATACATATTTACTATTTACAATCATGTATGCAACTGTAGATTGTTACTTGTATTTCTGCTTTCAGGTGTTTTATGAGATGTAGGAAAATTGAATGTAGTGCTAAGGTCTGAGGCAGTTAGTGCAACTCAAGTAGATCAAGAGACATCAAATTTATAAGGAACAATTTTGTTTTCTTTATTTTTTTATTTCCATACTACTTACCAGTCAAACTGAGAACAGAATGGAATCACTGATGTTAGAATTAATCTCATAGCATTTAAATTTATCTAAGATTACCAGCCATCTTCAGAAAATGTCTGAAAACATCTGCAACATCTGCAACTAAAGTTCTGATGATTTCTGATAAAAGGCATCAGGTAGTTATCTCCAATCATTTTCTGCCACATTTCTCCTGATTGTCAGGAGAAAACCTTCAGCTAAACTGAGTGTCTTCCTTGCTTCTGGGCTTTAATCTACACACTGAAGAATGAAGCTTGGCAGGCTGGACTTTCTTTGCAGTCACCGAAAAGAATGCAGAAAAGAGAATAGCAATATATTTATAAACCAAGCATATGTCATATTCTCATGTCAACTTCAATATCTTAAATGAACAGACAGTATAGTTGGTAGGACAGTTATACATCTCTCTCTTTATTTTCTAAATAATTCCTAAAGGTCTAGCAAAAGACTCAGGTTTTGCATAAAATTTATTTTCCCCTCCCTATTTTTAAAATTATGTTTTATTGCAGAGAGTATGCGATTTATTCTGACGGCCTATTCCAGGGGTGTCAAACTCATGATGACACGTTGTTGTCACATGATGTATCACAACTTTCCCCCCTTTGCTAAACTGGGGGTGGGCATGGCCAGCATGTGATGCATCTGGCCCACGACCTGCAAATTTGACACCCCTGGCCTATTTCACTATCAGAAAAAAAAGAGAGATTTTCTTTCTGGATTAAGGAAAATAATCTTCACTAGCATTTACCTAAATAAAAGACATAAATAATTTTATGAGAAATTACCTGAGTAAAGAGGATGGAATGCAATGCCACATCTGACAGTCACCTGTAACATTTTGGAAGAGGATGCACAAGTAAAGAAATGGCTGAAACAGTTGGATATTCACTAACAAGATAATCTGATAGCTAGCTGTGTTCTCCATGGTGGATTGCTCTTGCTAAGAGATGAACAGTGATATATTAACAGATGCAGAAGTAAGGGCCAAACAAGAGAGTGGCAAATCTCCATCTTGTTTTATTTATTTCTCATAGAACATTTGACCGGCTCCATTCAGACAGAACAGAAAACATAGTTTTATACTATATAAACAAGCCTGTTCCTTTGCTCTTCTCTTTCGCACTGAGGAAGGGGGGCATTGGAAGCATCTGCTATCACTTTTAAATAAGCCACAGTTTAATATCTAACTTGGAGAACTGTAGCTCATTTACAATTGGTTTCAAGGCATCAATCAAACATTGCCTTATTTAGACTGACCATACAGTAGAAGAATCACAGCTCATAGACTTTAGACATAATGTAATGGGTTTAGTGAAAAATGAATCTGATTCATTTATACATATACCTGACTTGCTGGGAACAAAGGGAAAGAATCTGAACCTTAGACAGCTTGCTTATCTGGCCTCTGGAAAGGCTCCAGATAATCATTCCATGTCTATTTCTTGGGGCATTAGCAGTGACATGGAAGAAATACTGCCACTTGGCCTTTATAAAATATATAGTAAGATGAATTCCATCAACTATTGGCAGTAGATAATGCTTTTACATCTGCCCCATCTTCACAATTCAAACCAATAGATTTTTCTTAAGTTGAGTATAAAATTTGCCATTAAAATATGTATCTATTGAGTTTCAGGACTTTTTGTCTTTAAATTTTTATAATTGAAATTGGGATGTACATACCATCCACAGTAGGAGAAAAATAGGACAATAGCCCCTAGTATGGAATTTCACATTGATTAAAAACTAAAGAAGAATACTTGAAAACCTACATTTGAGTAGTCAGTTTTATTACAATACAACAGTAGAGACTTATGCAATGCTGTCTGCTGATGTTTGTTATCAGCTAGTGAATCATAGTATTTGAGATTAATGATGTGAACTGATTCTTAAAGCTTGTTGTCTTTTCATGGGCACCCTACTCTGATATATTTTCCAGAAAATGGAATGAACATATGATCAGCCAGTAAAATGCACACTGTCACTGCCCTCATTCACTACTCTTGAGACGGAAATTAAAATTGTTCAATTTCACTACAGCTGTTCAGAAAAGTAATGTAATATGCATCACTTGATGCTTGCAGTCACAAGGAGTAGCCTATGAGAAAAAAAGAATAATTGACTGATCTAACCATAAATCTAATTATTTTCAGTAAAGTTGTCTTATTCCACTGAGATCACTGTTGATCTTTTGCAGCAACATCTTGTGCAGCACATACCTATGGCAACTCCCATCCCTTCTTCATCAAATTAGCTTGCAACAATTGCCATCTAAAATATTAAAACTGGAAGATCTGACACATGTTTGATGACCTCAAGCTGTTCTCTACGCACATGATCTGGTAATAGTTGTGGATTTACAATCCATGCCATTGCAGATTCAAATAAGCACAACTCAGTGTATATAACCACATCAATTGAATTTGAGTGTGAAACGTGGGGTCTTTTAGATGTTGCTAGTACAACCTCTGGCAATATTTGCTACTATAAATAGTAGTGAGGAGTGTTGGGAATTGTAGTTGAGCAATATCTTGAGGCTGTATTTCAGCAACATCCTCAATTCTGAGCTACAGGAAGAAATTTTGGCAATAAACATACTCATCCTTGCCCTCATTGGACTAATGTGTAGTAATTCAGATAGACTATTTTAGTAGTATTTTGTAAGGATGCCTAAATACCAATTTGTTAGTCCAGTTTGGTGATTAAACTATTAAGAAAATATAACTTTGTTGTTCTTTTATTTTCTTTAAATATGTTCATGTATATAAATATTACAAAACTTTATGTGGGGAAAAATAAGATTGACTCTAATGAATGACGCCTACCACTTTTTTTTAAAGAAGCAAATATTTTATACTGCTTTCTTAAATTTTTCATTAATATTCATAGGACTCTAAATTAATAAAAAGCATCAGGGACTTTGGGAAGCAGTTCTGTTAATATTGTTATATTCCCTGATCCAGAATTTGATATTCTCAGGAACTGTGACAGTTTTCAGATGAAGGAGTTCAAGAAAAGCTGTGGTGTGTGTGAGGGTGCCGAGGGAGTGTTGGACTAGAAGAACAAATAATAATTCTGGCTCATCCCTGCAGATGTTGCTGTTGGTGACATACTGATGATTGGCTCACATGCTACCTTTCCAAAGGCATTCACCGTTGCATATCATTTGTAAAGATGATTTTGAAAGCTTTGCGAATACACTATCCCCAGCAGAGGCCATGAGTTGTTTGGGGAACAGCTGCATGTTTCCTGCCTCCAACTGGGTTGTTATGAATGTATCTCTCAGATCTGTTTTAAGCTTGTGTTTCTAATCAGACACTTGCAGACCTACTGCACTTTATATGCGAACATGTGGAAGAAATGGTGTACATCATTACACCTGCAGCCAAAAAAAAATATTGGCTGATGATTTCTTCATATCATAGTCTATAATCCAACTTCTTGGTCCATTTGTTGCATTGCCTATGATTGAGTGAACCTCCACAATGGCTTTACTCCACTGATGGTAATGAGATTCTTCTGCCGAGAATGGCCTGCTGAGCTTTGTCATCTCTTCAATCTGCATCAATCCATTGCTCTCCCTTTCTGTAATACATAACTTCCATGATTCATGGCACCTCCTGAGTTGAAATGTGACTGACTACTTTGTGGCTCAATCTGTTGTGTTATGCCATCTCCAGATAATAGGATGCATTTAATAAACGGCAGTGAAATAAAGTATGTTATTAAGTGCATTTTTTGTATGAACAAACAAACCATCTAGAGGAGAGGTTTATGGATTTGTTTTTATGTAATTCAGAATTTGTACAGACTACTTTCTTCACTGCGTAGATTGTGTATTTATGTATCAGACTTAGAATTAAACAGCACAGGCTTATGATATGGTTGTGCAGACTTGAGTTTCAACATCTCTGCTTAGAAGCTTTTATGTTGCCTTGAGATTCTTAGCCTTATGTGTGCTTTGAGAGCACAATAATTTAGCTTCCTAGCAGGATCTTCCTATTCTTTGTTCATAATTGTATATACATACTTCCAACATTCTTTGGCTGTCTCAAGGGTCACTTCAGCTCTGGAAGCTTTCCTTTTTCTATATTGGGAAACTCAAAAGTTTCTCTGCTCCAAAAGGCATACTTCAGGTTTTCTTCATTTTGCTCATAGCAGCTGAAAATTTTCAAAAGTAATATATACTTCTGAGAAAGGACTAGTAGGCACTTTGCCTGAGGGAAGCTAAAGGCAACTCTGCTGAGGCTAGTTGACTTCAAATTGTGCACCTATATCTATCTCCCCATTCTCCATTTACCTTAATAATTAGAGGTTGGCAAGTTGTCCCATTTCTCATCTTCTGCTTTTTCTCCTTTGTTCTCATGTTGTTTTTGGCCAGATACCATATGAATGTGTTTCTACTTTATCACAAAGGAAATACAGTACCAATAGTAGTACATATAATGAAACTGATACACACACCAGATCTTTTATTTGTATGTATTGCTCATACAGAAAGCCCTCCATGATTGAAATTGATTACAGGAGAGTTTTAACCTTTAAAGCTAGCTAGAGCTTCTATTTTGTGTTTCATTTCATTTGAAGAGATCACACTGCCTTTGATGATTGTGGAATTCTGATGCACAACTAGGTTTTCATCTTACATTTTTATTTGAATAGAGGGTTAAAAGTGCGATCCTTTGCTTATACAAAATATCCTCTCTATTGAAGTAAACCTTTCGATATTATGGTTTGTTCTGCACTGCACCACATACAAAGGTTTTGTTGTTGTCGGTACTAGTCCATCTGGCAATTATGTGAAGTGGAAATATAAGCTTTGAGCAGTTTTGCATCATTTCCTCCTTTTCTAGATAACTTATTTTTCTTTTAAAGCTGCATGCAGAGAACCAAGGAATATATTATTGGATTGGACTTATTATGGAGTTAGAAGCCATCATGAAACTTGTAAAGGCTATGGAAGAACAATTATTCACCTCTGAATTTGTAGATTTGTTATTTTCTGCTTTTATTTTATTCCTGCTGTGAATAATTTCCAGCTGTCTGAGTGCCTAGTGATTTCAAATATCTCATTTGTTGTTTTTATTGTTATGTTTAAGAGCAGATTCCGCTGCCCCCCAATAGTAATTCTACAGCTATATGTTCTAAAATGATATCTTATATCAACTTATTCTCAAGACACTTTTCCCCCTTTTTTCCTGTGTTGGTTGATGGATAAGCCATAAAATAGACTGTGGAAGATGAATGCACTGGGGAGATTTTCACCATGTGTTACAAAATGCTGCTGATTTCCCTGAGAATTTCATTCATTAGCTTGTGTTCATCTGTTGCTCTGCAGAACTGATGGTGACACAATTAAAGTGGTACTTTTGCCAATCTGCCATCTCTTTTTAATGTGTTGATTATGCTGAGCCTTTTCCATTTATATGTATGGACATGGACAAAAGCATAAACACCATATGAGCTTGTTGGTCTGAAAAGGATTATGAGTCATATTCTAGGTGGGAAGAAAAGGTTGGGGAAGCTGTGATTTCCCTTTGAAAAAAGAATACCATTTGATTGTATTGTCAAAATGTATTTCAATGATTATTAATTTATCGTAATGTAATTCACTACACACAGTAGTGAACTAGGTATTAGTAATTAGAGATCTCTGGACTGATGACAATAAAGGTCAAAAGTAAAGCAAACAGTGAAAAAAGTTGAGTACCCAGTTCCTCTAAAGCTTTTAAATTGGACCTTCATCCTGTGTTATTAATGTATGATACACATGAGCTGTTTTACTTACCTTACAAAAACTTTGTGTCTTTGGGGAATTACATCTTTCTGAACAAGAAGCAAAACAGGAAAATGTAGCTTCCAGAGTAATAGATCATTTGATATTAACCATCCCCAGAGTCTGAATAATTTGCTTGATGGGTTTACACAAAGAAAAATTCCCTAGGAGCATAACCTGCCAGCGGTCAATGGAAAACAAATGCTTTCTTATTTTGAATCATTTTCTGTATTGCTTTTCTTCTATGTTTTGAACACTGTTCTGCTTATGTTAGGAAATATAAATGCAGGTGAATTTGCTCTTAGCCATATGTATGCATCAATTGGGAGCAAGATATTGTGCAGGTCTTCGTGGTATAGCTAATACTTTATGATAAATCTTAGCGATTCCTCAGTTCTATTTTAATTATGCCTCTCCTCCAATTCTTTCACATTGTTGTTGTTATCTCCATGATTCTCTTTATTGTTGATGAATATAAAGGAAGTGCTTGGGCCCAATTCACAATTAACTTGAAAGAATTATTCTTAATGTATACAAACTTTGCCCTCCTCAGCTTCCACCCCCCCACACATTTTTTTTTTAAATGGAAGTTTTTACAGGAACCCTGTAACTTTCTAGACTGCTAAATTCTGCCTACCAGCAGTCTTACCATCACCTAACATTGCTTAAGTGTCTGCAAGTTAAAGTTTAGCAGCTCTAGGCCATACATTATCTATCCTGCTTTAAAAGAAAATATCTGATGCTAGGAATCTCTAAATGAAATTTAGAAGACATGGGGGAAAGTGATTTTATGTGATTTTATTTTCATTTGTTGTTCTATTATACTGTACTAATATCGTAAACTGAAAGCATACCTTAAATCTTTGGAAAGACTTTATTTTATTTTCTTCTCTTAGACCTCTCTGGAAGATTGTCACTGGGGATTGTTCTGTGCTGTGACTCCTAGGAGTTTGACAAGATCCAATCCATCAAGCAAAATGTATCACATAAAAAGGCTCTCCTGTCCAACTACCTTTCTTTCCTAGTAAACTGGGATTCCAAATATTTAAGGTTGTATATTTTGTGGCTTTTTTTAATTTGTTGGCATTCCCCAGTGAGTCTATGAAATGCCTATACAGTAGTTTTTGCTTTGCTGTGTACAGTCAAATTTTTTAAAACTCCAGTTGCTTTTCCAGTAGAAAAACATATCATCATGCTGTTGAAAGTATTTGTATACCCTTTCACCCTGCTTAGACTTGCTGATACTGCCTGCATCTCAGTAACCCCAATAGTTCTTTGTTCACTGCAATAAAGTTGATTCATGTCCTGAGAAAAAAGCAGCCAAGCCTGGCAGATCAGTAATTTTTTTGAAACCTCTGGGGATTTTCATCCCTGCATGCGGTAGTTGGAGTGAACAGGAACAATGAAGTCTTGCTTTGGGGAGAATTCCAGAGGAGGCCATGGATACAGCTCAAGCCCTGGAAGGCCTTCTGGAGAGGAGACTTCACAAAGGACACTTTGTTCCCTTTTGGGACAGATGCCACCAAATAGTAGACTTCATTTCTTAATTATTTTTCCAGGGTTGTGCTGTTTCCAGCTTGCTTCTAAGCACTTTTGTGTAAATATTCTTGGAATGGCACAAAGGGTGGTGCCGGTTTGGATGATTTGCTTTTTATGCAGGACATGGCTCCCCTTCTCTCATTTCCTTAACCTGTTTCTAGGATACTCTTGGCCTTTCTTAATTGACAAAGCTTGCTTTCTTAATTTTTTTGATCCTTCTCCCTCCCAGCATCCACGATCTGCTTTGATTTTTTTCTAAGCTTCTTTCTACCTGTGGCCAAGACTGACAATTCAGCATGAGGATTAAAATGGAAGCTCTTTTTTGCCAAACTAGGTACTAAGGTGCTGAACATCTGTGGTGTAAAGAATGCTGGGAGACATTTAATGAAAGGACCAGTGATACTGAGGCAGAACACATTGGAACTAAATGGAGTGCAGCTGAGGGTCCTCACCTCAAGATAATAAGAGAGAAGTAAGGGAAAGGGAAATCCACTTGATACAGACTTCCATGGCCTGATTTAATCAAATAATTTAACATCTCTACTTCCACCGTGTAATGAATGCTTATATATTTATAAAAGCAAATGTATATGGTAAATTTTTAAAATATATACATTGTATAAAGGCCCATGTAGTAATAGTTCTTAAACGTTGATAAATAGAACAATACCAAACTGTTTATAGCAACAGTGCTTCAATATGAGAGGAAATTATTTTGGGACACACACAAGCAATATGAAGCTAAATCTTGTGAATAGAGGATCCTGCCAATTTGAATGGAAGTTCACCACCTTTATTGAAGGAGATTGCACCGCCACTGGTGAAATTAATAGTTTGGTGATGTTTAAACTCAACTATTGAAACAAGAAGGCTTGCTATTTTGACTGGTTTAGCATAGGTAGCCCAGTTTGGGAAAAGCAGACTTAGTTTCTGTCTGAATTTCTCATTGAATTTCTGATGTTCTGGTTATTCCTAAACACTTTACAAAGATCTGGTTTTAAAGGTAATTTAAAAATTCCACTTGGTGTGGAATGCAGCAGAAAGTTGCTTATGGTAGCTGGGAAAATACAGCATGTTCCAGCCACTCTATAAAAATGTAAGTGGTTGCCCATTTACTTCTGGGCTCAATTTAATCTCCTGTTTTAATTTTTAAAGAATAGAATGTATTAGCATCCTTGGAAGACTCATATTAGCTAGGCTGGCAGTTAACAGTGTTTGAACCTTGCTCTTGGATTTACACGTAAGAAGTGCTGAGTTTGAGGATTATTTCAAAACACATGAATTAATGTCCTGGGAGTAAAGATGTGTTTTAAGAATAGTGATTTTATGTTCTAGTTACTACTGTACACTTTGTAATGGGGGCTGTAGTCCTGATGGGTGGTATAAGGCCAGCGCTAGAGTATCATGGCAAGCTAAAATGTTCTCAGGTGGGCATCCTTGAACAAAACAATTACGAAGGCTACTTCAGTTATGAAACAAGTGAACTGGAATTTATTAGGTGGTTTAATATTTCCCATGTATTAAACAGAAACCATCCTCTCTCTTTGGGCTTAATCGATTAAAAGTTTTTGTCTTCAAATCAATTGGA
Organism: Naja naja; assembly: GCA_009733165.1. Taxonomy (NCBI): domain Eukaryota; kingdom Metazoa; phylum Chordata; class Lepidosauria; order Squamata; family Elapidae; genus Naja; species Naja naja. The sequence goes on from CM019148.1 coordinate 286,737,644, forward strand.
GTGCAGTCTTCCAGTTGGGAGTGGTTGGTCTTTATTCTCCTTTGTTTCAGCCCAGGCAGGCAGATAGTGGTGGAAGAAAAAAAAAATGCTTTCCTGCTAGTAATTGCCTTGAGAGAAGAAAATACCAGAGAGCCATCTGCAGAAGTACAGGCACCTGGGCTTAAGGGAGGGAGGCAAAAATCTCTTTTCTTGGCATACAGCTGTAACCCAGGACAGCCAGTTCCTTAGCATTTGGGGAGAGCACAGATGGAAAAATCAACTTCGTGGAACATCTTCTACAAGACTAATATTCCCCTGACCAAAAAAAAAAAAAAGGAGAAAAGACTCTACTTTCTCTGGCAGCTGAAGCCAAAATTACCATAGAGGCATAGACTCTACAACCAGGGTGGGGAGGAGGGGTAAATTGGAGTCTTGCAGATCCTGAATAACCCTCAAGTTCCTCTTCCATATAACAGAATGTTTGCATCAGAGGTTTAATTGAATTTCTGATGGAAATTGCTACTACTCACATTGACACCTGTTTTATGAATAGCTAAGTTCTACAAATAATTGGGTCTGCATATCCAACATTTTATTTCCATTTTTGGATTCTGTTTTTTTGGGGGGGGAGAGGGGGGAATTTAAGTCAGTTAATTGCCTAGACTAGTTCCAGCAATTTTCTTGGCAAGATTGTCTCAGAAACAGTTTGCTATTGCTTTCTTCCTATGACTGAGAAAAAACGACTGGCCCAAGGACACCAACTGGCTTTGTGCCTAAGGCAGAACTAGAACTCACAATCTCTTAGTTACTAGCCTGTCTTAACCACTACACCAAACTGGCTCTGTTTCTGTCCAACCTCTGCTTTTATTATTTTCCTTCTCTACAACTATGGAAGTACACACAATGCATTTGATAAACCAGATTATTTTCTACAAAGTTTATGACATAATAAACATGTTAATCTTCCTTATAGATCATTTTGTTCATTTTACTGCATCAAACTAGGGTGATTTCTCACTCAAAAGCAAAGCTGCTAATTCAAAAAAAAAAGTGTTGAAAGAACATACACCTGAGTCTAAATCAAAGCCATGGCAGAAAATACACAGTCAGAGCGAGCAGGGTTATTTTTAGGAAGTAGGTGCAAATTCTCAGATGGGAAAACCCATGAAGTTATTCTACTGCAGTGTTGCATAGAGGATGTTACTGTTCTGTGACTAGATTGAATAACTCTGCATCAAAAACAGTCTTGTCCTTGCCGGTCACTGTAGGCCAACTAAAAATTTAATGAATTCTTTTGCCAATCCATAAATGTATTACCTGTATTTTCTGTTTTTTGCCCTAAGTCATTGCTAGCCCTATGATTGCAACTATTTATTGGATTTGGAAGAATAAGAAGAGCCAATAAGAGGATACATTCTACTGTGAATGTGTTAGTATAGAGAAATTAAATTGAATTGGTAATAGAACGAATGGCACACGGACAAGGATTTAAAACATAGTCAAATAAATTCCATGTTTCAGCAGTATAGCTTTCTGAATATAGCTGAAGCTCAGCTTTCTTTGCATGTTCTTCTCAGACCCTCCAGACACATAAAGCAACAATCATTATTTCTAGCCAGCATGGCCAATAGCCCTAGATCGAAGAAGCCAATGTAGTGAATATACACTATGCCTTTGTTAGACCTCTTCAGTACTCTTCAAATGACCTTGAAATGCAGAGAATACCTTGATGCAATCATGCATTATTCAGCCAATCAATTAAAGGGTCCAAAAAAAACCCACACACACACACACCCCAGCATTCATTCAGTGCTGTATCCACCAACTGCACCCACAGTTTGTTCTGTTTGGCACTTAAAATATTTGGACATTTGCAGTTGACGGTATCAGCAAAGTCACCAAGGTAAACTTTTTCTGCTCAGTTTATTAATACAGAAGGGAAATTAAGTTACCCTGGCTCAATCTCAGCAGGGATGAGGATGAATCTAAGAGCTAGGAAGCAAGTATTCTCACCAGCTGGAAAATGAGTTTTATACTCCTATTGGAAAATCTGATTCAGTGATTCCTGTTGAACTACAGCTGAGTTAGAAATAAATATGCTACTCAAATATTGAACATAGGCAATTTTGGGCTATCTCATGGGCATGGGGCTTATCCGAAAATCCTTCAAACACCATGTAGAGCTACTTCTGAACAGTTTCTACTGTAAAAAAACAATTATGATCTTGTGTTAAAGTAATAAAATGGAACTCTTTTTTAACCCAGCAAAAGAACAGCAGCCTCAAAGTTACCTCCGTGGTGTTATGTAGGCTCACAGAATGATTACTTATTTTCTTTAGTGAATTCCTCAAAATACGTTATCAAACAAGCATTTTCTACAGTATTTCATTATTATTGTGTGTGCATAGTCCTTTGAGTCAATGGTGGTGTGGTGGCCTAGAGGTGGAGCTCTCACCTCACAATCAGGAGGCTGTGAGTTCGATCCTGGATAGAGGCAGATATTTCTCTCTCTGGGCACACTGAGAATGTATCTGCTAAACAAAACTCTGCATTGTCGACAGGAAAAGCAGCTGACAGGCAAACGCTCAGCTCCATTCAGTTGCCCAGACTCCCACCCCACAAGGGATTATGAGGTTGCTAAAAGAGGATGATGATATACTCCTTTGAGTCAATCTCGACTCCTGGTGACTGCCTTCAACTTTATAGGGCTGAGAAACAGAGCAAATGGCTGAAGGTCATTTGTGTCTAAGGTGGAACTAGAACTCACTCTCCTAGTTTCTAGCCTACTGCTTTAACCAGAGGCTGGCTCTCATCATAAATATAAAGCCTGCAATTACAATATCAGTAGCTTGCTAAGGCAGCAAACAATCCCCCAGTCTTGGTCAAATTGGCACCACTGTCCCTTGGCATTTCCAAAGATGGCCTCCTTTTCTGTTCCCCAGACCTCAACAACACAATAGGATGAATATTTCTAAGCCAGCTATACTTTATTATGATAATGAGATGAATCTTCAACTTGGGAAACACCATCCTGTATTATAATAGAATGTATCTTCATTCCCTCTTCAGGGATAAACTTTTTGAAGCCCAATAACACCTTCTGTTTCAGGCTCCCTTGCCAGATCCTTCTAGAAAGTCATCACTTAACTCAACTAGAGCAATACAGGAAATAAAAAATGTGCATATGGACAATACAGTTTCTCCTAAGCAAATTACAAGTTAGGATTTATATTTCCACACTTCCATCTATCACCTCTCTATCTCTCCATCTACCATCTATGAGCCACAGTGGCATAGTGGTTAGAATGCAGTACTGCAGGCTACTTCTGTTGACTGCCGGCTGCCTGCAATTTGGCATTTCAAATCAGCTCAAGGTTGACTCAGACTTCCATCCTTCCGAGGTGGGTAAAACGAGGACCCAAATTGTTGGGGGCAATATGCTGACTCTGTAAACTTTTTTTTTTTTTAATTACATTTATATGCCGCCCTTCTCCGAAGACTCAGGGCGGCTTACAATTTCTGGGATACAACACAGTGTGCTCAGCAATAGCCTTCATTCCATTGTATATGCCTGCTTATTACTAAGCGGCATTTTTACAAGGTCAGCTAATTGCCCCCAACAATCTTGGGTCCTCAATTTACCTACCCTGAGAGGATGGAAGGCTGAGTCAACCTTGGGCCTGGTGGGATTCGAGCCTACAATAATTGTAGGCAGCTGGATCTTAAGAGCAGGCATTTAACAGCCTGAGCTACCAAGGCTCAGGTTAGAGAGGGCTGTAAAGCACTGTAGAGTGGTATATAAGTCTAAATGCTATTGCTATTTAGGTAATTATTCCACAAATACTTAAAATACATGAAAATGCTATCCTGTCTCCTTACATCTTGAACTAGCACCCATTACCATTCTCAATACATTTTTGTTTCTCCTCTGAAAAAAATAAAGGAGAAAAGCAGGTTCCATAACTGTGATTGTTCTTCAGTGTCAGCTGGACAGTTGTCACTCTCTTCCCTTGTCATCTACTTTTTGGTCTCATTGGCTTTTGAGTTTAGAAACACAAGAGGTAAAGGTCCTTCTCCAAGAGGTATATCAGGAAACCGAGCTTTTGTTAGAAGATTTATTTATTTATTTATTTTATTTATCAAGCGATTATAAGATAACAGGTATAAGTATAAACATGGTTATGAATACATGAAATGGATGCATATAAGAAAAATAAAAAGAAACAATAGGACAGGGATGGTAGGCACGTTGGTGCACTTATGCTTATGCTGGAAACTGTGGTGGGTAGGTGTTTAATACTCTAGTTGAAAAGCTTACCTTTTGAGAAATAAAGGTTACAAGTAAAAAAAAAGACTATTTTTTCCTTTGGATGAGTTATTGGTATTTTGCTTTAGAAGCCAAACACTCAGCTATTGTACTATAAAAGTACAGATGGATTTAAAGCTCTCTACATACATAGTGGCAAATCCGAAAGACAATTCAGAACTAGTAGACTTACCCAGGATTTAATCTAATGACCATAAAATGTTAGATTAAAATATTATTAAAGTGTCCATAAGGAAGCTAATTAGCCCACTGTTAGGTTTAGAATTGGTCCAGTTTTATGGTTTAAAAATAAACAATACAGAAAATCTACTTATTGCAGAGGTCACGAACTAATCTTTGCAGGTTTTTCCAAAGCAACCTTTGTTCCCTAAGCCTGCTCTTCAAGCTCTACTGCAGTCTCCATACCCTCCATTTACAGAAAATATTGCCAAGTTATACCAACTCAATATGATTGATTATTACAAAACTCTTCCATCTTCTCTCTTCTTCTTCACTGTAGGATAAAAGGCCAATTCTTTTTACCTGACTCCTTTTTCGTAGAGCAAGCATCACCCTGCAAGACCTAAGATCTTTATCCCTCTTGAAAGTCTATTAACCAGAGGTGGTATTCAGCAGGTTGTGACCAGTTCTGGAGAACCGGTAGCAGAAATTTTGAGTAGTTCGGAGAACCAGTAGTGGAAATTTTGAGTAGTTCAGAATACCACCTCTGACTGGCCCTGTCCCCATCTATTCTCTGCCTCCCAAGTCCCAGCTGATCGGCTGGGTCTTCTTTCGTTGCCCTGAACAGGAGAACAGAGCTGCAAAGCAGGTTAGTAGGGTGGGGAGAGAATGGGGATTTTGCAGTATCCTTCCCCTGGAGTGGGGTGGGAATGGAGATTTTTCAGTATCCTTCCCCTGCCATGCCCACCAAGCCATGCCCACCAAGCCACGCCACCCCACCAAGCCATGCCTACAGAACCAGTAGTAATATTTTTTGAATCCCACCACTGCTACCAACCAATTTTTTTCCCATGTGAGCACTAAAGGAGTGCTTATATGCATACTGATCAATTTTGGCTTATCTCAGGTGTTTCTCAGGGTTGCCCCTTGTGACTACATGGATGAGGAATAACTGGATGAAAGCAATGGCAAACTACTTCTGTAAAACTGCTAGGAACACTGAGTGAATGCCATCACCAAGTGATAAACTCTCATTCATGGGCATATTATAGTACAAACTTTTCTACCACAGTAGAGCTGTGAATATAGCAATAGCACTTAGACTTATATACTGCTTCATAATCAGGGGTGGGATTCAAAATTTTTAACAACTGGTTCTGTGGGCATGGCTTAGGTGGTGGGCATGGCTTGGTGGTCATGTGACTGGGTGGACATGGATTGATGGTCATGTTATTGGCTGGGTGTGGCCAACTCAATATCACACACATCGAGGTACGCATCTCCTTGCCTGGCCTTTCATGACTGTGGGGATGCTGTAACAGTCGTAAGTGTGAAAAATGGTCATAAGTCACTTTTTTCAGTGCCATTGTAACTTTGAATGGTCACGCCACACAAGCAAAGTACCAGCAAAGGAGGGGGAAAAAAACTCCAGAGACATTCCTGAGACAGGAAGTCTAGTCCTGCCAAGAATGTAATAAGGGTTAACGGATAAGGGTTAATGCATCAATTTCATTTCATGTCTGGCAGGGGTGGGATTCATATTTCTTAACAACAGGTTCTGTGGGTATGGTATAATTTGTGGGTGTGGCTTGGTGGTCATGTGACTGGCTGGGCATGGCTTGTATGTATATATTATAAATATTTATGTAAATATTTATTTTTTTATATAAAAAAGAGCAACTTTTACCCAAAATCAGGCAAAGCAGGCAGGCAGATTGAGTTGTTCACAGAATCACAGATTCAATCAGAGATCTATCTTTCTGGAATCAGCTACCTGAGTCTGTCACATAAAATTTGTTTGCTAGCAAACTCATAAAATTTGCTAGCAAACAAACTCACAAAATTAACTCACAACACACTATGTATGTAAATATTTAATTTTTTTTATTAAAAAAGAGCAATTTTTACCCAAAATCAGGCAAAGCAGACAGGAAGATTGAGTTGCTCACAGAATCACAGATTCACTTAGAGATCTATCTTTCTGCCATCTGCTACCTGAGTCTGCACTGAATAATAGAAGCTTCAGGCTCAGTTCTGCTTTTAGACTAGCTAGAAAGCAAGAAATCTGACGATTTCCTGCTTTCTAACTAATCTAAATCTCCCGGCACAGCAGAACAGCTGCTGGTCGTGGGAGGGGGAGGAAAAATAGCAACTTAGCAGGCAAGTTTGATGGCATGCATGCCAGGTAAGGAGTGAATGGGTGGGGCAGGGCCAGCCAGTGGTGCGATTTGCCAGTTCTCTGGCAGGTAGAATCCCATCCGTGGTGAGAGTGCATTTTGTGCATGCATGTAGACCATTTCCTAAAAACCTCAGCTGTGCCACCCAGACAGCTGACAAGCACTGTACACGGGTGCGCAGCATTTGAAAATCCACTTCTTTCCTGCTTTTTCAACCTCAGCTGTGCTGCGCAAAGCAGCTGAGGTTGAAAAAGCAGAAAATAAAGGACAGCCAAGAGCCCGAGCGGGCAGCTGGGCCAAATAGAGCAGCAGACACCAAACCGGTTCAGTGTCTGCTGCTCTTCAGAGTTACTGGTTCTATAGAACTGGGCTGAATTGGTAACATCCCACCCCTGATGTCTGGGCTAACTGATGTCTCTTTTTCAGCATTCACCAATAGTTACTGTTTGATGAGTTTCATTCTTCCCATTTGCTTCTGTGAGCCCCATTTTCTCACTGAAGTTGTTAGAGGATGGCTTCTTTATGCTGAAGAAGCTTCTTCTATGGCCTCCTTAAGCGTGATCTTAGGTTTCATTAATAATTTGCTCTGCAAAACCTTGTCTTTAGGCCTAGAACAAATCGATCGGCATGGCCTCTTCAAAGTTGATAAACTCACATGCACCTCCAATGTCCCTTAAACTTGCCACGAAGTCATTAACATTTTCGCTTTCCCCTTGATCCTGACGGTAGAATTCGTGTCTCTTAATGAGGCACGATACTTGTGGCGCGTAATGGGCTCTTAATAACTTTTCTAAGTTGGGCCAGTCCATTACCTTCATGTCTGCAGCTCCCGCCAATGCCTTCGCCATCTTGAAAATGGCCGGACCGCAGTGGATGAGAAAGACCGCCCTCTTCCGCTTGTCGTAAATGTCGGTGAGATCGTTTCCCTCCAAATACATTTGGAAACGATCTGCATACGAGTCCCAGTCTTCTGCCGTCGGATCGAACGGGCTGGGGGTGTTCAGCGCAGCCATCTCTCTCAGCTTGTTCTCCCCATTGTCTTCTCTTCGGGAAAGATCCCACCTTCATCGCCAGTGTTAGATTTGCATGAAGAGTCAGACACGGAGTGCTTCAGTGAAAGTTTATTAGTGACTACAGCTCATAACAGACCCGATTTGGCTGGGCTGCGGCTGCTACTTATAGCCAGCAGCCGCAGTTGCCAGCCAATCAGAGTGCAGGGTTTTCCCGCACTTTTTAAACCAATCATATTTGACATTTTACAAGAACAGTTCAAACTTAACCAATGACATTCAAACCTGCATACATAACACATTCAGTACATTATTCAGTCGTGATTTTGTAGTCTTCAAGCAAAGGGCAATTCCAAATTATCTGCCAAGAATCTAAAGCCATTGCAAAACACAATCAGAAAGTCTTTCTCTTTTAAAAATGATGTATGAAGTAATCCAACTGCAATGATACCTGGATGTAAAAGATTGAACTCCCTAAAAGACAGAAGAATCTCCACAAGCACAAAGAAGATGAAAGGAAAAAAATAAAAATGGAAACCAAGAATTTCGTTCAGAAAACTTATTCATGTTGAATCTATTTAGTTGTCAAAACTGTTCCCCAAATACAAAGGTTCCATTGCTAAATTACAGTATAAACATGCAAATATTGCAAAGTAGTAGAAAGAAATAGAAAGAAATTACACAAAAACTAATTTTAAGGAACTTATTTATTTTCTTATTTTTTATTACAGGTGGTCCTCATTTAGCAACCACTGTTTAAATTTATGACAGTCCTGAACCAATGATAGTTGTAACTAGACTTCTTATTTATGGCTATCACAGTGTTCCTACAGTCATTTGATCAAAGTCTGGGCCCTTGCACCCAAATTGTAATAACAATATCACAGCATCCCACAATTGGTCATATGATCACAATTTTGCAACTGTCCCTGCTGGCTTCCCACAAGCAAAGTCAATAGAGAAGCCAGCACGAAATTAGAAGTTGTGGTCACAAGAGGTCCTTACTTAACAATCTGCATGGTCCTTGCTTAACAACAGCAATCAGAACTGCCGGAACTGCTGTCATTAAGTGGCACAGTTAAGTGATTTTTTGACTTATATCCATGTTGTTTAACAACAGAGTTTCTAGTCGTAAATGAGAACTATCTTGTATACATCTTGCATCCCACTATGAAATATTTTCTTCCACTAGTTTATACTCTTTAAATCTAAATGAAAATACTTTTGATAGTGCTCAGATGTTGCCCAAACAATATAAAATAGCAGATATTTTCACTGGTTTCTAATAAATGATAACAGATTTGTCTAGTTGTAGAAATATTGTTTGTTTAAATAGTCACCAATGTGTAGTTCTTTTGTCTATCTGCGTATGCATTTTCAAGTTGGTGGTTATGTCAGTTACACAACTGGCTTTGCATCCAAGGTAGAACTAGAACTCACAGTTTTCCAGTTTCTAAGCTGGTGCCATAACCACTTTACCGTATTGACTCTCTTAGGGTAGTTCTAGGGCTATGAAGGGTCCAGTGACTTACTATTTTCAGAGGTGCATTTTGTTTTCAATTTTTTTAAAGGGGACAGCAGGAGAATATCAGTGCACAATTGTTAAAAATATAACCCATGATCCATCATTCTTTCCAGACAAGGAGGGTTTCTTCTGCCGGTTCCCTTCTCTTTGTTTAGGAACATACTTTGAGAGTACATCAGGGAACCTATTAACAAAAGCAGTCCTGATCATGGGATTATTTCACTGGAACAGTATTTACTAAAGTTTTACTCAGTTGCTCAGTTATTTTAATTTAGCACACTTGTAAAGGGCATTTCTGCTGCATGATTTAAATCATCCAGCTTTTTAAGGAGGATTGTTATGATCCCCAATTCCTGTTGAAAAAGACCAAAGTAATAACAACCTCTTTTCAAGATCATTGAGTACACTGTTGGGATGAAATTTAAATTGGAGACACCATAGTTTATGGAGTGGATGGGGCTTATAAATCCAACTTTTCTCTAGCATAATTCCAGGCCAAATGTTGTTCTATCAATATTCTACTACATGAAATTTAGGGAAAAGTTACTGATACTGAAATGGAAGGAGGAAGATACATATTACACACTTATTTTTAAGAATAAATTAAAGATTGCTTTCATTACCTAGTTTTGTGCATAGAAAAATAAATCTAAGCCTTTTTTAAAATTCATATTGTACATAAATATGTAGTGCTATAGCCACAAGTCCAACTAATAACAGCAAGTGGAGCAACAATGAAATTAGTATTTACAAAGGGTGCATATATACACACATTTTCCCCATTAATTGAAGCTTGAAATCACTCTCCTTTGGAAATGCATGCAATCTTGAAATATTAAATATTTATTAAGGGGGAAATAGTCAATACCATTTTAAAAAATGCTATACCTGGAGTTGCTTTGGGGGCAAATGCAATACTAATAACTTCTTACACAGAATGAACCCCGGTTCATGCAGAAGGAAAAGATATTGTAGCCTAAATCCTCTTGAGAAATATTCAGTGATGGAGAGCAACTACTCGCTTTTCTTGGCCCCTCAAGGGTTCAGTCTAAGCATCTTTTGACTCAGTTACTGTGCTACTCTGCAAATGAAACCCATATATTGCCTCTTCTGGAAATTAAATTACCGCAGTTTTGTTGTACCAAAAGTGTAAATACCTACTTTCTGTAGTTCCCTTTTGTATGGTAACTGCTTCATCAACGAAAACCTTTCACATGCGAAGAGGAATTCACGGAGATAACACTCACAACAAAGCTTCCAATCATAAAGTGTTATGTCACCCAGGGTACTCCTTAATTAAGTTTAGTGTGTATTGCAGACATTTTTTTTAAAAAGTATGGCCTCACCTTTGATAAGCATGAAAAATGAGATTTTTGACCATAAGATAATGGTGCATTGTTTTTCAAAATGGAAGGAGGAATGAAATCGTAACTGCTGGAGTTCATCCTATCATTACAACTTTGTAGGCAAACTTTTTCTGCTAGAAAAAGCAAAATAATGTTACGGAATGGCAACTGTTTCAACAATTCAACCTTCTAATTTCCCGAAGTTATTTTATTGAAAGTAACTTGCTTCCATCCTACAAAAAAGCGGTATATACACTGTAATAGCATGTATTGTGATTTTCTTTCAAATGCTTTTTCAGTCACTGTGACATAGTCCCTTCGCACTTTTTTTTCTTTTTAAATAGATTTCTGTTCAGATGGCCCTTCTTAAAGCTTGATTCTTTTTTAGGGTGAAACCTTTAATTCTTACTGCAACACCATTTAATGCTTTGGAAAGAAGAAAAGGAGACTGTTTTGGCTGATTGCCAAGCTGCAATGGATTGCCAGTATACTTTGTAGTCCCAGAAAAATATGTGGTGATAAGTGAAGAAAGACTTATAATCCCATCCTTCAAATGTCTGCTAAGGTCACTTCACAATGAGACCCACTGAGGTCAAAGAGCATCCTGGGAATGGTAAACATGCTGAAAGGACATGACAGAAAATTACTTTTTATTCTTTTGTCACATTTTGAGCTACAAGCGTTGACCATGCTCCAAAATACCATTATGTCTGTTAGATTTGCATGAAGAGTCAGACGCGGAGTGCTTCAGTGAAGAGTTTATTAGTGACTACAGCTCATAACAGACCCGATTTGGCTGGGCTGCGGCTGCTACTTGTAGCCAGCAGCCGCAGTTGCCAGCCAATCAGAGTGCAGGGTTTTTCCCGCACTTTTTAAACCAATCATATTTGACATTTTACAAGAACAGTTCAAACTAAACCAATGACATTCAAACCTGCATACATAACACCCCTCCCCACTAGGTTCACTCCATACTCAAACCCCAACCTATCTAATGTATTCTTTTAAATGGGTGGGGCTCTTACGTTGAGACCTTCGTGGTTCAGAAATTTTAACGTTCTCACCCAGTGAGAGGAAATGTGTCTGTTGACATTTCCCTAGTTGGACTTCCTGTGAAAGAAGACCCTGTTTGATTGTTAGAATCTGGTCTCTCCTCCCAACCCATCTCCAGCCCAATGTCAGCACCCAAGTCAGGTAGTGATGTGCAATCTTCCATTTGTAAGGATGGATTTTGGCATTGTGACAGGTTTTGGGATGGTTCCTGTCTTAATGGCTCATTACACATGGGGTTGATTCTTGTTTGCTGATTATCCTCATGTTCCTCCCCTCCCCTAGAAAAGGCATTAAGTATGGGAACTAGAGAGGAACAATTGCGATGTTCCTGAGGTAACCTGGATCTAAGCTGATCAATGTGCCTGCTCCAGAGGACTCCATCCTCTGTTTGTACCCTGTAAGAACGAGGGCCTGTGATTTGAGTTATTTCAGCAGGAATCCATGAAGGTTCACCCATAAGGTTCTTAGCATAAACAGAATCACCCACACTGATGGTGTGAACTTTGCTAGTGGAATCAAGTGGTGCATTGGGTGCGTAAGTGGGATGAAGGCGGTCAAGGGGAGACCTAACTTTCCTACCCATCAACAACTCTGCTGGGGATAAGTTAGTTGATGGGTTAGGAGTGATGTGCTGAACACTAAGAAGTTTTTCAAATTTCTCAGTGATGTCCCCAGGACCCAATTGCTGAAGCTTTTCCTTGGTAAAACGTACCATGCGTTCAGCCTGGCCGTTAGCCGAAGGGTGCCCAGGGGCAGTCAGGGCATGTCTGATACCCTGTTGTGCTAGATAGGATTCAAAAAGGTTGGATGTAAATTGAAGGCCATTGTCAGAGACAAGAACATCAGGTAACCTGTGGGTTACAAAAAGCTTTTTGAGCTGCTTGATGACAGCATCAGTTGTGGTGGATGCCATAGGGATGACCTCTAGCCATTTGGAATATGCATCTACTATAATAAGGAAGGTGTTCCCTCTGGTAGGGCCAGCGAAATCAATGTGAATCCTAGACCATGAGCCCCTAGGACATTCCCATTCCTGTTTGGAGGCGAGAGGTGGGGCAGGCCTGACAGTTGGCATCTACCTGACAGTTGGGACAAGATGCAATCCAGTTTTCAACCATTTTGTCAATACCTGGCCACCATACATAACTCCTGGCCAATCCCTTCATCCTTACAATACCAGGATGACCCTCATGTAACATTTCCAAAACCTCTCTTTGCAGTTTTGCAGGAATAACCACCCTGTTACCCCACAAAATACATCCTCTTAATACAGATAATTCAGTTTGCCTGGACTTAAAAGGTTGGGCAAGGTGAGGTAGATCTTGAAGAGGCCAACCTTTCTTAATCCAGCCTATAATAGGAGCCAATAAAGTGTCTTTGGTAGTCTCTCTGGCAATTTCAGCAGCGTGTACTGGAAGCTTGGCAGCAGTTTCTAGAAAAAAGGTGTGTGCCTCAGGTTCAAAGTCCTCCTTGTGACAAGGAAGTGGGCAACGACTCAAGGCATCAGCATGTCCAATGTCCTTGCCAGGCTTGTGGATAAGTTTGTATGAATAAACAGCAAGAAATTCAGTCCACCTCAGCATTCTTGGTGACAGGATAGTGAGTGTAGGTTTGTCTCCTGCCACAATGCCTAACAAAGGTTTGTGATCTGTGACAATGGTAAATGTTCTCCCATATAAATACTCATGAAATTTCTTGATAGCTGCAACAATTGCCAATGCTTCCTTGTCCAATTGGCTGCAATTCCTCTCTGCTTTGGTCAAGGTGCGAGAGTAAAATGCAATAGGGGCTTCCCTCCCGCTGGGAAGCCTGTGGCTCAAACCCCTCCCACTTCAAAAGGGGATGCATCACAAGTCAGTACAACAGGTAAATTCTCAGAGAACTGTATGAGTACAGCATCAGACATGATTAGTCTTTTAATACTGTTAAATGCTGATTGTTCCTTCCTGCCCCAGACCCAAACAGACTTTTTGTCAAGTAATCTGTGTAATGGTTCTGCAATGGTTGCCTTCTGAGGTAGGAACATGTGATAAAAGTTAATGAGTCCAAGGAAAGCTTGCAAATCTGTTTTGCATTTTGGTCTAGGGGCTTCTTTGATTGCTTGAACCTTGGCATCTGTAGGGTGGATGCCATGCTTGTCAATCATGTAGCCCAGGAACTCAACCTTGTCAGTTTTAAGAGTGCATTTTTCTTCCTTGACTTTTAACCCCGCTTTCCTGAATCTGGTAAGGACTTCTCTGAGTCTCTCTTGTAATTGAGTGTCATTTTCAGCAGAGATTAACACATCATCAAAGTAAGGCACTACCCTGGCAGTCCTTGGAGCATCCTTTCCATAAGGCTTTGGAAAATGCCTGGTGCCATGCTTACTCCAAACTGTAACCTTTTACATTTGAAGGCACCTCTATGAGTTACAATGGTTTGGGCCTCTGCAGTGGCATCATCAACTGTTAGTTGTTGATATGACTGGGCCAGATCCAATTTGGCAAAGACTGTACCCCTGCCAAGTGAATGTAATAAATGATGCACCACTGGAACTGGATATGCGCTCTGCTGAAGCATGGTTCAATGTCCCCTTATAGTCTCCACAGATTCTTACTGACCCATCAGTCTTGACAGGTGTGACTATGGGTGTCTCCCATCTGGAGTGGTCAGTGGGTTCTAAAACTCCTTGAGCTATTAGTTTATCTAATTGTGCATCAATTTTTTTCCTTTAAGGCAAATGGGGCCCTTCTGGGCTTTAAATGAATTGGGGGCACCTTGGGATCTAGGTTGAAAGTGATAGGGGTCCCCATATACTTGCCCAATCCTTCGCTGAAGACCTCTGGAAACTCAGACTTCAATGCCTCCTGCCATTCAGTGTTGCTCACATGATTGATGCCAGTCACCTCGATGCCTAGTGGATTGAACCACTCAAGTCCCAGCAAGCTTGGGCGGTCTTTGTCCACGATGGTCAGGGGCAAACATTTGGTGTGGCCTTTGAACTTCACGTTGAATTCTCTTGTTCCAACTACTGGAATCTTGTTCCCTTGGTAGTCTTTAAGAGTCAGTGCTTGCTTCTAGAAATGCTTCTTCTGAACATTGGGAAGTAGCCTGTGAATAGTGTCCCATGACACCATAGATAAATAGGAGCCTGAGTCCACTTCCATTTGGCAAGGCCTTCCTTCAATAAGTACCTTCACATGTACTTTTCTGCTTCTTAAGGGGGAAGAATGACCAATAGTTACTGTTTGATGAGTTTCATTCTTCCCATTTGCTTCTGTGTTGTGCCCCATTTTCTCACTGAAGTTGTTATGCTTGAATTCTTTATCGGGAAACTTCTTTCTGTTTGGTGGAGTTCTGGATGATTTGCAGACTCTTGCTAGGTGACCTCTTTTTTCACAATGGAGGCAGATGGTATCAAAAACTTGCATTCAGTGCGGGGTGCCCCCAACCTCTGCAATAAAAGTCTTGCCTTTTTCTTCCAAGGTCTTTCCTTTTCTTCTCCATTCTGAGTCTATAAATTCCTTCCTCCACCTCACTACAGTCTGAATCAGAATCTATTTGCTCGCAATGGGTTGTTATGGATTTTTCCACATCAGGATGGCTTGCAGCCTTGTTAATTTTCTTCATGGCTGCTGCTGAGTATTTGGTAGCTTCCGCTGAAGAAGCTTCTTCTATGGCCTCCTTAAGTTTGATCTTAGGTTTCATTAATAATTTGCTCTGCAAAACCTTGTCTTTTAGGCCTAGAACAAATCGATCGTGCATGGCCTCTTCAAAGTTGATAAACTCACATGCACCCCCAATGTCCCTTAAACTTGCCACGAAGTCATTAACGTTTTCGCTTTCCCGTTGATCCCGATGGTAGAATTCATGTCTCTTAATGAGGCACGATACTTGTGGCGCGTAATGGGCTCTTAATAACTTTTCTAAATTGGGCCAGTCCATTACCTTCACGTCTGCAGCTCCCGCCAATGCCTTCGCCATCTTGAAAACGGCCGGGCTGCAGTGGGTGAGAAAGACCGCCCTCTTCCGCTTGTCGTAAATGTCGGCGAGATCGTTTCCCTCCAAATACATTTGGAAATAATCCACATACGAGTCCCAGTCTTCTGCCGTCAGATCGAACGGGGCTGGGGGGGTGTTCAGTGCAGCCATCTCTCTCAGCTTGTTCTCCGCGTTGTCTTCTTTTCGGGAAGGATTCCACCTTCGTCGCCAGTGTTAGATTTGCATGAAGAGTCAGACGCGGAGTGCTTCAGTGAAGAGTTTATTAGTGACTACAGCTCATAACAGACCAGATTTGGCTGGGCTGCGGGTGCTACTTATAGCCAGCAGCCGCAGTTGCCAGCCAATCAGAGTGCAGGGTTTTTCCCGCACTTTTTAAACCAATCATATTTGACATTTTACAAGAACAGTTCAAACTAAACCAATGACATTCAAACCTGCATACATAACAATGTCTTTTCTGGGTGTTTCAGAAATCAAGATTTAATAGTCAAAGTGTAAGAAACAAAAAAAAGTGAGGAATTTAGTTTTGCAAGAAATGTATTATGTGAAAACTATTTAGTAGTACAATTGCCCAGGTTTTTAAATTACAAATTATTTTGAACTCTTAATTAACCAGAGTTGCAAGAGGCATCAATTTGTGGGGGTATACTTTAGGTAGTGCAATTTTTTCATCACTGAATAATTCTAATTATTATTCTTTAACAAATGTCCATCACTGATAAAACTATGAAATGGAACTCACGTATCTTCACATAAATGCCAGAGCAGTTTAGAATCCTAAAATGCTCTGTAATTTATCAAACCTAGTTTTTTTAAAAAATCATATAATAGCAATAGCACTTAGACTTATATACCACTTCATAGTGCTTTACAGCTCTCTTTGAACAATTTACAGAGTCAGCATCTTGCCCCCAACAATCTGGGTCCTCATTTTATTGACCTCAGAAGGATGGAAGGCTGAGTCAACCTTAATCCCTATCAGGATTGAACTCCTAACATTCTAACACTATTTAATACTTAATAATACTTTTGAAATAGTTTTCAGACTCGTCATCCCATCTTCTACTTTCTGGAATGTTTGATGGAGCTTGGAAAAAGAACATGGATTGAACACAGAGCAGTGGGAATGTACTGGGCTTCTGGTTAATGCATTTTTATCAGTTTAAGCCTAATCGTTATAGCAGTTTCTCATAAACTGCAGAGCACCACATTAGTCCTACAGTGTAAAAACATTTTCATTTTGTTCTTAGGCCACGCTGTGCAAGTGCTGATGTATTATTCAGATTTGGCTGAGTTATGTTTTGATTTGACGGGGATCATGGCTCATCGAACTCCTGCAGAGACCTTATCAAGGTGGCAGAAAAATATTCGCTTTCTTTCTATAATGATTCAAGAGCTTATAAAGGGAGACCATAGCTAGATGTCCTATGAAGATGCCAGTTAACTTTAGAGTGTCTGTGCTAGCTAAATGTGTTGATATTTATGCAAAGTAATTGGCAGAGCCTACCATTCTGTTCAGGGTCTCAGGAGGTAGTATATCGCACACAGCTTGGTTCATACAGTGCAGTCAGTGCCATGAGCTGTGTATGTGTGATCATCCAGAGTACTGCAAATGGATGGATATTTAAGATCCTGCATAGCAGCTGCTTAGGCTAGCAGTATCTTTTGGTTCATCTCTCTCTGTCTCTCCTTTTATCCAAAAATGAAGGCAATCAAAGGGACAAGAGAACTCTTTGCAATGTTGCTATTTTTCTTTTTTTTTAAAAAAAAATGGAAGTGCTAACTGCTGATAGCAGCAGACCAGATGTTCTGGAGCTCTTAGAATATGGTGAGATACATCAGACTAAGGGGAATAACAAATAAGTGTGTTTGTAGGCAGTTACTGGCCACTTGTGCTCACATTTCTTTACGCTCCATATGGTGTGTCCATATGATCCTTATACAATCTAAGTCACACTCCATTTTCAGTGTGGATATAATTAGCTTTGGAGTCTGAATGGCCTTCTATAACTGTACTTTTAATCTACATAGAGAAACTGCTTTGATTAAGGAAAAGGACCCTACTAATGACATCTGGGAGCCTCAGTTTAAGTTTGGAACATGAATAGGTAACCAGGGCATCACTAGATTTTGGTGAACTATAGTTCTCAGCATCTCAAGCATACATGGGCAACATCTCAAGTGCTATTGTTTCCCTAAGACTGGATTAAGCATGATATAACCTGGAGCTCTTTAGAAGAGTCGCCATTCTTGACTAACATTGATTTATTTATGAAATTTCTATACTGGCTCAATCCAATTGTGCTCTAGGTAGCTTACAATGCTCACTTACATAAGGTGAGATTAGAATTTACTATCTCCTGGTTTCTAGCCTAGTGCCTTAATCACTAGACTAAACTGGCTCTAGTGTCTGATTGATGAAATCTTACCCTTAACTGATGAATGATCTCTCTCAATAGCTTAAACAGAATAGGGGAGCTGAGCCAGGTAGCACCTGTAGTAAATCATCTGAGAGCCTGATCTCTCCCCACTTGCCAACATTAGATGAACTTGCCCACATAGTAGGAGCAGAATTACTGTAAAATCCCAATTCTTACATGCAGCCCAATGGATATGTGCTTCATAATATCAAAAGTTGCTGAGAAATCCAACATAAAGGGTCAGTTGTGCTCCCTCCATCAAAGTTTCAACACAAAACACTCACAAGAGTAATAGTGCAATTTCTGTCTCATGTCCAAGCCTGAATCTGGACTGCCACAGGTTTGGTTAATCTGTGTCCTCCATGGTCATCTGTATATGTAGCCCACCATATTTGTCACAACCTCCTCCAAGATGTTGGATGTAGGGAGCTGTTCATATCTTCTGGATGCAGGGTGGGCTTCTTGAGTAATGCTGGAGGAGAGGATCAGGGTAAATTGTGTTGATTTAAAAGCATAAGAAATTCTGCAGTATATTTTTCTAGCTTTGGTACAACCTTATTAAAGATTCTTCCTGGCACCTTTAACAAAATGTTAATGAAAGACAGACACTTGTCTGTGATGGACTTCTTTAAAGTTTTGGGGAAAGAAACTATTCTGTATGATTTATTACTAATTTTCCATTGCAGAAGAACTTTCAAAAGTATTCCAAATTAAAGGAGATTCTTTTGCTCCAATATAGTGAAAAGGCCCTTCTTTATTTCTGCATATTGGTCTTTCAAGAAGGATGGAGTCATAAATCAAAGTGCTAAGTCACTTGTTCCATAGCTCACTTTTGGTGTGAACGTAAGACTAAAAAAAGCTCTATTTGGGGCTAATTTTAAAGGTCAAAAGCTAATTGTTGCTAGCAATTAATGCAAGACTGGATTTCCCCCTTTTCCTTCTGTCATACACTTTAATTATTCCCTAAGATTGGAGCAACCATATATCCTACTAGTCCAGCAGGAATTTATGGATGCCCCTGAATGTTTTGATTCAGCACTTCTTTGCTTCTTTGAGCAAATAAGAGAGTATTTTTCAAAAAGCAAAAAATAGATTCTCTATCAATGCACTGTGAATACTTCCCTTCATACTCTGCCAAATTGCAAGCTATTTCAGCAATCATTTGGCTAGATGAAAGTAATGGGAAGAAAGTATAGAATCCATTCTACAAGCTAGCTTTTCAAAGTATGGTTTAATGGATCTACTAGACATGTATCTTTTTTAATTATTGCATAAATAAGACTATATTTGGATTGGAGATTATACACACACACACACACAATTACAACAGTAAAGGCTAATACAATCTGGAAAAATAGAAGAAAAAAAGAAAAATAGAAAAGAAAAATAAGAATATAGTAAGAAAAATAAAGGAAATACTTAAAAGAAGTGACTTCTCTTTTCACCACATGTATAAACATGTTAGTAACATATCACCTTCTGTAGGAAGTTAACACCCACCCCTCTCCTAGACAAATGAAATATCCTAGGAAATATTAAAAGGGCAGAATATTTCCCCTAAAAAGAGTAGAAACTTAGAAGCAGAAACTCACCTCAGAAACAGAAGCTCGCCCCCACCTTTGCTAATGGACCATTACTCTGGCCTAGGCCAGTCTATTTTACATAAAAAAGATCTACTCCAGGTAGAGTTATAATAGGAATTGCCCAAAGCCGTTTCATTACATCACCATCCAGCAAGGCTCAATCAGGTCTGGGACTCAGGACAGCCTATAGAGTTGCCCTGCATGGCCCCATGGGAGTCTGACAACCAATCAGAATACAAGCTCAAATTCAAATCCCAACAGGGTATAAAACCCAGGTATTCAGCATATCATCACTTTCAGAGGTGTTATTCAGCATGTTCTGACCAGTTCTGGAGAACTGGTAGCGGAAATTTTAGGTAGTTCATAGGACTGGCAAATGCCACCTCTGACTGGAGATTTTACAGTATCCTTCCCCTGCCATGCCCAACAAGCCACGCCCACAGAACCAGTAGTAAAAAAAATTTGAATCCCACCACTGATCCCTTTCCTTCTTTTCTTCACCCAACATCTTGAAGCATATGATCATCCTTTTCACTTTGGAGCTCCAAGCCATGTGGTCCTGTCCACCATTAAACTATCTTTCCAAACAACCTCCATGTTTCCAGTGTCTTTTTCCCCACTTGGAATTGAACCCAGAAGGATAATTCTTCCAACACTTCTTTTAAAATAGAACAAATGATGTCATCTTTCCACATCCCATCTCTTATTTATAAACAAATCCATAAAGCTTTATCATTTCAGCCCTGGTCAGAAAAGATCCTCAAGAACTACCAAAGATAACAATATATCTATTTTAACCTTGATCAGATAAATTAACTTTCCATTCCTTCCTTTTATTTCTAAGAATCCTAATCTTTAATCCCTTCAAATAACGTCACAAAACTTGATTTCTTTTCATTTTTTATTTTTTGCTTCTCACAAAATTCTTCAAAACTTTAATAATCTTCTTTCATAAACCAAATACACGATAACTATCAGAACATTCTCCTGATTTGTTTTTTGTATATCCATTTTAATTTTGGGGACAAAAGCTGATTTCTTTTATCTTTTATTCTTATATCCAGTGAACATCTTTTTCCATATCATTCTTCTAGTCTATCATTTTTAAATCCAGTTTCTAATTGTCTTAATCTTGTCAGATAGAATTTGTTCCTCTTCTATAAAATCTTTTAAATACAGTTTAATTATAGAGGCAGAGACTATTAAAATTAACTTCTGGGTCCATTGTTCAAAAATATTCTTCAATATGTTCAATTTAAAATATTTGGGATCATTCTCTAATTGTAAATTGACTTTGAAAATTCTTCTTTAATTATAATGTTTAGTTTCATCTAGTGTTCATCAATTTTTAAAATCCTAAGGTGTTTTTTTAATCAAAACAAAAACATTTTCCTATGGAAGGATTTATAATTAATTCCAAAATATTATTTCAAATTTATCTGGATTCTTAACCATTTGTAACTTGTTGTTCAGTTTTGTAAAGTTTTAATTGCTTTTTTGCTGTTTATTTCTATTTTTTCAAAGTTTTAAACTTATATTTAAAACTTTTTTTTTAATCCAGTGCTCAACAACTGATTGATACAAAGGTTCCTAATAATTGAAAAGCAGTTAATAAGCAATTTCTAAAAATGATGTAAAAAGGAAGTATAAAAACTCAGAGTCTTTTCAAAGGGCACTGGTTGCAGTTTGAGTAATACAATTATTCCATCATCTCGCGGAATTGTAAACCTACCAGAGACCACAGGCCTGTGATCTTGTGAAGAGTGACTGCCTGGAGTACTTGTGGGTGATCTCAAGTTCTTTCCTTGTCCAAAGATTCTTCATTCTGCTGCAATTGTCAGCTCTGCTTTTCATGAGCACTCTTCAGTCCACTATTTCTTCTCCAGAAAATTAACCTACCAAAGACCATATGATTTTCCTCTGAATAAATACTGTGTAGGACTGATCTGCAAAGCACAAAAGAAGGTACAGGCAATATGATCTAGGCCTTTTTTCTTTAAAAGGCATTATTTTGACAGTGCATTATTTTAATTACTGCTACGGATTCAAGGCTCAAAACTGAACGTCTGTTTTTATAAAAGTCACTTCAATCCAGCTTTGAATTATTAATGTTCACTGAATGAGAGTATTCCATCCTTATTAGGATGGTTCAGAGGAACCATCTGGAGAAAGCATCAGGTTTTCTGTGGAATTGACTAGACTGGTGTTCTTCTAACTTGGAGGATTTCCCCCCCCCACTTCCAACCAGAGGTCAGTTTATTCCTTCATCTTATTAACTGATGGACCTTTTTATACTAGTTAGTGAGATTCTGAATAGAAATGTGGTTCCTGAGAAATGTCAGTGCACTATGTAAAAACTCCAGTGTCCTTTGGCGCCATTAGTATTGGAGACATATACATTTAGAAATGGGCCTGTCATTCATGGGAACAATATTTCCCCCCACCCTGTCAGATTTAGGATATGCTTCGAAATAAATGGACTCTAAACATGGCACGATGAGTCTGCTCTGTTTTATACCTTGAGAAAATCTAGACATTCATTAACAATTAACAATTGTGGGTGAAGATGAAAGGAGCTTGCACCTAGACCCAGAGGCCAGGCACCGACAGAACACAGAAGCAAAATTGTATGGCTGCATAGTGTGAATGCTGCTGCAACCTCTACTGTCAGCTCAAATGTTGTCTATGTTGGTGTGCTGAAAGCCAAGGAGGTTTCCACACCCTGCCTGCACCGTCCCCCCCCCCCCGCCAGTGCTTTCAGCGCTGATTAGCCATTATGTTTAGCACTGCGATACAGACAAGAAAGATTTGGTTTGCCCCTAGGAAGAAGAGGCCAGGAGAGGGAAGTTATTATATCTGGAGATGAAAAACAGTTATCTTTTCGGTATGAGCCATATTGGAGTTATCATTTCAAGCCTGTGCCAAACTGGTATCTCTGAAATTCTCTTGGAGCCAATTTTAGATGGAAGTTTCCCAGAGTGCTCAGTTTTGCTCTTAGATATGAGGATATTTCTCTTAAAGCTGATGTTCTTTCTGAGATTGTGAGGATAGGGTGAGCAGCATTTAAATGCAAGGACGTTTTCTGGTTACTGTTATTTTTTTTAGAGCTGAATAGATGACACAGGGTGAAATCCAGTTTTAATATAATGTGCTTCAGTGTGTGCATCTTACTTTACTGCAGGGCATTAGCATGCTCTCAACAGAAACCGAGTATTTGTGACAAGTGGTTTCTCAGATAGATGCGTACATTTGTGTGGAAATATAAGGTCAAGTGGGGATAGGCACAGTGCTTTGTAAACTTGCAACAAACAAGCCACCAAGTTGTAGTTGTTTTCTGAAAGAGGCAGTAAAAGACGACAAGCTTTATATAGTCTTGGATCTTTAAAACAGTGTTAAATTGAATTCTATGAGGAAAAAAATACTGTCAGCCAATATTTATAGATGGTTTTGGTTTACATAATTTATTCTGTAGGTGACCAGAGGTTAGTAAGATTGGCATCAAGCTTCTCCTTTCCTTGCTGATAACTGGAAATCCCACTTAGCTATTTTCTGGCTGCTGAGAGTTTTTAATAAGGCATGAGCTGTATACCTTCAAACCCCTTCTATGTAGTCATGGAGACAAAAAAAAAACCCTCAATTAAAAGGAACCCCTCCCCCCCACAAAGTCTAGAATTTTCATCTTGTTGATCTTTGATGCTCAATACCGTATACTCCAAGATTTTGAACAGAAAAGTTCACCTTACCTAAAGTATTTTTTTATTTTAAAAAATTGTGGCACATTATTAGAAAGAATAAAACTCCATTTGCTTCTCCAAATGCAATTAGCATGTAATCCCGAGCAGGGCAAAACCAGCTGCTGTTTTATCCTGCTCAGGGGTAAAATCCATTCTCTTTTTAAATCAAAGCACTTAGATTAAAAAAAGGAAATATTTGAATTTGTTCCCATTATCTTCATACCTACATTGTTTGTGTGTGTGTGTGTGTGTGTGTGTGTGTGCGTGTGTGCGTGCACTTTCAAGTCCAAGTTGATTCTTGATGAATAACTTAGACAAGTACCTGGGTTACTTTTGGCAAGATTTCATAAATGGTTTGCCATTGCTTCTTTCCTAGAGCTGAATAAAAGTGTCTGGCCCAAGGTCACTCAAGTGATTTGGTGCATAAGTAGGAACTAGAACTCACAGTTTCCTGGTTTCTAGCCCAATGCCTTAATCAAACTTACGCCAAACTTTTTCTCACATGCTTCATACACTTCAGGTGTTGCAGACTGCCCATTCCCCACTAAAGAAGCCATCACTGAAAGGATGATGAGCTGCGCTACTACAAAATGAAGATCAGTAAGACTAAGAAGAAAAATGCTCCATTTTCCACTTGTTTCATTTGGCACATTAGCAACTGGAAAATGACCCCTGAAAGCTCAAACCATTCTTTCCATCTGGCTAAATAACTGTGGGAACCCTGGATCACTTCATTGGGCCATGTGTGACACTGTCTCTTCAATTAATCTTGGTTTTTTTTTTTACATCTGATTTGTTATCCAGCTCTCAGATGGCATTTATTAATGGGTTTTCCCCCCATTTGTACTGTCTTACAAGCTTTAAGTGAGTGTTTCTTTTCAATGCATTGCGTTTATTTTTGTGCACAAAGTTTCTATTAAATGTAATTTTTCTAACAGCAGGATGGATTGCGTCGTAATAGGATCCTGTAATAGCATAAACAGTCACAGGGAAAAAAAACTGACTGAAGCCCATTGCTTGCACTGATTTCCCTTCCAAGACACTGTCAGACTGGATCCAAAAGGAAATTTCCAAATTCCAGAAGTTTTAAATGTCAGTGTCTGCAATGCAAAGTCGAGTTGGGATTATTCAAGGAGGTCAACTATAGATAGCACAATTCTATGTGTTAATCTATAAAGTCTTTTTTGAAAGGAAATGCTTTCCCTATTGAAGCTGCTAAGAATCTAACATCTGTAGATAGGACTTTCTCATAGTTGAATAGGAATTGCAGAGAAAGTATGGGTCTTCTCAGTGGTTGCTTCCAAATTTTAGAGCTTCTTGATGAAAGAGGGTAGACTAGGGTTTTTTCTAAAAGTTAATCTTCTGCAGGAAGGCTAAACATTTATTTTTATTCAGGCAAGAGTATATATGTGCTATATACAGAGGTGGTATTCAGCAGGTTCTGACTAGTTCTGGAGAACAGGTGGTGGAGATTTTGAGTAGTTTGGAGAACCGGCAAATACCATATCTGACTGTCCCTGCCCCCATCTATTCTCTGCTTTCTGAATCTCAGTTGATTGGCTGGGACTTCTTTTGTTGCCCTGCATAAGAGAGTGGAGCTGGAAAGCAGGTTAGTGGGGTGGGGAGAGAATGGAATTTTACAGTATCCTTCCCCTGCCATGCACACCAAGCCACGCCCACCAAGCCATGCCCATAGAACCAGCAGTAAAAAAAAAATTGAATCCCACCGCTGACTATATATATCCTATTTTGTGGTGAAGTTTGGTGAGTGCTGTTTTATTAAGGCATTCTAATTTATATTTTTAAAGAAGTGTTTTAAAGGAGGTCACCCTTATTTAGCTGTTTTGAGTTCCTTTATTTGGCAGAAGGTGATGCAGATTAAGTCTTGGCAAACATATACCCACATGCCTCTTTTATCTTGTATCTTCTTTTGCATTTTCTTGCTTTCAGAGGCTCTTTAAGGGCAGCCAAAGAGTCCATTTGGGAGGTGACTAAAGCATGAATGATTGTGAGCAAAGCCCTGGGTGTAGAAACCAACACAATTGGTGTACAACAAGAAACTATCCAAAGGCCTTCCTAGCCATGGTTGCTATCTTTTCCATGAACAGGAGTCAGTCGATGTCGTGGGACAAAGGAATGGCCTTGCGGGACAGAATTGCTACTAAGACAACAGTCAGATAAAAGAAACCTAAACCCAGGGCAAAGCTGTAATCTGAAAAAAGACACCTCAGACAATAGCTCCTGTTATAAGATATTGATATAAGAAGGAGGAAGTATATTCAGAAGCAACATTCTATTACTGCATCCTTGAAATAAAAGTAACTTGGGTTGCATGATTTTGATTTTGTGGTATGGTTTACCTTGAATAGTCCAAGATGAGTCCAAGTTACACATCTGGGGTAGTGCAACCACACCCAGAACTAGATATGAAAATCTCCAGAACTGGAAATCCTCTTTTGCACCTCTAGTACCAGCCTATACCTCTGCTTCCTTTATTTTTTCTAAATCTCTTGAGGAAGTTGCCCTTTAACAATTGGGCTTTCATCTATATCAGTCAGGATTTTGGGCAGGCTACTTAAGTGAGGTGGCATTTTTAAAAATTCTGAGTTGGATTCTGGTGGTCATTTGTGTCAGAAATTGGAACTTTCTGGTGTTGCTATGCAGTTTACAACTTATGGGGATTTGAAGGCAAACCAAATCCACCAATGACAGGGTAACAGCAGATACCCTGGAGTGGCATCACAAGCCATGCCCCTTGGTATATAAGGGGCAGCCCAACAGAATCTGAAGCAGAGTTCTGAGGAGAATTTCTGGAGAGAAATTCTCTATTGGGGTCCATTGCTCTCCTTGCCTGCTCTAATAGAGTACTTCAGAAGCTTGAGGTGGAGGAACCTCTTGACAGAAGAGAAAAGGAGACAGAGAGAGGGAAAAGCCTTGAAACAGTTTTAAGTTCTTAAAGAGGTCTAAGTTTCTATAGGGTTTGTTCTTAATCTAAAGGACTGAGAAAACCTAACTGCATAGGCAGACAGAGAAACCAAGTAAGACCTGAGAGAAAAGATAAACTTAAAGAAGGCACAAGAAACTGGTAAAAGTCTTTCTGTAAATTTATTTGAATTAAGCTGCTTGTACAATAAAGATTTTGGTTTGAACAACAAAGCTGGGCTCAGCATCTTTGTACAATTTAAATATATAGACAGATTAACAAGATCCTCTAGACTTTAGTCAATCATAGGATTGACTGAACAAAAGTCATTTCAGCACTTTTATATTTCAACAATTTGGCCATCTGAAAGGTTGCAATCTTTGCTGGTCATGACTGGTTGATTTTTTTCCCTTAATTTTCATTCTTTTGTACAGTTGATTTCAATCTGGGATTTTCCCTTTGTGTTGCATGTTGCTCTGTTATTTACCCTTTATTACCCTCTCCTTGGGTGCTATAATTGATGATCAGGGATTTCAGTATTATTGTTATATTAGTTTTTCAGCTTTTTCTGGATCTTGATGACAATGCGCAGTCACCTGTGACAGAAAATCTTATTAGTATTGAACGTTGTCCCACTGCGTTAAGACTCTGCACCTAATTATTGATTCTACAGGTAGGATTGCTAATTTCTAGTTAATGAATATTTGTAGGTTCCAGAGGGAAACATTTGTGACAGAGAAGACAGCAGTGTGATTGATACGTGCTTTGGTTTTCTGATGCCTAGATTATTGTAATAGTCTGCTGGCAGCTTTGTTAAATTCTGTCCCATGATCTTAGTCTAATGTTCTTTGATCAGTTCCAGAATTTCCAAATTACAGATAGTCCTCATCTTACAACAGTTCATTTAGTGACCATTCAAAGTTACAATGTGATTGAAAAAAGTGACATGGCTGGTTTTCACATTTATGACCCATGATCATGTGATCAAAATTCAGATGCTTAGGAACTGAGTCATACTTATGACACTTGCAGTGTCCTGGGATTACGTGATCACCTTCTGTGACCTTGACCTTCTGAAAAGTAAAATCAATAGGGAAGCCAGATTCACTTAACAACCATGTTACAAACTTCTGTGGTTCACTTAACAACTGTGGCAAGAAAGGTTGTAATATGGGGCAAAACTCACTTAATAAATTTTTCACCTAATAACAGAAATGTTGGGCTTAGTTGTGATTGTAAATTGAGGAGTGCCTGTATTCTCATATTTCAGAACAATGCAGGGCTCTTCACTGGCTGTGTTCAAGGCACAGAACCATTTAAATTCCTGGTGCTGTGTTTCAAGCTTGCCCACCACAATGTCCTCAGAGTGTCTCCACTTATTTCTTCCTACATTTCAGTTTGCTCTTCATAATTCCTCTCAGCTATGCCTTCTTTTGTTTTCTCTTTCCAAGTTCCAGGCCTTTGGGCACATAACATTAGGATTCTGGGATATCTCTGAAAATGTGATAGCTTGAAAGGGGTTAAAAGACCTGTTAATTTGAGCAACAGAGTAGAATAGGGTCTAGTTGTTTAACCCTTCTCCTATTTAGCTGAAAATTTCAGGTTTACCACTTGCTTAAAATTAACCTCTCTCTCTCTCTCTCTCTCTCTCTCTCTCTCTCTCTCTCTCCCTCTCCCTCTCCCTCTCCCCTCTCTCCCTCTCTCTCTCTCTCACACACAGACACACAGACACACACACGGTCCTATCCTAGGCTATTATTTAAAATGTATATTACAGCTGTATTGGTTGTTTTAGTGTTAATATATATTTGCGAGGTTCTGAGTTAATTTAATTGGCTTGATTTATAATTATTATGCTGTTGGATTTTTTGTTTTATTTTGTATTATGCCTTCAGAAGGCCATGTTAATTACAACAACCACTATTGTTGGCTTCCATAATCTTGCATTTTCATTCTATATGAATAACAGCATTAGCCAAAAGGATTAATTTATTTTGCTTATACAATATGTCTTTGTAAAGTTCCAGCAAAATAGGAGTGGAATGTAGAGTGTTGAGACAGACCTGGATTATGTTTACTCTGAAACATAGTTAATGTTAGCCATGGCTTATTAAATATGCCAAAATGACAGTACCAACTACATCTCTATTATTGCTTCAGACATGTAGTGATGCCACTTGAGCCTCTTCAATACTGCATGTAATTAAACTAGACTACCTTGTTCAAACAACTTTCAGTTAATATTAATTTTCCTTTCATTCACTAGTGTTTACCATGAAGCAACGTTGCAAAAATATCTTTACTCTGTTGCAGCTTAGAAAAATCTTTAACATTTTATGTAGAATAAGAATCAATATAGTAGCACCATTCTGCTCCATATTCTCCTTTTCGCCTTTCTTCCCCCAATGAAGTTAAGCAGTCTTGTATCTAAGAGAGATGGTAGATAAGCTGGACCTGACAGACAGAGACAAATGCTTTTGAGAAGCATTTTATTTTTTATATGTTTTAAATTTTTCATTGACAGAATCCCTGTTGTCTGGTATTAAGTCATGACTCATACTGAAGCATTCGCCGCAGAACTATATATCTGCAATGTTTAGACAGGTTTTAAAATCATGCAAATTGTACCTTTCCTCCTACTGAGAATAAAAAGTCCGAATTCCTGATTTGTGTTTGGAGATGTTAGCCAATGCAGTGCAGTTTATTGTTTATCCCAAGATTTAAAGCTTCTTGTTATTGTTAGTGACTGGAGAATGCAACCAGTAATATTTCAGGTCAACAACAATATCAGATATTTAATACCAAGTAGAAGGCTTGCAGGATTTCATTGTTAAAATCTTGGCGGTACCAGAGCTGAAAATCTTTCAGCTGTTTCCTATGAATGGGAACCGTCAATATGTATGAGATGCACTCATCCAATATGGGTGACGTGCACTCACCGAACCAGTTGTTGCACCAGTTGAATCCCACCACTGGCTGGATCCTGGGTTCTGGGCTACTGCTGGGCTACTGGTACTGGGCTATTAGCTGGGCAAAGAAGAGCAACTAAGATGATTAAAAGCCTGGAGAAAAGTCTAGAGAAAAGAAGAACTAGGAGGGGATATGATAGCAGTATTCCAGTATTTGAAAGGCTACCACAAAGAGGATGGAGTCAATTTATTTTCCAAACCACCAGACAACAGGACAAGAAACAATGGATGGAAACTAATCAAGGAGAGAATTAACCTGGAATTAAGAAGAGATTTCCTAAGAGAGAGGACAATTAACCAGTGGAACAGGTTGTCTTTAGAAGTTGTGGGTGCTTCATCACTGGAGATTTTTAAGAGACAGTCTAGCCTACTTCAGATAAGCTATTGGGAGGATAAAATGATGGATAGGGACAAAGAGAAAGAGAACTATCCTGCCTAAAAAGTCAAGATGGTAGCCCCAACTGAAAGTCAAGATGATAGTCCTGATTAAAGCCCTGTTTTCTTAATCACATGATTGTGAACACTGTGTCGGCTTTTTTTTAATATACATACCCTCTTCCATGTAGACACCCTTGAAGTTCCTAAAAGATGGGGTTATTTGTGAAAATTGTTCACTGCCTGTCACTTGTTAAGATGAGAGACTATGCAAATTGAATAAGTGAAATAATAAAGCAATCAATTATGTACAGGACAAACAATTCATGATGGTGGCATTAAAAGCTGCTTCTGAGTAATTTCATTTTAATATTTATTTGAGGATTAAACTGTCTGAACCGAAAGTGAAGGAATTGGATTATTATTTCTTTTCTTTTTTCATTCTCCTGACAAGTCCATTTTGAGGAATGGCAAAGAGGGCAGGTTTTAATTCCCTTTGTTTTAAAGAAGATGTATTGTATCAAAATACTCACTCTTGCTAAAACAAAAGTTATGACATCTACTTATTTCAATCCCTTGTTCCCATAACTGTGATAATCCTTCTACTTCTAAAGATTAAATTGCCTGCACTCAGGTAAAGTATCAAGCTTAATCAGGCCTGTCCTTGGCTGCACTCCAGGCTGAAGTTACATTTAGCCAACATTTAGCTACCTTAGGTTTGGCTGGCTTTGTTGTTGGCTGGAGTTTTAGTATTTTCAGCCACATTTCTCTCACATAATTGCAAGACTCTCCTTCCACAGTTCTGAAGTAGTCTTAAAAATGACTGAATTTCACATAAAGAGGGTAGAGATTAAGAAATATTTGCAGAGCACATCTAAAGGAAGAAGAGGTTGATGGTTTAGGATGTCAGCTTTAAAATAATAAGATGAACTGCAAAAGTACCAAAAATGGGAGTCAGTTTAAAGAAATAAGTGCTGCTTTTGCCTCTATTAATAGAGAAACTTGGAAGAATTAAACAAGCAAAGCTTTTCCAAGCACATAAATTGTGCTCTTAAGAAAAGGTTCCTGATTAATTTCTGTGTTTTGCTATTAGTGAACATTCTGGAGCAAGGCATAAAGCAACTAACAAACATTTCAATGTTTCTGCCTTTTCATCTAATTGAAATGCTTTGAACTTGGGTTAACTTCTGTAGAAATGCTCCAATTGCCTGGTGAAATTTCTAACTCAGTCATAAATTTTCTTCATTTCTTTCAATACCATTTTTTTCCAATGGACCCATTCTTCAGAAAGCAAGACCTCTTTCTAGCTCTCTTCAATCTTGTTCTGAAGCAATTCCTATCACAATCATCTGCTCCTTATAGTATATGCAGCTGGGGAATAAGACACGAAGCTACCCTTTCTTTTTAATGTCACAGTGAACATTACGATTCAGCATATGCCACTCTGTTGGTGAATATGTGCTCTTCAGAGGCCAATAATTGTCTAGCTATCTGTATCATCTTGTCACATCTTGCACTGTGGTTAAAAGGACTGACATCCTGAATTTAGATAGACATCATGCCTAACAGTAGAAAAAGTTTCCCTTGTTTGTCTCATTTCATCTGGTCTGATGTTTTCTTTTGTTTCTCTTGCCTTAATAAGCTCACTGCTCAATACATTATTGGCTTGCTTAACTAACATGGGTCAAATGTTGGCACTGTTGCTTAGTGGACAATTGAGCACTTTGTCTAGGTGACACACCAGTTAGGAGTTCTTTGGAAATGAGGAAGACCTTTATCAGAAATAGGTTCTGGAAATGCCCCTTGATGGCAGCTGCTGGATAAAATGAGAGGGAAGGTGTTACGGCATTCATCTCTTGCTGTGAACTTCTCATGAAACGGAACCAAAATGCAAGACAATTGAGATTAAATAGGAAATTGAACTTATGAAATTGATCAAATTATGGGCCATACAGACCAATCAAGGCATGGAAAGAATGTATCCAGGTGAACATGACAGAATACATTGTTCCCAGCCTCTTAGCTGAGAGTCCCCTGATGCATTTTATCCTGCAATGTGGGTATGTGCAAAAGAGTGATAAATCCGACGTTTCTAGATGCTCCATGCCTGGATTGAAACATTTAGTTGTTGTTTTTTACATTGGATATGGACAGAGAACTTAAATTTGTTTGCCTAGATCTGGATCTGAAAACACACAAAATTTAGGTAGAAAAAAAGGAACATCACTAGAATATAGAGAGAAGGTTAAGTGAAGGGAGCAAAGATTAGGAGAGTTGCAGGTGACCTGGGTGAATATATGGGGTAGTGATGGGTGAAGGAAAATAAAGGTGCAGCAATAGCAGAGGAGGAGGAGGAGGAGGAGGAGGAGGAGGAGGAGGAGGAGGAGGAGGAGGAGGAGGATTCAATCCTAAACAGCAAAAGTTGATACTCTGGAAAACAAAGGAATAGGTAGGCAGTGGAGATGACACCAGGCATCATTTGTGAGGCTCGCTTTGAAGATTACTTTCTCCAAGATTTGGGACAGGAGGTAAATTTCCAGACTTTTTTCTACCATGCAAACAGAGCTTGTTTCTTCTTATTTTATTGTGTGTGCGCATGTGTGTGTGTGTGTGTGTGTGTGCATGCACGCTCAATTAGTCCCCCTCCTCACTTTACCTCGATCCACCCTTTTCTCTACTACAGCTGCTCTTTCTTTTTCCTGTTTTTCTTTGTCCTTTTTTTTAACTGTTTCTGCTGGAAGATGTGTGTGTTTGTGTGTATGCTGGTCGTGTTACTGTGTTATTTCTGTCTGAGACAGAAGCTTGCATTATCAGAGAGAAATGTTGGTATATATAGCTTGAATAACAATTAATTTTATAAGCAGGATCATTCATTTTATTTCTTTATTCCTTTTATATAGCCACCCATCTCACATACATGACTCTGAGTGGCTTACAGTGTTAAAAATATAAAAAAATAATACAAAAAACTAACTTACCCATCCCTACAAAGTTAACCACAAAATCACTGGAATCATAAAACCATTAAAAATCATACAATCAGTGGGAGAGCACAGTTAATTTTGTAACATTATAACCACTTTGTAGGCTCCATGCCACCACCAGTTCAAGCCACCAGATAGCAAAGCCACATCTTCAGGCTTTTCAGAAGGCCACAAAGGTCAGGGCTAATCTGACCTGGGATGGGACAATGTTCCAAAAGGTGGGTCCTGGAGAAGAAAATAGGTCCCTTCTTCCATGGATGAGATCTATAGCATAACCCCTTCTGTCAGACCTAAAGGGATAAGTAGATGGGGAGAGGGTGTCCCTCAAGTTATCTAGCCCCAATGCCATGTAGAGCTGCAGCAGTTTGAACTGAACCTGGAAGCAAATTGGCTGCCACTGTAGCTCACAGAACAGAGGTGTAATTTTTTTTATCTATATGTGCACATATCTGAAGTTTCTGAATGCTCTTCAAGCTCATCCCCATGTAGAATGCATTACATCCATACAGGAGATGATCATGAGTCCAGCAGCACTGCCATGCACTGGGTCTCTCTGAGGCAGTGCAATCTCATGCTGGACTAAAGATGGTAAAGTCCCAGATCCTGATGCCCCTCAAACTCAAAGTCATTCAGTCTTGCCAGGGTTGCCAGGAATTCAAGCACTAAGAAAGTACATTAATCATGTTACTTACCTCACCAGAGGTAAAGATACACGGTTGGGTATCATCAGCATACTGACGATATTTCATCCCATGTCTACAGATAACTTTACCTAGTGGCTTTGTGTAGATGTTAAACAGAAGTGGAGAGAATACCAAACCTTGTACCTGCTGAATGCAAGAACTCTCCCAATTAACGCTGACTGGAACCAGTCACAGAGAGAAAAGAAGTATAATAGTATCAAAGGCTGCTGAGAGGTCAAGTAGAGCAAAAATTGATGCATTATTCCCATTCTGTTCTACCAGAGATCATTAAAAAGCAAATTAATGCTGCTTCAGTGTCATACTGAGGCCTGGTATCTGACTGAAGGGGGTTCAGATAATCTGCTTCATCCAGGATTCTCTAAAGCTGCTATATAATTATTGCCTTTGGCTCAGTATAGTTGGGTCCAGCAAAGGCTTATGAAGGAATGGATGGATCTTTAAGGGACAGAAAAGCCACTCGCTCTCTCAAAGAAAAAATTATCGCCACTAAAACCTAACAATATTTTACCTCCTAGGAAGCATTTGCCAACCAGGAGGGGCATGGATCTAATGAACAGGTGGCTGAAGTCACAGTCTTAAGGAGTGTAACAGGTTCCTCAGATCCCAGGTAACATGGCAGGACTTCCCTTCAGGCATCTTCACCTGAACCAAGCCTGGGAAACTTCATTGCCACTCAGAAATGGACTCAAGAAGTTCAGGCAGGGAAATTGTTACACAGCAACAATTACAAGAGTCTCAACAGATCCTTAGAGCCCAACTTAAGGAACAGGATCTCACATCTAATGACTTGTAGAGCAGCCCCTGGAACCATTAGGAACTCCAAATGACAATTGTCACTTCTCTTGGACCCTGATGCCGAAACCTGGCTGAGCCCATTTCCAAAAGAGGAAACACACACACACACACACCATTTCTGGATCCATTCAGGTCTCAGTAATACAAGCCAGGTCAGCTTTCTCATCCTTAAGGATAAGACTGTCATTCCTAAATTTCAAGCAAATTGTCCCAAATGTAGTACATTCCTAGTACGTATCCCCCTTTTCACATGATTCTAATTTCAAATAGGTAAACTGTATTGTTTTAACTTTATGAACAATAGAACATTAGTAAAATGGATGATCCAGGTGTATGATCCATGACTGTGTGGTATATGAACTTTTAGTCAAAGAAATTCAGAAATAATCCATTTGCAGAAGGACATTCATCAGGTAAATGCAGGTGCAACCAATACATCTGGCCTTTCTGACACAGCTAAGGATCCAAACTTTAATATAAAGCTTGATATTTCATCAAGATATTTACAATTTAAGCAATTCTTCGGTAGAATAAAAGCCTTATAATCCAAACCAAAAGACTTTTTTTTATTTGCAAAAATCACATTCAGAAATTACTGAACTATGCTTGCCCTCTCTGTTTCAGATTAATAGTCAGACAAATGCTTCAGTTAATTAATATAGTGTCTAATGTGGATATTTAAAGAACTGCCCCTTGGCTTAAAGCCTGAGGGTACCTGCTCCAAGAAAAGGACTAGGTGCTGTCAGAAGAATTCTGATTCACAAGGAGATACAATTGAAAAGAGTTCTGATTCACAAGAAGATACATACATACATACATACATACATACATACATACATACATACATACATGATAGCCAAACCGTCTAAAGCAAGGAAATAAAATGTTTGGAAACTTGTACCTTGTAGAAGACAAGCTGCAGAGCGGAACTATCCTACTTGTGCCTTTGGATTCATGTGGGATGGTGCTGGAGCCAAAACAATATTGCTAACCATTGTGCCTTTCCACTCTGCGGTTTCTGTGCTTTTCTAGCAAGAACGGGAAAATTCTAATCCTCCAGATGTTATTGAATGATAATTTCTTCTATTCCCCACCATTGTTGATGCTGGCTGAGCTAGAGAGCCATAGGGTGTTCTGCCTTGATGTGCCTTAAATTTTATTACCCTTTGGATTCTCTGATTCCTACAGATAGAGCAGCAGTCCTACGCATTGCCTTCAATTTCTAACTCTGCACTGCCCACTTCACAGGACATTTTTATATCTGCTGTGTTTGAATTCTCTGCAGAGAGACTGCCTGCTTTGCTGCAGGTGGCTAGAATAAAATATACTCCATAGTTTTCCGTGCCCTACAGTCTTCTATTGTAAATGAGTCACTATTATGCCCTCCAAGAAAGCTCCAGCAAGAGAAACCAAGGGAGACATCTATATGCACTAGCCCAAGTGTAAATCCCAATGCAATACGTGAGACTTGCCCAAACATTGATAAAAAAGCTTGCAAGAGGAAAATTGATACCCTAATTCCCCCATTAGGAATATGTCTTATAATTGTTGCGTTATCTCAACATTGCAAAGGCAAAAAAAGACTTCATTTTCTTTCTTTCTTTTTTTTTCAACATTTTTTCTTGGTAGGCATGACAGAATCTGCAAACCATCTGCCACTGGAATTACTTAGTTTAAAAAGGGGGTAAAATTATTCTAGAATAAATGATTGGCAGACTATAATTAAATAGAGAGCTGGGATCTGTTTCCTAAAGAAAGCCTTGTTCTGCTGGTGAAAAACATTCTGGAAGAAGGCATGTTAGGTCATTTGAGGAAAATTAAGGGTTGTAGCAGAAAACCAGGGAGCAGGAGAGGCAAGAACAATGTCAGAGAATCATCAGCAACAGAGAGGTCCCAATGGAAATTTACTGGATTTTCTGCCATTCTGGAACCCAATTACTTCAATTTTCCCAGGACTGGCAGAGCAAAAGAATAAAAGAGGAAGGACTCAGAGGTCAACCATAGAGAAGGTTGAGTCCTGAGGGAATAAACATTCAATAGCTAATGAAGCGTGAATCCAAACGGAAGGAGGAAGAAGAAGGGGGAGAGAGTGAATAGCAAGATGCTCATTAGTTGTGAGAGCTACACTTAAGGCATGATGGCCGCAGTCCATCTTTCTGAATAACTAAAAAGGAGTGTGGCTTGATAAAGTGAGATAATTGATTGTGTGGGACAAAGCTTTTGGGTTGCTTCCAGAATTCAGTAAAAGCTAGAGGGAACTCAGAAATACTGGCTTCCTAATGCCTGTGCTTGTATATATATCTGTCTTGCTTTTAAGCATTTGTGTTTGGAGATTTATGATATGAGAAAAAATATTCCTTACCTTTCACCCATTACAGGATCAGAAAAAAGAATAATATCTGTAAAGGAAACATTGAAAATCTTTAAAAACCCTTTAAAAGTGACTACGAATTTGTGTGTGCGTGTGCGCGCATGTAATGTTTTCAAGTAATATTTTGAATTACAAGTTTTGACAATCCAAAGCACTATCATTTTTTTAAAATGCAAGTGTAATACATTAATGATAATCAGCTAGAAATATTATTGCATTCAGAAATGGAAATGATAACAAAATTATCACGTTGAAATACTAAATTAATTATAATGTTTATTGTGTTTGATTTAGGCTAAAAAAAATAAAAACTTGCATAAGCCAATTTTAAAAAATTACCTTTGAAATTTGTAAAAATAAAATCAAGAAATTTATCTCATGTGCAGAATAACTTCTGGATATAAGCAATGTATAGCTTGCAAGTCAGATGAAGTTTTGTCATGTCAAAAGTCTTCAGGCCTTTTTCCAGCCTTGAAAAATTATTGGTTTTGGATTTTTTTGTTTTTGTTTGTCTATCCATAACTAACAGGTTAGAAGTTTGAAGTAAAAGCATGTTTATGGTCTTCTGGGTATTGGCTAAAAATATAGCAATGGTTGAATGAGTCCAAAGTACTGTATATGAATTAAAATTTGAATTTTAAATTCCATAATCAAGAGAATTGGAATTGATTAGAAAGTTAGCACCCATCCCTCTTCTAAAAGAATGAAATATTTTGAGAAATATTAAAAAGACAGAATATTATATTTCCCTGGATGAGAAATGAAGAAATATTTATCTATAGCCTACAGCAGATGCCAGCTGTGAGATAAATCTCTTTATCTCTTTAAGAGATAAAGACATAGGTAGTTTTATTCATAGGCAAAAATTCCCTGCAGCAAAGTCTGAACAAAGATAGGATTAGCCCTCAGCCACAATAGGAATTGCCCAACAAGCCCCTTCATTGCATTAGCCAAACTCCAACCAAGCTTAGCTCAGACAAACTCCTAGAATTTATACATCATCCCATGGGAGGCTGACAACAGCCAATAGAATACATGTTCTTGCACAGGAACAGGAAGTGCAAGTGCAAAGCCCAAGAGAAAGTGTTATGTTTGCATGAAGAGTCAGACGCGAAGAGCTTCAGTGAAGAGTTTATTAAGTGACTACAGCTCGAATGGACCTGACTTGGCTGGGCTATGGCTGCTTCTTATAGCCAGCAGCCGTAGTTGCCATCCAATGGGAGTGCAGGGTTTTTCCTGCACTATTTAAACCAATCCCATTTGACATTTTACAAGAACAATTCAAAATAAACCAATAACATTCAAACCTACATACATAACACCCCTCCCCACTAGGTTCACTCCATACCAAACCCCAACCTATCTAATGTATTCCTTTAAATAGGTGGGGCTCTTACGTGTACGTTGAGACCTTCGTGGTTCAGAAGTTTTAACATTCTCACCCAGTGAGAGGGGAAATGTTTCTGCTGACATTTCCCTGTTGGGACTTCCTGTGAAAGGAGACCCTGTTAGACTGTTAGAATCTGGTCTCTCCTCCCAACCCATCTCCATTCCAATGTCAGCACCCAAGTCAGGTAGTGATGTGTAATCTTCCACTTCTAAGGATGGATCTTGGCATTGTGACAGGTTTTGGGATGGTTCCTCTCATAATGGCTCGTTACACATGGGGTTGATTCTTGCTTGCTGATTTTCCTCCTGTTCCTCCCCTTCCCCCCTAGAATTGACATCAGGTGAAGGAACTAGAGAGGGACAAGGGCGATGTTCCGGAGAGAACCTGGATCTAAGTTGATCAATGTGCCTGCTCCAGAGGAGTCCATCCTCTGTTTGCACCCTGTAAGAATGAGGGCCTGTGATCTGAGTTATCTCAGCAGGAATCCACAAAGGTTCACCTATGAGGTTCTTAGCATAAACAGAATCACCCACACTGAATGTGCGAACTTTGGAAGTGGAATCTAGTGGTGCGTTGGGTGCGTAAGTGGGATGAAGGCGGTCAAGGGAAGACCTAAGTTTCCTACCCATCAACAACTCTGCTGGGGATAAGTTATTAGATGGGTTAGGAGTGATGTGCTGAACACTAAGAAGTTTTTCAACTTTCTCAGTGTTATCCCCAGGACCCAGTTGCTGAAGCTTCTCCTTGGTAAAACGTACCATGCGTTCAGCCCGGCCGTTAGCCGATGGGTGCCCAGGGGCAGTAAGTCCCATTCCTGTGTGGGGGCAAGAGGTGGAGCAGGTCTGACTACCTGACAGTTGGGACAAGATGCAACCCAGTTTTCAACCATTTTGTCAATACCTGGCCACCATACATAACTCCTGGCCAATCCCTTCATCCTTACAATACCAGGATGACCCTCATGTAACATTTCCAAAACCTCTCTTTGCAGTTTTGCAGGAATAACCACCCTGTTACCCCAAAAAATACATCCTCTTAATACAGATAATTCAGTTTGCCTGGACTTAAAAGGTTGGGCAAGGTGAGGTAGATCTTGAAGAGGCCAACCTTTCTTAATCCAGCCTATAACAGGAGCCAACACAGTGTCTTTGACAGTCTCTCTGGCAATTTCAGCAGCATGAACTGGAAGCTTGGCAACAGTTTCTAGGAAAAAGGTGTGTGTTTCAGGTTCAAAGTCCTCCTTGTGGCAAGGAAGTGGGCAACGACTCAGTGCATCAGCATGTCCAATGTCCTTGCCAGGCTTGTGGATAAGTTTGTATGAATAAGCTGCAAGAAATTCTGTCCACCTCAGCATTCTTGGTGACAGGATAGTAGGTGTAGGCTTGTCTCCTGCCACAATGCCTAACAAAGGTTTGTGATCTGTAACAATGGTAAATATTCTGCCATACAGATATTCATGAAATTTCTTAACATCTGCAACAACTGCCAATGCCTCCTTGTCCAATTGGCTGTAATTCCTCTCTGCTTTGGTCAAAGTGCGAGAGTAAAATGCAATAGGGGCTTCTCTCCCACTGGGAAGCCTGTGGCTCAAAACCCACCCCACTCCAAAAGGGGATGCATCACAAGTCAGTACAACAGGTAAATTCTCAGAGAACTGTATGAGTACAGCATCATACACCCTTCATGTTTCCAGTGTCTTTCTCCCACCTTGGAACTGAACCAGATGGATATTTCTTCCAACAGACTTAAAATAGAATTTTGTTATAATAACCTTATTTTATGATGAAAATAAATTAATTTTATCTTCTTTATGGTGATCTTAAATTAATTCACAAAACTCATTCACAATTAACTCATTATTCCAATTATTTCCTAAAAAATGTAAAAGTTTAAGAGCCACAACTGATTCTTCCAAAACTCTTTAAACCCTGAAGCCTTAGAAGCAGGATTAATATCAGGACAAAGTAGTAAATGCTCAAACTGAATAAACTGCAAGAATCATTCTTAAATAAACTAATCTTGCTAAATTTTTACAAAAATTGATCCAAAATCAAGAGTTACAACAGAACTTGGTCTGAAATAATAAAATTGTTCTAAGTTCAATTATTACTCAAATTCACCAACTATTTTTCTTTATCTTAGAATATAAGCTTTTCAGGGGTAAAATAATTACAGTCATCTCTTCAGCCTAATATTTTCTACATTGAAGCACAAAGTATAGGTATTAAAACTGATCTAAAAACAAATAGAAACCAAATGCTTCCTGGATTTAGTTGAAAGCTAACACACAATAGCTTTCAAACTGAGATGAAGGAAGGGTTGGTTTCTAGAGAAAGCTATTTTGAACAATTCTTAAGAAATTCCTAAAAAATACAATACTCAGAAATAAACCCAAAAATGTGGAGAATTAAATCTAATTTTCCAAACAGCTAGCTGTAATTTGTATAATGAAAACCCTGGCTGAATAACACTGTCAAAGATAGATGTTATACCTCTTCTTTCATTTATTTCAAAACTGAAATATTATTCACATTTGCTAGTCAAGAAAGCTTCCTTGATATGCTTATATGGAGGTAAGTAAAGGAATTAGGAGAAGCCTATAACTCCCATCCCCATATCTGACAGAATTGTTATTAAGACCCAAGTCTGATTTGCTCCAATTTACAGAATAACTAGACAGGTAATTATTAGCAAAATGAAAGCAGCAGTGATGATCTCTAAAGTGTAACAGATAATTTGCATATAGCAGAAACTTAGACTCTGCCTCTGAGGATGTGACACTTTGGTAGTTTTTAGAATTTCTTGTAACACAGGAGATGTAAAAGAAAATTAAAAAGAAAAGAAAGAAGATAAAGTTGATGAGAGCCATAGATGAGAGCCATGAACAAATGTTTTCAAGGCCAGATAAAAGAGCTCAAAAGACCAAAATCAGTACCCATTTCAAAAACTTCCTATAAACCTTATCAAAGGTTTCGTGTCATGATCCAAAGAAACAGCAGCTGCTATAATCTCCTTGGTTCTTAATTAAAGCCATTAGATCAGTTCAAAATTTAATATGAGACCATTTAATATGAGATGCCAAAAAATCCTGCCTGTGCTGATTGTACAGGAATTGGAATGAAGAACTGTAACCTACGGACCAAGTTCTTATTGGAGATAGAGGTCTAATATTGCAACATTGAGTTAAAACCTTAAGTTCCCTAGGAAAAACTACAATATATACTCACTGAAATTAAAAGATAGAAGCTTCTTTGAAAAGACCTGTCTGTGTACCTTCAATAAAACAGGAGATAAGAATCTAATATGCTTTTACTAATTAGCTGAAAAAATGTCCGGAAAAGAACTTCTCCATATAAGGAAGATGACCTTGATAGAAACATGCAGAAACTGCTGTCTAAGAAAAGGGCTAAAGCATTTTTATGGTCCAGAACCATGAGATAATATTCAAACACAGATCTAATTCACTAAATTATAAGAAGGATGAGAAGTTATAGCATAACTTCCCATTCATATAGCAAATTTCCATTGTGTAGCAATTTCTACAAAAGTAATTTTAGCTTTCTTATGGAGCTGATTTCCTGGTCTGGTCTAGCTAGTGGAACCAACATTTGTCTCCATACGTACTGTATTATAGCAATCACAATTTCTAGAAGGAAAAAATTAATAATAATTTGTTATTGTGATAGTAATCTCACTTTCCGTGAAAAGGAATCAGTCCCTTCGTCACAAAGCAGATTTCCTCCAGCCTCCCCCTACTACAATATTATGTTGTTTAATTTGTTTAGTATAGAACCCAGTATCTTTCTTAATTTTTCTTCTCTTTCTTAGTATTGTTGACTCATATACAGTAATGTAGCAATTCTGTTTCAGCAGCACATAATTTCTTCAGAATGTCAGCAGCATATAATTTCTTAAGAATGTATTTAGCAGAGACCAAAGATCAATATTACTTAGCAGACAGATAGGATGCATAAAGACCTAACAATTCTTCAAAGTCCTCCTTTAGGAATTTAATTTTAACTAACCAGTGTTTCCTTTATGAAGAAACACAATTTAATAATTGCTTTTGTGGTACCCCACCAAAACTATGATGATTCCAGGTCCCTAGTGAGATGAATACATTCTACTAGCTCCAGCTTAATGAAATCTAATAATAAAAAACAAAGAAACGTTTAACAAAATATATGTGCAAATTATTGTTCAATAGATTGTTAATATCACTGGAATATTGTTTGAAAAATTTATCATCTCTGTGTCAAGTGCTATAAACTTTAGATTCTAAAGAATGAAGCACCAGGAAATAATTCAGTAGGTACAGGAATGCAACCATATTGCCAGAATCCCCATAAGAGAATTATTTATGTGCAAATCTGACTCACAAAAGGAAAAGATAAGGAAGGAAAATTTCATTTAGATTTTTCATTTTCATTTGACTAACCACCTAAAGGTGTATATTCTCTATAAAAATTTACTCAAAATATTTTTATCCAGTTTTTCAAGAAAATTTTCTCCACGTGATTTACATGAAAATTTCATTTCCATTTCAAAATCAGGGAAAATTCTACCTGGCAGCTAAGGCAAAGAGCTCATGTGAATACAGAATCTAGGTAGTGAACATCTCTCCCCACATCATAAGGCATCTGAAGCAGAGAGCTTAGGATCTTTGTGCAAGGTTTCCCCTAGAGATGTATATTTCAAACATGCGGGATATAAAAGAAGTAAGAAGGAGTTAAAAGCACACTTCACAATCCCTCTGCAGCCCAGAATGAAACAAACCTACATCAGAAAGTTCTCAGATACATTTTAAGCTGGCATCATTTCATGAGAGCAAAACTCAAAACAACCTAAGTGTTCCATGTTCTGTTGAAACAAAGCTTTAATGTTTTGAGTGTTCTGAAAACAAGACAGGCAAGGCAAACTTGGGGTCAGCTGTTGTTCCTTGTTTTCCAGGACTGGTAGATAGGTGGGTTATAGGCTATGTTGAAGGGGGGGCACTTTAAGAAATTGTTGAAAACATTAAACGGAAACTCCTTGGTTGCCACAACTGAAAAAAATTATTTAGAAATGTATATGTATGATAAAAACCATCAACTGTGTTCAGATCTTTTAATTGAAATCCTCCCCTCTGCCCAATAATCACAGGGTAGGAAGATCAGCTAAATAAGCACATCGCTTTTTGACTCCTTCGTAATGCTTTTATTTATTTATTTTTTAAAAACGCAATTTGGCTCATTTGCCTTTTTTATTGAATAGCCTTTCTTGCAGTCATTTATGATTTTACAAATAAATTATAAATCCAAATAAGAATACAAAAAGAGTTTCTATAAAATGAGCACAGATGACCGCAAATGCAATTAGTAAGTCAATCTTGCTGGTGTACCAACCTCGCTGCTGTACCACAACCTTGCTGCCTGAACTCCTTGACTGGATATAGATATTTCATCTAGATACTATCAAGCATTTGGACTATCAAAGCTTTTGGGCATCTGTGTAGAGGCAACAATACAAAAGAACATGGACAAAGAA
This sequence comes from Naja naja, assembly GCA_009733165.1. Taxonomy (NCBI): domain Eukaryota; kingdom Metazoa; phylum Chordata; class Lepidosauria; order Squamata; family Elapidae; genus Naja; species Naja naja. The sequence continues at coordinate 286,780,975 of CM019148.1, forward strand.
CTAGAACAGTCTAATGAGTATCCCTGCATGGACAGAGTTCTTTCTTACAAGAGATCTTCTGATATCCACCCTCAAAGATTGGCGCTGGGAGTATAGCAAAAGAACAAGAGTCAAAATTCAGCTCTACATTGGGAAAATATACTTGAGATACTGACTGTTATTGTTGCTAACTAACAAGATAGGTACTCTACTTGCAGAAATTCTGCTTTAATCTTTCTGGCTGCCCATATTATTTAATCCCTATTTCACAATATCCCATGCTGAAGAGCCCTTGAGCTTCATTTTCACTCTATCCTAACATATCAAAGGAATCGGTCAATATCAGTGGGGATGCTAAAACGTCTGGTAGAAAGTCTGACTTTGGCTAGATATATTCTCACACAAGCCCTGGTATTAACCTTGGGCAGACCTGCCTCTAAAACAGAATTCTGTGTTAGGTACAGCATGCTACATGGAAAAGACTTTTCTTAAAAACTTGGTCAGGATTGACTGAAACAGAGATTTCTGGTTTCATAGACTCAATTCTTCTCCATGAAGACTTGGGCTGGAGCTATGGCTGGGAAAAGTTCAAGGTCACCTGGAATATTTTGTGCTCCTTTTGTATGGAAAAATGACAGAATGGCTGCCATGTCCCTTTGTACCTTCTATGATGCATGCAGGAAGTAAGCTTTCTGATTCCCATTTAACTGAGAGATGCTCTCAAGAAAGTTCAAACATCCCACCTGGTCACATTTCTGACAGTCCATTTCAGGTTAATGGGTCTTTCTGAGAACACCATAATCTTTGTTTTGTCACAGTTCAGTTGCATCTGGTGATCCAAAGAGAAAAGAAATAGAGAGTGAAAGGCCCTGTTATGTCTAGGAGGGTCAGTGATAAAAATCACTGTAATTTGCATACATGTAAGACTGCTACTTCTCTGCTCTGCAATGTTTTGGTGGGGGCTGTTCTCCTTTTGTCAGATAATCAATAATGGGATGTACATAAAAATTGAATAATTAGGAGGCAATAATACTGCCTTGTTTGATTCCATTCCTGGTAGAGACAGACTCATAAAGTTCTCGTGCTACATCACATCTTATCTTCAATTTATATTTTCATGCATTTTATAGGTAGGTTAAGCAGCCATTTATCAACTGATGGGTCAATTGATGTACCTCTTAACTTTTCCCATAATTTATTTCTGAAGATGCTATCAAGCTCTGCTTAAAGTCAATGAATGTGCCACATAGAGCAGATCTTATGCTTCTTATCTACTTGGATAATGACTCAAAAAGCGACTTAATACTAGTTTCGGCTGGATTGTATCCCTGACTTCTCTGAAGCCTGCCTTATCAGGAGCAAAAATATTTTCCACCCCATTCATATTATGAGTTTCCACTATGGAGATTTTGCATATAGCCTGTTTATTGGATAAAAATATTTATTTAAATTTTATTTATCAAATTTGTATTATGTATAATAGAGCTAATGTGCAGGCTCCCTCTCTCCATGGGATCACCATATTTGCAGGAGAAGACAAATTTTAAGAGCTTTCCAGAAGGTCATAAGAGTTGGGTCAACCTGATCCCAGGAAGGATAATATTCCAGAGGGCACCTGGGTCTACTGCAGAAAAGGCTCTTTTCCTAGCCAATGCAACTCACAGTGCAGAGCTGTAATGTATGCCCTTCTAGGGGCAGGGGTGGGATTAAAAAATCCCAGCAACTGGTTCTCTGCCAAGTTGCTGGGTGGGCGTGGCCATGGTGGGCGTGGCCTACCAGAACTACCGGGAGGCTCATTTTTCACCCTCCCCAGGCTCTGGAGGCTTTCCTTAGGCCTCTGGGAGGGCGAAAATGGCCTCCCTGGGCTTCGGAGACCCTCCAGAAGCCAAAAACAGGCCAGTTTTCAGACTTCTGGAACTTCCGGGAAGGCTGTTTTTTGCCTTCCCCAGGCCCCAGATGCTTTCTTTGGGGTTCCAGGAGTGCGAAAATGGCCTCACCGTGCTCCAGAGACCTTCTGGAAGCCAGAAACAGGGCCGTTTCCAGACTTCTAGAATTTCTGGGAGGCCCATTTTTCACCCTCCGAGATCCTTCAAGCGGACCCTACACTTAGCTGCATCCAAAACAGGCTGCGTGGAGATTCTTGGGAGGGGTGGGGTGGGTAGGGCCAGCCAGGCAGTTCAACTACCGGTTTGGTGAACCAAATGTAAATTTAACCAACTGAATCCCACCTTTGTCTAGGGGCATACATAACTGCCCGAACGAATGCATTCAGCACCGACTGAAGCATCTGGATACTCTTCAAGGGCAATGCTGTATGCAGAGCATATTGTAATAGTCCATTTGGGAGGTGACCAGGGAATGGGTAACTGCAAGCAGAGCTTCATGATCCAGGAATGGGGTCACAACATGAAATTGTGCAAAGGCCCTTCTGGCCATACCTGCCACTGGCTCGATCAAGCAGGAGCTATGAGTCTAGAATGACCCCCAGATTGCATACTGGTTGTCATTATTAGGGATAACCAATCCAGTGCCAAAGTCCCAGGTTGAGAAAGCCTTAAAACTCAGAGAGATTCAGTCTTGTCAGAATTCAATTAAAGCTTGTTGTTTCTAACACAGGTTCCCAGTTTCCAGTCAGTGGAACAGGACATCTGCAGCAATAACACATCAAAGTACTCATAGATGCATGCCCCTAATCAATTCTACTGGCACCATAAGCATACCTTTTACATTTTACCATAAACATGTTAAAGAACCAATGGACATCACACTTTTTGCTCACTAGTGAGCCATTTATCGAGCATTCCATTCATTCTCACACATGCTTTACTCACAGACACTTGTATTATATTCAGCAACTGACCTTCAGCTCCGTAGTGCTGCAAAATAGCCCATAATTCTTTTCACCTTATAAAACACTTCTTTTCTAAATAGTCAAATATACAATACTGTACATTTTCCTTCTTACACTCATGCGTTCTTAATGACCTGCTGGGGAAAAAACTGGTCTGCATACCCATTGCCTACATTAAAGCTGTTTTGCCCTTCTCATATCTTGCCTGCTGCCAGCTCTCAAACCTGTTTGATCAGAATTCTGCCAGACACATTTCCAGGAACATTTAGTCAACTTCTCCCAGGAGGTATTGTATTCAGTCTGCCTCCATTTCCCTTCATCAAGGAATTCTTCCCATTGTCAGGCATAGGTGCAGCCTTCACACATATGTTAAATCAGTCTCACCCATTCTAAGTAAATTGCATCCATATTTTAACATTTCTCAAGTTATGTCATCTGCCTTACAATTTTTCAAAATTCTTATAGCATTTATGGCTTCCTTTTCATCATTTTTATAGCATATGTTTCCATTTCACTTATCAACTTATCATTCCCAGACACATCTCTAAAATACTCCTGCCAGCATTCTCTAACTATAGGTTGTTCCAACACATTTAATTGCTTTTATTTTGAATTCTATACACTGCTGGGAAATTCTTATTTAACCCTCTTTACCTAAATCTCATACAACTTGTTTATTTCCATTGCATTTGCCCTGAAAATTCCCTCCTTCCTCCCTCCCTCCCTCCCTTCCTCCCTCCTTTCCTGCCTTCCTTTCCTTCCTTCCCTTATTCACAGATCCTTTCATTTCATTGTTCCATCAAACATATTCTTTACACTTTTACATAGTATAATTGCACACTTTTTGACTCTATAATACAATTATTTTCATTCTGTCTGAAATTTCCTTCCTTCCTTCCTTCCTTCCTTCCTTCATTCATTCATTCATTCATTCATTCTTTTTTTCACAACAGGTCCTGCTTTCTTTTCCTGAAGTTTTATTTTCCTTTTCTTCATTCAGAAATGGTCTGTTCTTCATTCAGAATCTCTCATCCCCCTTGTATTCATAACTAATTATCTTAATCTTTCATCATAAACAATTAAGTCAGTCATACTTTTTGATTTATATTCATTCCTCCACTGTGTACAAATAGACACAAACCACATAAAAAGGTCTTTTTATATGTAGATGCTCAATAGATATTAATTTATTAGTGAGTCTCTGAATAACTCAATCACTTTATGTATTCTCCCATTCCCCACCCCCCATCCATTCCTTTAAATCACCTAACAGAATAATTTTCCTGTATGGCATTCATTCACTATATTGCACAATATGTCCATAAACTCAACTCTTACTTTCATCATCACTATTCAATGGGACATAGCATACAACTGTCACTAACCTACCTATTACAATTTTCATATGCACCCACAGCCACCTAGATGACCCCAATTCATACTTTTCGAAATAGATTTTATTCTTTTTATTCATAACATGCCTCTTCACTTCCCTGCATGTGTTCATCATGCACTCCACTTCATGAGACCACCTTCACCCCATTCTATTATGTCTTCTCCTTTCTCCTTTCACAGATACTCAACAAAGCTTTCATTCTTTCTTTATTTCACTTGTTAATTCATGTGCTTTATCATTTATAACTTCTTACATTCCATGTCACAATCTTCCAATGCTGTGGTTGACACAAAATTGACCTGGTGTTTATGATCATTTGTTAAGTGACTGTTCAAAGTTATAGTGGCACTGTATGAAGGTACTTATGACCGATCCTGAAGTTATGGCAGTTGCAGCATCTGCACAAACATATTATCAAAATTCAGGCATTTGTCAGTCACCCTCACAACCTCAGGAGCACCTAAACTCAGGGGTGGGTTTCTACCAGTTCTGTCCAGTTCTGTAGAACCAGTAGCTCTGAAGAGCAGCAGACATATTACCGGTTCTATGTCTGCTGCTGTTTTGGCCCACCTGCCCTCCTGGGCTCTTACCTGATCTTTAATTCCTGCTTTTTCAATTTCAGCTGCTGTGCAAGGCACAGCTGCGGTGGAAAAGCAGGAACAAAATGTTGTTTCAAATGCTGCTGACGAAGATTTACAGGCGCACGCGCAGCATGCAGAGAAGCACATCGTAAATCACCAAACATCGTAAAACATCATAAATCACCATGCACCGGTAGTTAACCCTGTCGGATCCCACCCCTGCCTAAACTCCTCCCCCCCCACTGCCTATGTCTCCCATGTTTTTTGGGGTGGGGCTCTACTTCACAGCCCTTCCCACTCTAGTTGACTTTCATCATTTTCTTGCTCCCAGTGCTGATCAAGCATGCCCTGTCACAAGGTACTGTAGATGCTGGCCATATGAGGTTTTCTTCCTTAGGTTTCACATGGCAGTTTCCTTGGGAAACCAGGGGAAGATGGCCACATGTGGCCAGCAGCCACCTTGCGAAGAGCCAAACCAGGAATGCCTTCTTAGCAATCAGAGCAAGTAAATGGCGAAAGTCAGCTAGGATGGTGTAATATAGGGCAGAAGGTGAGTCTGGGTACAAAGTGGTGAAAGGGATATAGCCATGACTGGCTGGGGAAACTGTGGCTTTGGTTTTGTGCCATTCTGCTGACTCATGCAGAGATGGGCTTCATGCTATGTGAGCAACCAGGATGATTAGGGGACTTGAGACTAAAACATACGAAGAACGGTTACAGGAACTGGGCTTGGCTAGTCTAGTAAAGAGGAGGACCAGGGGAGACACGATAGCAGTCTTCCAATATTTGAGAGGCTGCCACAGAGAGGAAGGGGTCAAGCTATTTTCTAAAGCTCCTGTAGGCCAGACAAGGAATAATGGATGGAACCTGAACAAGGAGAGATTTAACCTGGAAATAAGGAGAAACTTTCTGACAGTGAGAACAATTAACCAATGGACACCTTGCCCTCGGAAGTTGTGGGAGCGCCATTACTTGAGACTTTCAAGAAGAGATTGGACTGCCATTTGTCAGAAATGGTGTAGGGTCTCCTGCTTGGGCGGGAGGTTGGACTAGATGACCTACAAGGTCCCTTCCAACTCTGATTATCTATTATTTGTTATCTGCTGTGGTTCATGGACTCCCAGCCATGGTGCACCAAGAGGCCCCTTTGTTCCATATTGCTGGGCTGCAGCAGTGAGGTTTTCAGGGCTGGCTGTGGCTTCATGATGGTGCTTCAGCTCAGGGGCTTCTTGCAAAACTGTGGCACACAAAGAGGCCCCTGTTCTGCAGCCCAGAGCCATGCTGTTTTGGCACTGTTTACTGACCCACAAGACAGGGTGCATGGCAGCCAAAAGGGCAGAGACAGGAGGTGATAGATGGATGGGAAAAGTTTAAAAGGAAGCGGTCCCTTGTTTTATTGAGGCTTAGAACTAGGGGACACCAAGCCCAGAATGGCTCGGATTGGGGTGAATGCTTGCTTAATGATTCACAATTCTCAGTTAACAAAGGCAGTGGGGAGTACCAGGATTGCCGGTGCTAAATGATAAGGTCGTGTCACATCATGCTTTATGATCGCATCACTCAACGATGGAAATTCCAGTCCCAATTGTAGTTATAGGTCAAGGACTACCTATAGGTATTTAAACGCTCTTGCCCATCATGTTTTCATCAATGAGGCCTTTCACACTGTGCGTTCTGCTAAGATAGAGAACAATAGATTAGGTGGCTGGCATTCCCATCACCACTGTAAGGACAGTACCAGGAACAGTAAAATATAACTGAGAATTAAAAAAAATGTAAAAAAGCATTTTTATAAGTCTTATCAGCATTTGCATGTTATTAAAAAGCTGGAGATAATATTTCTCTGGTGCTAAAGGTAGTAAAAGAGTCACTGGCATTAAATTGCTTGGAGAAAAGTTGCTACTAATAAAGTGTTCTCGGAATAGATGGGTGCACAGAGCAGGTGCTCTGAAGCCATAAAATCACAAAACCCAAACTGGAATTCTCCATGGTGGTTGAAAGCAGTGGTGATGCAGTGGTCAGAATGCAGTATTGTAGGCTAACTCACTGCTCACTCCAGGAGTTCAATTCTCAATGGCTCAAGTTTGAATCAGCCTTCCATCCTTCCAAGATCGGTAAAATGAGGGCCCAGATTGTTGAGGAAAATATGCTGACTCTGTGCTATTGCTATTGATCCTTGAGAAGATTTTGGACGTGGACTGATCAGTCATGGAAGCTCACTGCGTATTTTTGGACCACCTCCTTCATCTCTGGTTAATTCTACGTGTGGACAAAATTAGGAGTGAGAGCACTTTACATACTACCTTGGGGAAATGTAGTATATAAAGCTAACAAATAGATGGATAAATACACTCTTTTGTTTTAGACTTTCATGTCAAAGGAAAGAGTAATATTCTCACACTGACAGTCAATATCTGAGGAAATTGTACTTGGCTTCTAAGGGAATGGCTTAACTTCTGTAATGTCATATTTTAAAGTGTTTTTTTTTTATAAAAAGGAATCTGGAGAGGGAAGACAGGTTGACCTATTTATTTATTACCATTGATGTTCTTTGAACACAAAATGTTATCACTTTGATTAAAGAAAGCTAATCCAGACATGCCTGGATTTTTCTCTTACCTGAAAAATGTGCAAACAAAATAAAAAGATATATAACCATTTCTCCTTTCTTCCAAGCAGCTCCTATCAGTTCTCCCCAAAGCTGTACTTCATTCTAAAACTAGGCAATACGGGCACCTGCCATACTTCTGGCAGTTGGTTTTCAATGTCAATCAGCAAAATGGTAGAAGAGAAAAAAGTATTTGCCAGGCCAATACTATTACTGTGCCAAGTCAATTATTGTGGTTGGGTTTCTTAGCAGCAATCTCCTGTTCTTTGATTTTTTTAAAAGGATTTTTTATTTATTTATTTATTTATTTTATTTATTAGTTTTATATACCGCCCTTCTCCCAAGGGACTCAGGGCGGTTTACAGGGCAATAAAAACATGCAGTACAAAAATTAAAATAAAGATTAAATTAGAATTTAAGCCTGACCAACAATAAATTTTTAAAAATATTTAAAACGATTATTCCAATTCAATTTTTAAAAGCAATAGAAACTCCATTTTTGTTTTGTTTAAAATTGAGGGCAGTAATATCACTAATAGTGGTGCATGACCTTCCCTGTGTTTTTTCTTTATATTTTGGCAGCTGTGAAACACAAGGCAACCTTAGCTTAGTTTCTTGTTTTGTTAGTTGGGGTTTTTTTTTTCCAAAAGGTAATTCCTGTTGATTGTAGACAAAATTACTCCAGCTCGAAATAAACAGTGCACACTTTTTCAATTTGTAGCTGCAGTTCATAATCATTTCAACATGGTGGAGGTGGGGCTAATCACATTATTTGTTCATGGGGCGGAAAGAAGTCTGTGAACATATTGTCAAATTTGAGCAGCTAGGTAAAAACTATTTGTGAATGGCTGTGGAATAATGGAGTAATGACTCCACACAGAATGGGGACAAGAAACATTGATTGGCACACAATGGGTAAGTCACACCTTACAATCAAATCATGCTTCTCCCCAGGAACACCATTAGCACAACACTAAGTTTGAGAAGGATCGACTAAAAATTACACTCATTTTCATACACCTACAAAGTTCAGTCTTGCTCAGCTTGGTGTTTTGGATCACAACTCCCATATTTTCAAGCAAGAACTTCCCACCGATTATTTACAGGGGGAAATGCATAGTAAAGTCAGATATAAATGCCATGCATCTGATGTCCCTACTTTTTTGATATGATTGTGCTCCATAAATGGGACAGTTTCTAGCATAATATTTTATTCATATTTCTATTCTATCTTTCAAATGAACCAAGGGAAGAAGGTCATTATAGACATTGCAACCATATATCTCTGTACAAAATGAGAAGTAAACATCAAAATGATTCATAATCATTAAGAGAGGATAAAACTAATTAAAAAGTCATTTTAAAAAAATGTTCCTAAAATATGTATCACCTCCTTAAAAATCTATATTAATAAAATTGCCCAAGCAATATCACTTAAAAGTTTTGAAGTCCTAAAAATGGACTGCTTCAAGCAAAGTGCTCTCCAATTTAGAGCTATTGCTTGGGGAGAAAAAAAATTAAATTAGGTTTTATCAAACCCAGAGCCATGGCTCTGACTTCAACAGCTTATTTATTGGCTAATATTATTTAATATTCAAGTGCAATATGAAATATTAATGTTTAATATTAAATTATTGAAATACTTCTGCATTTAGGTCCCCAAGATAAGCCAAATTTCTAAAAGCACCCAGTGCAGCATCGTAAATATAAAAATTAAATCTGTAAATAAAAGCATCAGCAAAAGTTAATTAGCATATCCCATTTTCTAAAGCCGGGATGCCAAAATTGAGAAAGACCCCCACTCTCTTTCTCTCTTTCCTCCTCATCACCCCAAGAAATACTAGCAAAGAGGAGAAACCAAACCATTTATTTATTTATTTATCATTTGGACTTGTATGCCGCCCCATCTCCGAAGACTCGGGGCGGCTCACAACTAAAACAAACAACAACAATAAATAATTAAAAAGAGAATTAAACAAATCACAAGCCCAATAATAGCTAAACTAAAATTTAAAATTTAAAATAAGTTAAGAATGATCCCCCCTCCCTGGGAGAGAGTCACAGCCCAGATTGGTCAAACAACCAGGTTTTCAGGTCGTGGCGGAAGGTGCGAAGGTCAGGGGCCAGACGGAGCCCCAGGGGTAGCTGGTTCCAAAGGTCGGGGACCGCCACAGAATAGGCTCGTCGCCGGGGGACCGCCAGCCGACATTGGCTTCCCGATGGGACCCCGAGAAGCCCCTGCCTGTGTGCTCGCACAGGGCAATTGGCACTCGATATCATTCAGAAGGAAATTCAGACATTCAGAAGGAAAAATACAAAAATACAAAGCCACAAACTGAGAACAGGATAAGTAGGAGATGGCTCAATGTGTCAAATTATTTAGGAGAACTGTAAACCACAAGAAGAAACACTTTGTTTTATTTGATTTATTTAAAAAAGCAGTAGTACAGAAATAAATACTGCTGCACTAACAATACTGAAGGTGTATCTGCATATTGCCAAGGGGTGTCTTGTAATGGGTATCGTACATTTCTGTAACTTTTACTTGTTCTTTCAATACCCATTGAAAGGCTAGGACTCCAACATATTCCAACATTGCTGTCTTCTTCCAACACACTCAATTCCAAGTTTCGAAAGTTTCTGTTTTTGCAGCTGGAGCTCAGGTATACTTTAGTTCTCTTTCAGGAAAATCCTAGTTTGGACCTCCTGCTTTTTGCTCTCTCTATCCCTCGTACCATTTCTTTCCATTTGTCCAGGCCCTATTCAATAGTGACAAGCAATTTCATAAGCAATTTATTTCCCAGGATACCTCTAGAAGAGGCAATTGCGAATGATGACAGGAGAAAATGCATCTGACTTAGTAGATAATTTATTTTATTTTTCCCCTTTTACTACAGAGGTTGTTCAGGACAATCTCTAGATTACACAGTCAGAGTTTTGTCCAATAATTTAGATTTAGACAATTTGTTATAGGACCCACTTTTTTGAATAAATGCTGCTGCTTTTGAGTTGCGGATGAAACTAAATTCATGATACTATTGAATTTGCTAAGATCTTGGCAGTGTTTTCTTACTATTATTAAGCCATACTGTTTTAATAACAATTTCTTACAGAAGCAGAGCATGGCGGGCTGTACAATGATTAGAAACAAAAGCTTTAAACAATGTGAGGGTCACGTTCAGAGTGTGATAGTTGGAAACAGCATCAAAATACTGCATGTAAACCACAGTCATGGCATTTTCATCTGTGAAATACTGGAGTGTAGACCTCAAAACATTTGGTTAATTAGAGATTTAATTAGCATTAGAGGGAGAGCACACAGCACATCTTAATATTTTACTAAATCTATATCTGGCTAATATGATTTAACTCTAAGGTCAAGAGCCATTGTGTTCATTATAACTATAATTTTAGCTATTATGATACTGTGCATAACTCAGACTGTTTCTGAGTGCATGTATTTTTCCTCTACTTGTTTTTTTTTACTTGATAACCTTGGTAAAATAATGGCAATTTACCATTTGTCTTTAATATAATCAGATCACATGTGAAGAAGTGTTTTCTTTTTCTACATTCACATTTCTAACTAAGATTGTCTTTATTGAAAATGTGCTCTTTTAGAGACATACTCGTTTCCTGTTCCAAACTACAACTTAAACATTTAATGAGTGTAATAAAAGGCATATCATATGTGGGATGCTGGAATCCAAATATCTACTAGGTGGCATTGTCTGTGTCTCTTTCCTGCCATCTAATGACCACCTGTATGTTTGCACCCCAGAAATGCACCTAGGCTTCTCAACTGCAAAAATATTGAGACCTGATAGAAGTAATAAGGGATAATATAAATAAATAATACATAGTCTTAAGCTTGATTTTTGGTTTATAGTATCTCAGCATTCCAGTGTGGGGAGTGCAAGTTTACCCCAAATATAAAGGAAAGTGCAGATGGAACTTTCTCCCTCTATTTCAATCAGAATAGAGCTGGAAGGGACCTTGGAGGTCTCCTAGTCCACCCCTTGCTCAAGCAGGACACTCTATACCAGTGATGGCGAACCTTTTCAGCACCAAGTGCCTAAAGCATGCACGTGCTTACCCAAAATGCAATGTGCGTGCCTCAGTGGTGAGATTCAAATTTTTTTACTACCAGTTCTGTGGGAATGGCTTGATGGGTGTGGTTAGGTGGGCGTGGCCATGTGACTGGGTGGGCATGGCTTTTTTTTTTTGCTTTTTTGAAGCTACCCCCCACCAGTTTTTTTGGGCCTTCTGGGCCTCAGGCAACCCTCCTGAAGGGGTGGTATTTTTGCTCTCAGAAGGATTCCCTGAGGCTCAGGAAGAAAACATAGAGGATCATAGAAGGGGCGCACAGCACCCCCATCATTCCATTTTGGGGCCTTCCCGGCCTCAGAGGAGCCTCTGGGGGGGACGTTTCTGCTCCCAGAAGGCTCCCCTGGGGCTCAGGAAGGGGAATTCTGGCACAGCTGATTGTATGAGCAGCTGATTGTCGGGAGGGGGAAAAAAGAAACACCTTAAGGGGCGAGCATCAGGCGGGTTGGGTGAGCGAGCATCAGGTGGGCGGGGCAAGCATGCCAGCAGTGACCGGGTTGGGGGCGTGGCCACCCAGAACTTACTACCGGTTCGGTGACCCATGCCAAATCCTTGCTACCGGTTCGCCCAAACTGGTACAAACTGGCTGAATACCACCACTGGCGTGCCTCCCATGCATGTGCGCATGCTCCACATGTGTGCATGCACCCTGCATATGTGCACCCTGCCCCTGACCTGTGTGCCAGAGACCCAAAGACCAGCTGGCTGGCAGGCGGTGTGTGTGCATGCGCAGTGGAGCTGAGCTGGGGTAACAACATGCATGCCCACAGAGAGGGCTCTGCATGCCACCTATGGCACACGTGCGATAGGTTTGCCAACATGGCTCTATACCATTTCAGGTAGGTGATTTTCCAGTCTTTTCTTAAAAACATTTAGTGATTAAGCATCTACAACTTCTGAGAGCAAGGCTGTTCCAATGGTTAATTGTCCTCACTGTTTCTCCTTACTTCTAAGTTGCTTCCCTCTTTGATTAGATTCCATCCATTGTTTCTTGTCTTGCCTTGGAAAACAAGCTGACCCCCTCTTTTTTGTGGCAGCCCCTCAAATACTGGACTATTGCTATCATGTTCCCTTCTAGTGTATCCAGGGTGTCCTCCTGGATGCATGGCTCAATATGGAGGAGCAGGTGGGAGCCGTCGCCAGGGAGGCATTTGCCCAGGTTTACCTGGTGCGCCAGTTGCACCAGTTGCGCCCCTACTTGGACCAAGATTCCCTACGCATGGTCACCCATGTGCTCATTGCTTCCTGTCTTGACTACTGCAATGCTCTCTATTTGGGGCTGCCCTTGCGGACTATACAGAGGCTTCAGCTGGTGCAAAACGCGGCCGTGCGGGCGGTGATGGAAGCGGCCCAATTCTCCCATGTGACACCCCTCCTGCGCGGTCTGCATTGGTTGCCAGTTGCCCTCTGTATAAGATTCAAGGTGCTGGTGCTAACCTATAAAGCCCTTCATGGCTTGGGTCCAGGGTACTTGCAGGAGTGCCTCTTACCAGCATCGAGGTCCAATCACCCAGTACGCTCCCACAGGCAGGCCCTCTTGGGGGTGCCATCGGCCAGACAATGTTGGTTGGCGGTCCCCAGGGGAGGGCCTTCTCTGTGGGGGCGCCCACCCTGTGGAACCAGCTGCTTCTGGAGCTGTGGTTGGCCCCTGACCTACATTCCTTCCGCCACGATCTAAAAACCTGGCTGATTTTACAGGCCGGCCTGGATTGAGAGGGATTTGGGATTTTAATGGGGTATTTTAGTATTTTATTTACATTTGGATTGGATATATTTTTATCTATTTTGTATATATATCTTTGTGTGAGTCGCCCCGAGTCCTCCCCGGAGATGGGGCGGCATATAAATCCAAATATAATAATAATAATAATAATAATAATAATAATAATAATAATAACAACAACAACAACAACAACAACAACAATTCTTTTCTCTAGACTGGCCATACCCAATTCCTGAAACGGTTCTTCATTTGTTTTTGTCTCCAGGCCCTTAATCATCTTATTTGCTCTTCTTTGCACTTTTTCCAAAATCTCAACATTTTTTAGTAATGTGGTGACCAAAACTGGATGCAGTATTTCAGGTGTAGATTTACTAAAGATTTATAAAGTGGTACTAATACCTCACATGATTTTGATTCTATGCCTGTTTATTCAACCAAGGATTGTATTTGGCTGCTGCCACACAATGCTGGCTCATTTTTCCTTATGAAGCATGCTTAAGGAACATCATTTTCTCTTAATGAGTTTCTCTACTTTTGAGACAATCCAGGAACATCCCACTCCCGCAAAAAATATGAGCCTTTTTCTAAATTGGACCATATTCTGTTTTTCAAAAGTATTGGATGCTTATTGTTAATTATCACCAAATCAAGGCCTACCATACTACTATTTTTCAAGCCAGTTATAACTAACATGCCACTTTATTTTTTTCTTTTTCTCAGCTAAATTAATTAATTGATCTTAAAACAACTTAGTTAAGACCAAAATGTTTTGTTTCTAAGATTCAAATAATCACACATTTGGAAACATAGGTTCATCAACTTGACCTGGAGTTGCAGTGTCAATTATTTCAGGATTAGATTCCCCCACTCCCTTTTTCTGAAGTGTTAAGTTCAGGCACTGTTCTTGTAGCTCTTTGTTGATAGCTAGTAATATTCCTGCCAGGATTGCTGTGTGTTTACATTAGTTCCACTTCAATGCCACTGATTAAAACAGTCAAGCCAAAAAAACAAGAAGAGACAGCTGGCATAGCATCAACTGATTTTTTCCACCAAAAATAAATAAATAAAATAAAATAAAAAAGGCTATCACAAATAAATTTTTACCATTGCAGTGGGAAAAGTTAAATGATGTCATTTGCTGAATATCTGTTCCCTGCATTTTTCCTATGAATGAAGGTAAAGACCTATCGTGGTGCTGAAGCACCAAATGAATGAATAGATAAAATATTCAACATATTTGAAGATTAAACACTTGGTCCCCGAAGATCAATTGTCTTTATAATGGTTAGGAAATAGAAGACGGTTTTTGTGACACATTTTGTCATATCAGAATAATGCACAAGTTATCCTTCCCATCTTCTATAGCTCCACTGTTTTGAACTTTTGTCCTGTCTGATTTCTCTAATCTCTTCAAATTACCATTATATGCACCAGCATACTACTTTGTACCCTCCACTATATTGATTTGATGGATAGAGTAATCTACATGCTGTTGACTGGTAATGAACAATGTTTGCAGCTAAAATATTAAGCACTGCCTTATTAAGTTGTCTCTGTACCTTACTGTTTCAGTTCATTGTGCCATCTTATCGTAGTTCATTAGAAATATTAGAAGCTATCAGCTGTGTATGAAGAATATTTTTTTCATAGAAACTGAAGTGGGTGTGGGTAAAATGAGAGTGATGAAGGAAATTAGATGGAACATTAAAATGAGTGATCTGTACAAAATACAGTAAGTTCACCACGGTCTGTAAAGAGCAGAAATGAGGATTGAATCACAAATATATGAAGGAAGAATGACTGGATTTGAGGAAAGGTAAGCCCCAAAAAGTGATTGTTGGATGGAGTTGATGTGACATATCTCAGAAAGATAGAGCTGAGAAGTTTAAAGAAATAAAAGATAGAATAAAGATAGAATAAAAGAAATAATAAAAGATAGAGTTCTGTATGGATGTGTTGAAAGCAATATTTTTTTGAAGTTTGACATTCTTGAAAAGGTATCTATTATGAATTATGGGTAAATTAAAACAATTTAAATTTAAATCATTATTTTTTTAAAAAATCATTTATAGTCCTCAAAAATAAAAGATGTTTACAGGATTTCCCAAAATCAAGTAGCTGCTTTAGTTAGAGCTAAGCCTTCTTAAGCTAAGCTGTCAGGTGTGGTGAAATACTGGCATAGGGCTTGATTCAGAGCTATAATTGCAAGGAAAGGTCTTATGAAATTTATGTGAATTACAGTTCTGTGAACACATATCCCCCCCTTCTTTATTTTTGGAAGAGTTGCATATCATTATCACTAAGAGTTGTCTAACTTTCATGTTGATTTTGCTGTTAAGAAAGAGAATATGAACAAAGAACTCATACCAACATTTGGTTCTTTTTTCAGTATGCCTATTTCCATAGGGTAAAAAATAGAGACAAGAAGGTAGAATAGATTATGAGAGAGAAGTAAGAATTGTTGGTGATGATAATCTTCACGTATTTGCATTCAGAATCAAAGTTTTATGAATGATTATTTTGTTAAAAGTGCACTTGCCAACACACTACCCCTCTTATATTCTAACATATTCTAATGAATATAATATAATCAAAACTTATTTGAAGGTACACACACACACACACACACACACACACACACACTGAATTCTTAGCTTTCCCTCACTATGTTAGCAGATTCTGAATTTGTCCAGGATTTTTGTGCACTAGAAACATGTTTCCTTGGACAAAATTCTTATTGCTTCTTTTTGAAGAATGGAGGACCAGAATCTTTTACTCATTTTAAGATCACAACATCCATTGGATTTAATCTTACTAGCTGTTAAACAATCATCATTTACTAAGATCATGATTTCAATTCTTTCATCTTCCCTTAACCAAAGCACATATCATTTAAGATATTATTTTAATTCACTTCACACCCAGAGGTTCTTAAGTTATTATTTTAATTCACTTCACACCACATTTAGCAGGTTCTGACCTGTTCTGGAGAACCAGTAGTGGAAAGTTTGAGTAGTTTGGAGAACCGGCAAATACCATCTCTGACTGTCCCTGCCCCCATCTATTCTCTGCCTCCCGAGTCCCAGCTGATCAGCTTGGTCTTCTTTTGTTGCCCTGCACTGGAGAACGGAGCTGGAAAGCAGGTTAGTGGGGTGGGGAGGGAATGGGGTCTTGCAGTAACCTTCTCCCAGGAGTGGGAAAGGAATGGAGATTTTACAGTATCCTTCCCCTGGAGTGGGGTGGGAATGGAGATTTTACAGTATCCTTCCCCTGCCATGCCCACCAAGCCACGCCCACCAAGCCACACCCACAGAACCAGTAGTAAAAAAAAATTGAATCCCACCACTGTTCACACCCTATACTCCTCTGAATTCCACATGTGACTGCAGCATGTTTATTTTCAACATTTTTTTCAGCTACTAGATTTTTTTGGGGGGTGAAGAAAATTTCAAGGGTGAAATTGGTCTTGATAAATACTGGAGGCAAGGCTACAATCCAGGCAGTAATTTTTATCTGCTCTCTTTGCTATAAAGACAGATGTTGATTCTATAAAAGAGCATCATCACAGTGTCCTTTGTGTATTTAATAATACTTACTATGAATAGCTATTTACAGAAAAGAAAAACTAACAGTCTTTTGCTACACACAAATGCCAGTAGCTACAAAAAATGATTATGGGCCACCCATTCTAGTAGTTAAAGCTATCATGTCAATGGGAACAGTTCACTGCTAATTCTAGAGATATGCATCATAATAGCAGTCTTTGTGGGATTGCTTTGTTATGGGAAAAACACTACTTAAATTAGAAACCAAAGCAATTTGAGATAGAAACAACAATGTGTGTTTTTTTTTCATGGTATATAATTACAGTAATCACTGGACTCCTTCCCAGAGAACACAGGAAAGTTCTGAAATCTACAAGATTACAGGTTATATACAGATAGTCCTCAACATACAACCACAACTGAGCCCAAAATTTCTATTGCTAAGTGAAACATTTGTTAGTGATTTTTGCCCGATTTTGCCACAGCTGTTAAGTGAATCACTGCAGGTGGTAAATTAGTAACACGGTTGTTAAGTGAAATTTTTTTCCCCTACCTACTTTGCTTGTCAGAAGATCGCAAAAGGCGATCACATGACCCGTGGACACTGCAACCATCATAAATACAAATCAGTTGCCAAGGATCTGGATTTTGATCATGGGGCCATGGGGCAGCTGCAGCAGTCATAAGTGTGAGAAATCACTTTCTTCAGTGATGTTGTAATTTTGAACGGTCACTAAATGACCTGTTGTGGGTCGAGGACTACCTGTAACCTCTGGAATTGATACTTATGAAAGCAATATACATTTATAACACAGTTCTATTGCAAGAAAGAAGGATCTGATAATAACACAGTATGATGTAACCCTCTTATGGGCAGACCTGGCATCTTTACTCTTCTAACAAGGCTCCAAGCTCACCCATCTCCATTAATACTAGCACACTTCTGACATATGTTTTATCCTTTATTGTACTAATATATTGATTCCCTTCATATCAGAGAAACACAACAATCAGGGTATTTTTAAAAACAATATACATGTCTCCTTCATTTCCAGGGTCTTAATAGAAGAAGCCAGCATAGGTGGAAACGACTGTAATTATTTTGTTGTTGTTGCAAGAGTGGAAATATATAAGTTTAAGTTTAGAAAGACAAGCAACCATGGTTGAGGAAGGAAGGAAATTGGCAAGCAAAGGTCAGTTGTTGAATATTTGAGAAAATGCTTACTCCACCAGAGCTAGGACTTTTAGGATATACAATCCACAAGCCGATTAACTCACTGAAAGCATTGCTGTTATAAAGATGCAATGCAATAAATCAGCAGTCCGGATAATTTTTTTCTACTCCCCCTAAGTTTTCAATGTCAAATCATCATTGTACCATCATACTGTCTGTTCACTTGGAAACTGCCATCATCGCCTCACTCATTCACTGTCTCCAGTGATACGTGGCTAATTGACATGTGAGCTTGCTTTGTTCTGCACTTTCTGATTTCTATCAGTGTGTCCCGCCTCTCTCTCTTTAATGCTCTAGGTGAAATTTAGCCTCCAAACATTTTGGATGCCCTATTTTCTGTTTGGCACTATCTGCGTGGTGAACAGGCTTTTCTCTCTGTCACAGTGAACAAAAGCTTTGCTAAGGCTGATCAAGCAGTCAGAGTGTAATTCCCATACACCTTCCAAATTTTGTGTCCTATTTGCTCAGGCTGACATATTTATTACTAGTTTCAGTCTTGCATGATCAACTTATCTAATGTACTGTGTAGTGCAAAGCAGGAGGGAGAACTCAATAAAGCCAAGTCAAGAATGCCAAGATGGTCCTTTGGGCTTTTGAACAGGGAAACATTGCAAGCGGAAGTGTGTTCCCCTGCAAAGCACTAACAATACGCCTGCCGATATTTCTGGCTAAGCAGGAAATCCAAGATTACTTGGCTGTAAGATAGTGAGAGGATTTATTCTTTACAATGGAAGATGGTTCCCTTAATACTTGCAGCCAAGTTATAAGCTCCAGTGATGGCTTTCCTGAAATAGTTGCCAATTTAAACAGAGATAAAAGGAGGTAAGATTCCGTATCCTGGGGACTTCAAAGAAAAATATACATTTTCATTTATAATCTTGTGGTGGGTTAAAGTGCTGAGTCAGTTAAAAACTGAAAATACAGCATTGTAGTGTAAAGCTGTGATTGTAAACTTACTGCACCTACACATTTGTTGTTGTTGTTGAAATTGTAGAGGATTGCTTCCTAGCTAATAAATATGTACATTGATTTTTTTGCTTGAAGATTGGCATAATATATTTCCACGTGGAGCTCTTTTTAAAAAAAAATCAGAATTGTTGAAAAAGCAGGTTGGATGAAATATATAGCATGGTGGAGTTTAATGAAGATCTGAATGGAAGCTTTGAAGTGTTTGCATTCCTAAGCTGTACACCATTTGGTTCACTTGTTTGAACAAGTCTTCAGGTTATAGTCTAGTATGTTTGCTCCTTTTCGATGATGGTAGAGCACTTCAAATTGCACTTTGTATTGATTATTCAGGTTCATTTTTCAAGGGAATAATAAACAGACTCTTGAGGCCAGAAATGTGGCCTGAAACAATGACATAACCAGAATAATTATTCTATTTTCTTTCAACACAGTGGCATGGCAAGCCTGTGATCCATTTAGATAATAAAATGTAATACAGGACCAATCCTTTCAGCACAAGTGTGTAGATGTTTGGATGAGTTTAAGATAGACTGTGGCCATTAGTTTATAGAAGTGATGAAGCCATGGATAAACAGTCTGCAAAATAATAATTTATTAAATTTATATGCTGCCTGGCTCCCAGAAACTGTGGAATGATACTACTGTGGTTGTAGAATGATCCAACTGGTAACAAATCTGCAGGAATTTTACAATTCTATGTATCAATTACAAAACCAGAGAATTCCACACTCCAGTTTATATATCTTCAAAGCGCTTTTTCCTCTGTGGATCTTATCGCAATCTGTATTATTATCCTCTAATCCAGGCCTGTCAAACTGGCGGCCTGCAGCCGGATACATCACACACAGGCTAGGCCCACCCTGGCTCCTCAAAGACAAAAAACGTTGTGATACGTCATGATCCGGCCCACGATGCAATCAAGTGTGACACCCGTGCTAATCAAACTTTGTGTGCCTTCAAGTTAATGCAGTTTTCCTGACAACATTTTCAAAAGTAGTTTTCCATTGCCTTATTTCTAGGGACAAGAGAAGTGACTAGTACAAAATGACTAGTACCCAGCTGGCTTCATGGATAAACTGGTGCAGTGACTAAAGTGCTGTCTTGAATTCAGCAG
Organism: Naja naja; assembly: GCA_009733165.1. Classification (NCBI taxonomy): domain Eukaryota; kingdom Metazoa; phylum Chordata; class Lepidosauria; order Squamata; family Elapidae; genus Naja; species Naja naja. The sequence goes on from CM019148.1 coordinate 286,801,082, forward strand.
ACTGAATTTTAGGCCTGACTTAGGCACGAATCTGGCTATGTGACTTTGGCTCAATTATTCTCTCTCAGTCCAACCTACCTCGCAGGCTTATTGTTGTAGGGAAAGATAGGAGACAGCAGGACTATTGTGTATGTTCATGGCCTTAAATTTTACATATAAAGAAAAAGCAGGATAAAATTCAACAACTAGAACTCACAATCTCCTCATTTTTAATCTTAACCCTACACGAGGCCAGGTGTCTTTAATGAACCTAGCATACTGAAAACAAAAATACCAGGATGCAGTTGCAAATATAATGAAAAGATGCACCTGTTCTATTCAGTGCTTATAATTTGCTATCTCAAGAGCAACAATAAGGGTGAGGGAGAAGAATAATCCCTACAATTTGTTGCCTAAGCATCTGGTGCCCCTCCAAATGCTGAACTGAAAGACATGATGCAATCCCATTCTTCAGCTTCTTTCTTGATTGTGTGAGGTGTCTGTGCTCCACTTTGTGAAGTGGTTTCCAAGGGCCATCAACACTGTTTCTACAGAGAAGCCGTGGATAACCTTAATGGGGTGAGAAAGGCAAGCCACTTAAGGCAAGCATTGCTGGCAAATGAATTTCTTATTAAGTGCTGCTGAGAGGCTCAGAGTGTTAAGATAACTGGGCACTGGATCAGCAGCACTGGGATAAAGTTTATTCTTCAATTATTCCGAGATGCTGACTGACACGATTTTATCCCAGCACCTTATTCTCCCTGTGAAAAAGAGGCTGTGTGTAAATGAATGCAAATTCTCAGTGTGTAAAAAGCGTGTTCTGAATATTCCAGGCATTTGGCAGGCATTACGTCAGTAATCTTAAATATAGAAATAGCCATCAATATTGGTTTCACATTGAAAAGGCGGCAGAAGGTTCAAAACTGATATTTTCCCTAAAATTATCTTACAAACTCATTGCTGATTTTTTGGAGGGAGTGGGTGGCAGGGCTGGGGAAGAGAATTGGGGAAGTTCTTAACTAACTGCTACAAATGAAGTCTAATATCTTCTGGTCCTACAACACACTGTGTGCATATTTTGCAAGGAGAAATTCCAGTGTAATACAAAGGCACCTCTCCTTAGCACAGGGATGTCAAACTCAATTTCATTGAGGGCGCATCAAGGTTGTGTTTGACCTTGAAGTTGGGGGGGCATGGCCAGGGAGAGCCTGGCCAGCTCCAAATCACTCGTGTGATCAAATGCCACTTTTGCTAGTAGTTTGTTTTGCTAGCAGTCTGCCAGTAAAAACAGAGCTCGTGAGGACTGTGTGCTCCCTCCCAGGCTCCATTTTCAGCTGCAGCAGCCTCCTGCACCACTCTGCCAGTGAAAATGGGCTCTGTTTTCCCTGGCAGCGGGCTGCAGGAGGCCGTTGCATCTGAAAATAGAGCCTGGAAGCTCCTGAGCTCCGTTTTTGCTGCCAGGGGCCCCACGGGCTAGTCCTTCGCTGTTCCCAGGGCAGCCATGCAGGCCAGATCTAAGCACCATTCAGGCCAGATCCAGGGGTGGGATTCAACCAGTGTTACTACCGGTTCGTGACTATGTTTTGCATGCATGCGTGCCTGACGCGCTCTGTGTGTGTGTGTAAAAAAAATCAGCTGTGCCGTCCAGACAGCTGAAAAGCGCTGCCTGCAGGTGCACAGCATTTGAAAAGCCTCTTTTTCTCTGTTTTTTCAACCTCAGCTGTGCTGAGGGGGGCGGGGGGGCCAAACAGCAGCAAACACAGAACCGGTTCAGTGTCTGCTGCTCTTCAGAGCTACCGGTTCTATAGAACCGGGCAGAACTGGTAGCATCCCACCCCTGGCTGGATCCAGTCCACAGGCCTTGAGTTTGATACCTCTGGCTTAGCAACATCAACAACAAGTAAACTATACCATAAGCAACAAAACCCACCCCTGCCATAACCTTAAGCTTTTGGCTAAGCCAAATAGATCACAAAAGATTAACATTCCCTGGCTGGGATCTTTGTTGAAGATTGACAGGCAAATCTCCCTAGGAGGTGATTTCCAATGCTACCAAGTCACCTGATCCCACTTGCTCTCTATGAATCTAGTAGTTATTACCTGATGACTTCTGCTGCAGATCTTAAGGTCAACTTCATGTGAGTTTAGGCAAGCAGATTCTAATGTCAGCTTCATGTGAGTTTGTGCAGTTCTCTAGATATCCTGAATACAAGTGGCAGGAAGCAATATTGAGAAAGAAAATTGTCCTAGTCTATCATGTTGTTCCCACAGTAGCCAACTGGGTGATTATGGAAAGCTCACAAAAAGAACTATGACAAGCTCATCATGGTACCTTTCAAGTCACATTCTCTAGAACCAGTTTCAGTGGTTTTCCACTGGGGAGGAATATAATGTTATCAACTTTTCTTGCTGCATAGCATCAGCCTTTCTAGCAACACCAGTTTAATCTCTTTGAGCAGAGCGAGAGCGTTATCAGAGTAGACAGAGACATACTGTCAATGCTACTGGATCGCTCTGATTGTAAGCCTGGTTGGATGACTGAGGATTGAGTAGCAGTTGGGTCTAAACGTCTACAAATCAAATCAGGCCAGTGATGCAATCAGTTTTCTGCAATCCATCAGATATAATCCTCATCTTGGTTTGAGCCTGTATGACTCACACTGAAAAATCCAAAGGGTTACACCCTTTCCTTCCAAGACAGAAAGGGGATATTAGGAAGTATAGAATAACTCTAAAGCCACTATGAAACAGTAGTAGATTCTGAGAAGCTGTCAACACAAAACACATCTCTGTAATAGAAGGCTGAAATCTTATCTCTATTTTCCCCAGGGTTTTTTTTCTTTCTTATTATATCACTGGCATTACTATTTTTTTCCTGTTACAAATCATGTTCCCTTGTTATGCCTTGTCATAGGATTTAACTGAAGTATGGATAGTCCAAGGAAATTTCTGTTTTTATATATGCACACAAACACATATTTCTTTTGGCAATATAGTAAAACTAGCATTACTTAGCCAAGGTATGTGTATACATGTATATGTACATTGTATATGTATGTGTATGTATATGTATATAAATGTGTGCATGTATGTGTGTATTTATATATGTTTTCGTAGATTTTCACGGGTAAAGGTATGTAGGTCTTGGTGTATTGAGTCTTGGACAAAATCTCATCTGTCATCTTCAGGCTGGTGTCTTCAGCTTCTTCAGGCTGAAGACACCAGCCTGAAGATGACGGATGAGATTTCGTTGAAACGTTGCCAAGGTATTCTCAATCTTACATGGGACAAGACCCGAATACACACCAAGACCTACATATATATATATATATATATATATATATATATATATATACACACACACACACACACACACACATATGCATGCACATGTGCACACACACACACACACACACACACACCCTGGCTAAATAATGCTAGTTTTACTATATTGCCAAAAGAAATGTTTTTATGTATGATATTGGATGAGAATAGCTTAAAAATGCACAATACAGCACTACATTTCCACCAGGGATTGACAACTGAATTGTAGAAAGGCGTGAAAGATTTAATTAGTAAGACTTGTATGCAATTTTGCATGTTTGTGATTTCTTTCTTAGAGTATCACCTCTTGCATTCCTGTAAGGAATTATGATAAAGCAATCTGTGTAGTAACACTTATTATTGTTATTAATCAGATCATACAGACAATCTCTTATAGCAACTCTTCTCCTGGTGCCAACTTCAGTGTGCCCTGTCTGCAGACTCTTTTCATGCATCTTAGTAAGGTTTTTTTTAAGTATCCTTGTCTACAGATATTTCATAAATAATTGTGTTTGGGGTTTTTGGGGGTGATAATGATTACCGGTATTTAAATCACTTCTCAAACTGGATTTCAATCCAACCTCTGGACTGAAATAATAGTAATCAAGCAGATCTCTTGTTTTTATATTTGAATATTCAGTAACTTTCAAACAATATTGTTTCTTTGGCCAAATTTATAAGGCTGGGGTTAGGCCTGATATACATCGTTTAGTGATGAAACTCCAGACCAGAGGTCCGCAAACTTGGCAATTTTAAAACTTGTGGACTTCAACTCCAAGAATTCTCCAGCCAGCTAGAATTCTGGGAGTTGAAGTCCACAAGTCTTAAAGTTGCCAAGTTTGGGGACCTCTGCTCCAGACCACTTTAGAGATGATTCCAGGGGCTGGGGCTGGGAAAGACTTCATTATTTTCTGGGATAAGAGAGCATTTGATCTTGTGTACTGGACTCATTCAACACGAAACTACTAAGGGAAGCATCCAAAAATGATTCATATATTGATGAGCCCTTGTTTGGTTTCTTGTTTTGATCTTCAGACCCCGGGAGGCAATAGTCTTGTATTTTTTTTATCTTCAATGCCGGGCACAACGTTTGAGAGAAACTGTAAAAAACTCAGAAGCATTAATTCAGTAACTTTTAGCAGCCTTGTAGGCCTTACTTCAATGTTACTTTGCCATTACAGATGCTAACCTTAGGCTCAGATATTGAACCATCTGTATCTGAATTGTGAAAGTGACCAAGATAATGGAACATTGCCAGAATAAAAGGTTTAACTTATATTTCAAATATCTTTTGCTCCTCACTAAGACTCGTACCATATTGCTCTTATTCAAAGTGCAGTTTGTGGTAGTTATAAATATTCCCTTATGTCTCCTAAGGGAAAGGGCTTAATGGGCACTCTAAATACGGAAGCTAAGAAGAATGATTGGATGGTTCATCAGAAAGATCCCTAGAGATGTATTTGCCATTGTCAGTTCTTGAAAGATAACCAGTTGTTAATCTTCCATAAAATATCATTTAGGCCAGAGTGATTTAGCTAAATATGTGGTTTGAAAACTATCCTAGGTTTCCATTTTGGTTTTACAACAGAGAAGAATAAAGATGAACAACTGAAATAAATTGGGTTTTATTATACATAGAGTTCTTTGCAGAGATAGAACATTTTGGTTACTCAATTTTAATGCCATTTGAAAGGTTATAACTGCAGAGAACCCTATTCATTAACTCAACCTTCATTTACAATAAAGACTGATCATAATAGTAATTCATGGGGTTTCATGTCACATCAACTGAGCAGCTCTGCAAATGTTTTAGAAAATGAAAGGGGTATCCTTGCTTTTGTTGCTGCTGTTCAGATTTGTTACCACTTTTCTAGCATTTTAGTCCTGTACACTCTACATTTTTGCTGATCTTTTCTACCATTGGCATCCTTCTGGACCTGTGTGATGCAGTAGACAGAATGTGGAAGTGAGCGGGGCCAGGATTAAATACCTGTCAAACATAGTGTTCAGTAACATCTCATGGGTTCCTGAGGGAAATCACAGCCATCATGTAAATTTGTGGTGGAAATTATTTTATATTCTTGCTTAAAAATCTGTGAGATATGACACTACGGCAGCCCTGGGCAGATTTGAACAAATACCATGCTGGTTGTCTATAGAGATTCTCAGTCATCCATGTCATGGGTGTCCCAAAGGTGCTTTTTCATGAGGCAACTGGACTTTCTTGTTAGACATTTCACTTCTCATCCAAGAAACTTCTTCAGCTCTGACTGGATGGTGGGGAATGGAAGGATTCTTGGATGAGAAGCAAAACATCTTCAAAGAAAATCAAGAAATCTACTTGTCTCTTGAAAAAGACCTTCGGGACTATCATGCTGGTTCTTTGCTGCAATTCTTTTGCTACAGTTTGAAACCAGGATAACTTTCTCCATGGCTTATTTGTATGTTACTGTACGTAGAGGGTCATTATTGCTATTCAGAAAATGAATTGAAGTGTAACATTTTTATTGCACACATATATATATGAATGATGCTTGGCAACTGATTCATCGTTATGATGGTTGCAGTGTCCCAGGTCATGTGATCCCCTTTTTGACCTTCTGACAATCAAAGTCAATGGGGAAGCGAGATTCACTTAAAAACCATGCTACTAACTTAACAACTGCAGTGATTCACTTAACAACTGGGACAAGAAAATTCATAAAATGGGGCAAAATTCACTTAACAAATGTCTCACTTAACAAGAAAAAATTTGGGCTCAATTGTGGTTGTAAGTCAAGGATACCTGACATACGTTTGTATGTATTTATGTTTACTTGATTTTTGTGATTCTCCCTAAGCAGTCCATGAGATGTTGACGGCCATTATATTAGACAGGGGGTTAATCCTGGCCCTGTTCACATCCGTATCTTCTCCATTGCATCTCACAGACATACATTTATCATGCAGAAAGCTGTCGACTGTAGTTGAAAACTTTAATAAAAAATGTATGGAGTACAGCAGTAAAATGCTAAAAAGAGGCAATAATTTCGACAGTAAAAGAAACAGCATTTTTGATAGTGTTAGATTTGATTTTATTGCTATCCAAGATACAGAATTAAACATTGCTTCCACTTGAAAATGTAGCAAAGTTCCAGATTTTGTCTTGATATTTCAAGATGGAAAACTGTAATTGCCCTAACCAGCAGTCAATTTAGCTGGCCTGCTTTGGCTCAGAAAACAACAACTGAATGAAAAACTGCTGGTGACCTTCTACCGCTGCACCATAGAGAGCATCTTAACTTACTGCACCTGGGTATGGTTTGCCAATTGCACAGTGGCAGATAGGACAGCACTCCAGAGGGTTAACATCATTGCCCAGAAGATCATTGGTTGCCCTCTCCCTTCTTTGAAAGAACTTTATAGCTCCTGCTGCCTTAAAAAAGTTCAAAACATTCTCAAAGATCCATCTCATCCTGGGCACCCTTTTTTTGAACTATTACCATCTGGCAGATGGTACAGGTTAATAAAAACAAGGACAAATAGGCTGAAAAACAGCTTCAATTCCAGGGCAGTAACTCTATTGAATTCTATTGTATAGTGCAATATTAATGCAATATCAGGGGCTTTCAATTCAATGTATAGAATGTGAAGGATATGTGTTTGTGTTTATTTTCATAGTCATAATGTACACTGAAGATAGTATTTAATTTTGTTGTATGAGGTGCAATGACAATAAAGTAAACTAAACTAAACTAAAACTAAATAAATGGTAGTATTTTGGAGATTATGTAGTAAAATATTTGTACAAGTTGTCTTCCTTCCATCTGCTTCATAAAGGAGGTTAACCATCAACCTCATTCCCATTCCTCATCTTCATTCTCCAAAATATAGACCTGTTTGAATTATTACTAATTAAATTTTCCCGCTGAAGATAAAAGGAGTGGAAATGACAAATATTAGAATGTCTGATTTGACTCTTTTTAAATAGAGACAAAGCTATGGAAACAGGAGGATATATAATGTATTGGTTTCAGCAATACAAAATGCATTTAAGGAAGGATGGTAGCACTTCTCCATTGTGGTGGCAATGGACGTTCATAAGGATTGCTGATTAACATTTAGGAAATAATGAACACAAGCAACTTCATCTGCATTATTAGAACATGTAAATATTTTGCTTTTTAAAAATAAAATACATGGTAGTCGATCTTCATAAAGAAGATACCCCAGTCAAAGCTAAAGTCGTACCAAGAGGAAGCAGACCCAAGAGAAATGGTGGAGGCATTGCCTTGTACAATGCTCTAATGGCTTGAAATCTTATGCAACAAGATATTCACATTACAATTACAAACAATTTATATAGGAAGAAAAAATATTGAATTTTTTTTTCACAAGGATTCACAAAGAGCTTTCTAAAACACTGAAGAGAAAATAGAAGGATGGTCACATAACAGAAGAATGCAATGTAGTCTCAAAAACTGTAAGAACTGTGTTGGAAAGGCTGAAGTTCAGAATGAACTAGAGCTTATAAGTGATACCAAAATAGCATAAAGGATTTTGTGCAGGAAAACTAAGGAGGGTGTAGATTTTTTGTAAGAAGAAAGTGGTGAACTGATATAGTAGCTGGTGAGAAGGTAGAATTTTTTAACTCCTATTTTGCATCTGACTTTCTCAGAAGGGAAATGGAATCTTAAATGAGCATTATTTTACCACAGGGACAAGAAGAGAACTATATCTTAAGATAGACATGAAGACAGTAAGAGAAAGAACTTAACTAATTTAAATTAATTGAAGGCTCTAGGACTTGAATGATTTTGAAGGAACAAATCCCACAGTGCTGAAGGAACTAGCAGAGTGATTACAGAGCTGCTTGGGACATCTAGAAGTTCTCAGATGGCTGATGAGATTCTGGAGAGGTGTTCTGACCCAAACATTATTCCAAGGAAACAAACACGAAACAGAGGTAACAGCAAAACCTTTTGCTTTCTTTACGGATTCTGTTCCTTCACGGTTAAAAGGCTGTTTCAAACTAATTGTCTCTGATAAGAACAAGTCTTGCCAAGGTTGTGCAAAGCTGCCAAGAACATTATATAAAGTTACTAAGAAATATTTCAAGCACCAACCAAGATATTCTGAACGTCCACAAGGCTTGAGTGCAAAAACTTCTTTGCTTCCTGCAAAGAACTCTGGTTTCTCAGCTGGCTTTTATCTCTTGAGGGAGGGGCCATTACCTTGCAGCCTTACTCCCGAGTCACCTGTGCTGCTGCAGCTGCTCTTTCCTTTGAGCAGTTGCTCTTTCCTCCATGCATGTGCATTGGGCACAGGCTCCTCGGGGGCCTCTTTATCACTGCTGCCAGCCTCCACAATCTCCAAAGGCAGCATTCCACTCCCTGATGGTCCTGGCCCCATCCCTGCATCACATGCAGGCCCCTCATCTGAGTCCTCCAAGACCTCAGCCGTCCACAACTGCTGCCAGCGAACCACAACAAGGGGAGAGAAGAACAGTCCCAATTTCAAGAAAGGGAGAGGAAAACTTGGGAAACTACAGACCTGTCAGCCTGCATATATTATTAAATGCCACATTTATGAGTATTTGAATAGGCATGCTACAACAGGAGCTAGCATGGTTTATCACAAACAGATTGTGCAAGACTAAACTTATCTATTTCTTTGGTAAGTTCCTTATTAGGAAATTAAACCCTGTATGGATTAAAAGATTAAGGCATTTAAATTATCTGGGTGCATTTAGTTTACAGAAGAGACAACCTAGGGCATGTGGATGATATCTGAAGATTCATTACCCAGAAAAAGGAAGGCACTTATTCACTATTGCCCCAGAGGGCAGGACTAGAACAACTGTATTAAAATTTCAGGAAGGTTCAGGATAAACATCCTGACTATAAGAATTGTCAACCAGATTTTTTTAAAAAATCTTGCAAAGTAGTGAGTTCTCCTGCAAATAGAGATACTTCTGTTAGTGATGCTGTAGTGAATGCTGCACTGGGCAAGGAGTAGGACTAGATAATCTTTTAAGTACCTTCCAATTCTTTTGTCCCCCAATTCTTTTGTTCCCTGTTAGGAAGGAAATTTAACAAATTCCTACGACATATTCTTCATGGCTGATTCCTGGCTCAGAACTCAGCATTCCTAGGCAGAGGAAACCCAGAGAGATGATTTAAAACTAACCAACAAAATGTTAATAGTAATCTTCAAAAAGTCCTTAAGAAAGCCGAACGTTGAAAAGGTTTGGCCAAATAGGCAGCCACATTACTAATGTATCTAGTTTCTCTAGATACATGGGCTCTGCTGAGTAAATTGTACTGTGCATCTCTATTGAAGAAGACCTGCTTACTAATTCTGATTGTAGCCCACCTATAGAAAATCCTTTCAAGTGGCCAGAACAACAGTAGCAATGTGCCCAGGAGCAGTAAAAAAACAACAACAAAGCACTGTTATGCCAAAACAGTGTTGTGATTCAGATCCTGCCACTTTAATGTGTGCCCCTTTAATGTGTACATCACAAAGTTGCAAGTATGTAGGAAACAGGAAGAGCTTTCACTGCATTGGCACAATGCTGCTTTCATCATTTTGATAAAAGTGGAAGGTCAAGAAGACACATTTGCAAACCTCCTATTACTTATGTCACTGAATAATATAAATGGGCCAGTATTTAATCATACTGAAAAACAGAGTTTATTATAGGATTAAGCCATTTAATGGCTAATTCATGTTCTATTATTCATGTTTTTTTCCCCAAGAATATCTTTAAATAGGTTGTTTTTACTTGTAGAAAAGGGGTCTGGAGACTCTAAATCTAACTTCAGGCGCTTTGTGCCAAAAATAACCAACTCATCTGCTATTTTCTCTCTCTTTTTAGTGATATTTGCCAAAGCAGTAATTTTAGAAACTAGCAGCAGTTTTGGATGGATTAAGACTATCAGACTGGGCTGTAAAAATGCAGAAGACCATTGCATGTCTCTGCCTTTCTATTATTTGTTCAGATGTTTGCCAGTCCGGCAATTCTAGCCAGGATCCATGAATAAAATAACATCTGGGTTCACATGCATCAAGTATTGACTTTTTAACCATGTTTAATTGAATAAGCAATAACTGGGTCCAGGAAGATTTTGCCTATACCTATTCAAGCTCCCTTCCTATAAGGTCTAAGCAACTTAGGATATCTCTTTCTGCTTTAGTTCCTTAAAAAAACAGTTTTACTTTCCAGAGATTTCTGTCATCAACACGCTTTGTGAAAATCCAGGGTTTGATTGGAAATCCATGATTTGATTGCTGCAATTTACTTTCCTTCAGAGATTTCAAGTACACTTCACGTGGTCCATAATCAGCTTACCAGATGTGAAGAAGAAGAATTTTCCTGGATGTTAAAGGAACTGCTTTAGTCTATAGCCAACTTCCCTGCACAGGTGTCCAGCCTTCTACAATAGGCAAAACATCTAGCCACCTTCTACTTTTAATTCAGTTTATTTGACACTTGTAACATGAAGACTGAACACACCTGCTTCCCATTTCTTAGACCATTCATTTCCCTTGCATTGTTTAAAGTGAATTCAAAGACTGGAACTTTAATGTATCTGTCACGGCAGAAAAAAGGTACATTAAAAAAAAACAAATAAAAATTCAGCTTAAATGCCTTGAATTGTTTCTTCCAGCCTAGGAAGGAAGACATTTCAGATTGTATCTTTGTATGATAAAGTGTAACAATTTGGTCAATGCATCTTATTGCCTAGGGCTAAGAAAAATATACTTAGAATTGCTAAGTTATAGCAATTACAACATAATGTAAAAATTCAGTTGGCAAAGAATGCAGCAGCTAAAGGAAATCATTATGTAATATAACATCCATATGTCAGTTATTGCACTGGCTGTTGATATATTTCCAGTGCCAAATCAATGATAGTTCTGCAAGATTCACTGCCAAATTAATTTAAGCAGCACCTCCTTTGAATTAGGTCTCCTTGGTGTACTCATCCAAGGTGAGGATGAGTGGGAGGGCTGAGGGTTCCTCCCTCTAAAAGTGATGGGAGGAGTTATTGCCTTGAGATTTCTGTGGTGGTTTGGATTTTGAAATAACCTGCCTTAGTGGTACATCAAGCACCGTCCTGGTTAATCTTTCACAGAACAGTGTTATACAGATTTTTGGTTCTTCTCATTTTTTTTATATTGAGATAGGACTAGTTGCTGTAGCAATAGTAATAACACTTAGACTTAATATACCACCCCATAGTGTTTTACAGCACTCTGTGGGTGGTTTACAATATTAGCATATTGCCCCAACAATCTGGGACAATATATTTACATTATTTTACCAACCTCAGAAGAATAGAAGGCTGAGTCAACCTTGAGCCCTGTCAGGATCAAACTCCAGGCTGTGGGCAGAGTTAGCCTGCAGTATTGCATTCTAACCACTATGCCACCAGGGCTCCTTGGTGTAACATATTTTGTGTTTTATTTTATTGTACTGTAAACCTACGTAATCAAGAATCTTCTTAATGGGAGTAGCATACAAATTTCTGTAAATAAGAAAAACAAACCTCTATTTTCCAGGATTCATGCTTTGACATTTGCTTAGTTACAGTTGGCTTGATATATGCTCTAGATATCTTATGAACTATGTTATAATGATCTGTATTTCCATCATCTGTCACAGGCAGAAACTCTCTTATGCAAACACATTATCATTATCAAGCACTGTCTCATTATGCTTTCCTTTCTGAAGTGCATAATGGATGCTCCAGTCCATATATACGAGAGCTCCCCATTCAGGCAAGGTTCTGAAGTAACTGGAAAACAAATCTTTCCATGTCATAAAATAATTGGATTAGTTTTGATTTGCCAGATGTAGATACTGTATTATGGAATTTATCTTCTGCCTACTTGTTCTCTTGGTAGTTGTTCATTCTCTAGTTTAACAATTTCTTGTTTAATGTTTGCTTTAATAAAAAATAAGCACCAGAAACTGATATGTCCACAAACCTCACCATATTACAATTGAAATATACTGCCACTTCAAGGTCATATATCCACCCAAATGCCAAATTGCTTTATTAAAAGGGAGCAGATTGGGGGCTTAATGAAATCCACAGATCCCTCTCTCCAGATTCTGTTTAGTTATAGCCAAGCCTGGTAACATCTTAATATATAGAGACCAAAGGTGCAATCTGGAAGGATAACATGGTCACACTCCTTTTATGCCCTATTGAATGGGAATAAAGTTTAGAGGCTTCACATCATCATTAATTTAGAGGTGGATCTGGATGGGGAGGAACAGGCTCCGACTCAACCCAGGCAAGACTGAGTGGCTGTGCATACCGGTATCTTGGATTCAAGAAATTCCATCTTTGACCATAGGGGGAGAGGTGATGCCCCCTGTGGATAGGGCGCGCAACTTAGGTGTCCTCCTGGACGTACCGCTCAGTATGGAGGAGCAGGTGGGAGCTGTCGCCAGGGGGGCTTTTGCCCAGGTTCGCCTGGTGCACCAGTTGTGCCCCTACTTGGACTGAGATTCCCTTACGCACGGTCACTCATGCGCTCGTTGCCTCCCGTCTTGACTACTGCAATGCTCTCTACCTGGGGCTGCCCTTGAGGACTATACGGAGGCTTCAACTGGTACAGAATGTGGCCGCGTGGGCAGTGATGGGAGCAGCCCGATTCTCCCATGTGACACCCCTCCTGTGCGATCTTCATTGGTTGCCAGTTGCCCTCTGTATAAGATTCAAGGTGCTGGTATTAACCTATAATTAAACCTGCATGGCTCGGGTCTGGGGTACTTGCAGGAGCACCTCCTACCAGCATCAAGGTCCGATCACCCAGTACGCTCCCACAGGCAGGCCCTCCTGGGGGTGCCGTCGGCCAGACAATATCGGTGGGTGGTCCCCCCGTGGAAGGGCCTTCTCTGTGGGGGCGCCCACCCTTTGGAATCAGCTACCTCTAGAGCTGCGTTTGGCCCCAGACCTGCGCTTCTTCCACCATGATCTCAAGACTTGGCTGTTTGTACAGGCCAGCCTGGACTGGGCAGGGTTGGGAATTTTAATTTAAGGGTATTTTAATTAGATTTTATAATTGGATTAGATAATTTGATAAAGGTGTATTTATTGTTTATATATTTCTGTGTAAGCCGCCCTGAGTCCCCTTGGAGATGGGGCAGCATATAAATCCAAATAAATAAATAAATAAATAAATAAATAAATAAATAAATAAATAAGCCAACACATTATTGTATGGCTTTAGGGAAGATGTCTTTACTACTGGCCATGTTATCTTTTTGGATCCAATAAGTTATTTCCCCTTAATGTAAGAATCAGTAAATCCAAGAATCCACATTAATAACAGAATTATTATCAATCAAATAACGCCATTCTGAAGGTAGTTACACACTTGTACACAGGGACCTGCAAATCGACCCCGATTGGTTAGAGTCTGAACAAAGTTTTGATGAGGCTTTCCAGAAAAGGTATTGGTGTGCTCATATTTATACCAACAACAAAGACTAAACCCCAGCATTGCATTTTCTGGCTCAGAGACCAAAATGAAAAGTAAGTGCTTTTTGATCTCTGCTGAAAAGATTAATATAAATACAGAAGGATTAGTTTGCTGCAGAGCCGGAGATTAAGTTTGCAAACTTTCCCATTACTGGCTTTCACTACTAGATAAACCCTACAGGCTTCCAGAATACTCCTTTGCCAGGAAATGATTTCCTATTTGTCATAGCTTCCTATTTCATACCCTCTGTATTAAGAAAATAATCATATAATTAGATTGCCCTTCATTCTGTAATTATCTAAGCTCTTTTAATGCATAGGATTTTAGGCTCATTTTTTCAGCTAGTCTCACTCAATGCCCCCCCCCCTTTCTAGCAATTATTATATGATCTAACTAAAAGGAAGATCTAACTTCCACAGAGGGATGTTTTTTGGAGACGTTTTTGGCATGTTGGCTTGCAATCCTTCAATGAGCTAGCATACAATTATTCTAATCTGGGGTAAGCCAAATTTAACGTATGGGACAATATGTTCATCTAAACTTCTTACAGCTGAAAGAACTAGAAAGAATGATGGCTGCTCGGTAGCAAAATGAACTAAACATCCAAATAAAACACAAGAATTAAGTTCTGAAACATAGATTATATGTGAAATAAATAAATAAATCAGCACAGACTTGCACCTGTCCTTAGATTGATTTAGTGCATTAGAAATCTAGGGTTTCTTCACTGAAATAGCAAAGGCCACATCACTGGAAGACTTCAAAAATAGGAACAACCAATCCAGTTCTGATAGAATTCTTGCATTAAAGTATGATATTTGTTGCCACAAATATCTGTCTCAGAACAGATTGCATTTTCAATGGCAGGGAAGAAGTTTTTAATAGCAGAAATATAAAAAAGTAATTGCATTGGTCCACAGCAGCAAAGCAAAAATGATGTGAGTTCCAGAGTCCATGAATGCAAGACTATTCTTGCCATGGATTCAAACAATCATGTTCCAGCAACTGGTCTTAAGAAAATATGATATCTATTTATCTGCTTGTTTGTTTGTTTTAGTTGCCCATCATTGTTATGTATTTAACTGTACATATAAAGAGAATATAAAGCAATGCATATGAAGAGGATATAAAAAGCTATCATCCATTAAAATAATCCAGTCCAACTGAGGAACCACACAACAATTCCATAGGTACATGCAGATATATTAGATTCCTAACATCCCGATCCTAGGATTTGAGTCAAAGTTTAATTTTAATAGCCTTCCAGTAGATTAGGAGGAACAGGACCATCCAAATATCAAGGGTGACACTATTCCAGTATGGTAGTACTGTAACTGACCGGGCATACCTCCTCAGTCCTACAAGTCATCAAGCCATCAATGTTTGAAAGAGGGGATGTGGATTATGCCTACTTTATTGGACCTAGTGGTAGAAACCTTCAACGATTAAATAATATCACAATGATTTGTTTGTTTGTTTATTTATGGTATATCATACATGGATTAGCAAAACCCCCAGTTTAGCAAAGAGGAAAAAAGTTGCAATCACGTGACGACAACATGACACCATGAGTTTGACACCCCTGATCTAGGCCATCTAGCCACTGAAGTGCAGAATCATTTATATTTTTTAAAAAACAGATACTGGACCAGTACATGCCTTCAGCTTATAGCTGGTCACAATGTGATCACGTCACATTGTGACCAGCTATAAGCTGAAGGCATGTATTGTTTGGCATGGGACGCGCAGTCACACTGAGAGGAGGAAACTATGCTCTATTTAAATAGAGAGTCCCAACAGATGCCGTCTGAGGTGCGAATCCTATTTAGGATTCACAGGGGTGTGAAGCTAGTTCGCCCCCTCAGATAGCATGACAGCATGAACTAAACGAACTAGCAACTGCTGGCAGCCAGCAGTTCATAGACTTTTCTGGCTCTCAAAATACATGGCAACAAAAATGAAAACAAATAATGATATCTAGGAATTATAGGACTGTCTTATACTACATGAACTTATCTGATTTTCTTTTAAATTCTCTGGCACATTTTCTATATTATGCATGAATTTGTATAGCTCTGTTAAGTCTTAAATCTCTATGATTTTATAAAACGTGCAACTTTTTACTCTGGTATTCCCTATAACCCAAGAGCTCCTGTGTTTCCCCAGCTAGTTTTGGCTGCTTTTTGTATCTTTTCCCAGTCCTGTAATATCATTTATGGCATATAATAATAGGAATATTTCATAATATTCTAGTGGTGATCACACTACACACTTCTATAAAATCTTTGCTACAGTGGAAGTTTGATCTTCAGTTCTTTTTTTTTAATTTATTAACCCCCAGTGTAGAACAATGCTTTGTTGCTTCGTATTCTGTAGTAGTTCTGATTTCTTTGGCTTGTGTCATGCTTCTGTTTCTCAGGATTTGAGTTGCCTGTAAACATAGCTGATTGCCCTACTAGCACCTCAGCTTTGAGTCCTATGTTTTTCTGTATCAGTACATCAAAGGATCAGAAGGTACAAGGAGAAATTTTCACAGAGATGAAAACAATGAGCCAGGCCTTGGAAAGTCACTCTCAAAGCAACCGTTACATGCAAAATGAACGAGCAAAAAGCACATCATATGGAGAGTAGGAACAACATTCCTTCATACTGTGGTGCATTCAAGCGGCTGTTACTCATTGATACAGATAAGATGTAGGCAAGCCCATTTCATTTAGAAATCAATATCTGTATGAGCTTGGCTACATCACTCATTCTGCAGATGTCACTGACACTCTGAAATACCTTTAATGTGCAGCTGATATGCACATCTGCATTGGCAGCTGCTTTAAGTCACTTCAGGCAGTGTTTGTTGCTATCCTGTGTCCAATTACTGGGGAGGAAGTTTTATTGAAATCATGGAATGTGTTTCTGAGCAATCATTTACCAGATTCAATCATTTACATGATTTGTAGTCTGAATCCAGCCTTCCTCAGAAGAAAGAAAAAGCCCAATATGTTCATATATAGAATATATGCCTAATAGAAACAGCTCTGAAAAGAGTAGTTATATACTGCAAGCTAAATGAGACATCAAACAAGCAATTTTAGGTCAAGTTCTCTACTAAGTCATAGGTTATTTTATCCTTTTATGGAATAATTCACATTGGTTATAGCAACACAAGTTAAGCACAAACCAAACCAACTATAGGATGGTTTAGTGATGGTTTAGCCATTTTGTAGTTGTGGCCCTTATTTTGGTAAACAGTGCATGCGATGGTAAAACTGTTCCAGATTACCCTGCACTTCAAAAAAATGCCTGGTTTTCTCATAACTGACTTTGCCTTACATAATAAATAACAAAACTAACAGGTCAGGTGAAAAGTTTAGATTGGAACCTGTCTCTCTGACAGCTTTTTATGTCCAGGGAATTTGTTATTATTTATTGTTATTTACGTGGAGAGTTGTTACATGATATCCTTCAACAGGAAGACATGTACCTTATGACATTTAGGGAGCAAAAAAATAAGTCCCACTTGGTACCTCTTTGAGGAAGTCCTGACAAGAAGCACACACCATGAGTACTACCCTTTTATAGGATTAAAGTAACAAAATCTAGTGAGTCTGAAACTTCTTTCCTTCCCTTTCCTTCCCTAAAACTAGGGAGAGTCCCTTCTGAGACTTTTCCCATGTTTCTTTTTCCTTTTCCTTCAATGGGCTGAGGTATTTTTTCATGATGGGTTGTCTAGCTTATGACTCTTCCTCCTTGTCCTGAGGTCATTCCCACATACCATTTATACATATAGAATGCATTCATGATTTGGAAGCAATACTTGGACATGAACATAAGCCAGCAGTATGAAATAGCTACTAGAAAGGTTAGCAAACTTCTAAGCTGTGTTATTCTCCTCTACTCTTCTATTTGCATTCATGAGACCATTCTTGATATACTGTATGCTTCTAGGTACGTATTTCCAAAGGATCCTGGCAGGTTAAAACATCATCCTTTGTGAGAGGATGATGACAAAGGTGATACACGGACTTTAGGATATGTGATTTTGTGAAATGTCAGATATTCAGTTTGAAAAAAAACTATGGGAAGATGCTGTCTCATGACAGCAATGTTCAAGTACATAAAAGTGTGTCATAGGAAAATGGTCAGGAACTATTTTCCATTCCCACAGAAACTAGGACCACATAATGGATACAATTTGCTGCTGTGTTTGAGTGTAACTAAAACTTGCTAATGTAAAAACTGTATGCTGACTATCAGAACTCTCACCTGCATGAAATAGTGCTGTTAAAGGTTACGTTGGCTACCTAAATTTGAGAAATAGGTCACAGTGAAATAGGACAATACCTATTCCTCATGTATTACTGTAAGTAACCCAACCAATAGAAAAAAATGGAAAGAACTAACTGTTTACTGCTCCAAACTTTTTCCCTCTTCTGTTGCAGGCCCTTTGTTGATCCCTAGATTGAAAACTGTTGTTCAAAGAATAGTTTCCTTTCCTTAATAAATCACCATTAATACAATTGACACTATGTAAATAAGAGAAAGGACAGTCACTTAAAGCCATTGCAATGACAGCATATTCTTTTAGCCAATTTAAGGAGATGAAAATTTGCTTGCTTTAGACCTCCTAAATATTGTTTGCTTGTTTCATTAGCAGGTTTTGGAATGGATTAATAGCTGGTGTGCTGGAAAATGAAATAACAAGTTTGGAATGATGTGAGCACTAAGGAAATAAAAGCAATGAATAATAAGTTTTGTCTCTAGGAATATCATCCTGGTAAAGAAGAAAACAAATTGATCAGTGAAGTAGTGCCTGCAGGAAGTTTGCTTTTCCCATTCCAGCTAGTTAAAATATTTAGCTTCAATTGATGTTTCCTCTAGAAATGGATTTATTCAACAGCCATAGCAACATGGAGCAATCTTTTCTATTCTAGGAGGGACACAAGAAAGCAAGATACATAAGTAGTGCCTCAATGCAGAGAAGTAGAGCATTGAAACTCAACAATATTAAAATTTTGTATGAGGCTCACAGGGACCTTTTATTTTGACCACAGAAGATTAGCTGCTTCATTGGATTTTGACATTTTTCTGCAAGTGTACGTGCAGAAGATATGCCACCAAAGCAAAGCAGTGGCATCCATGCTTTCAACATGAGGGGTAAATGGTGGAATGCCTCATTATTTTCCAAACATCACCTCAGACTGGACTGCTTCAGCATTTGGAGTCCAGATGTGTCCACAAAGCAAAGTTGCACATGTCATCATATATATATATATATATATATGTAGGTCTTGGTATATTCGGGTCTTGTCCCGTGTAAGATTGAGACTACCTTGGCAATGTTTTGACGAGATCCCACTCGCCATCTTCAGGCTGGTGTCTTCGGCTTTGTGTTTGTGCCAGCAAAGCGTGATCTGAGCTGCCTTCTCTCTATAAATACTGGAGGGGAGGTGTGGTGTGCTGGCTCTGCTGTAAGCAGGTTGGTTGGCTGTGTTGTTGGCTGTGTTGTTGCTTCTTGATTGGTTGATGGAGTTGATGTTTGCTGATTGGTTGGTTTTTCGAAGAGCCTGTGTGGCTGAGGTAGTGGCTGTGTGTCCTTCAGCCTTTTGTGTTGTAGCTACCTGGGTAGTGGGCTGTGTGGTGACCTTCTGAGTTTTATTGTTGTGACATCCTGGGTCTTGTGCTGCTATCTCCTGGGTCGTTGTCTGTGTTGCAACCTCCTGAGGTTTTGTGTTGTAATCTCCTAGTTCCATGATGTAGTATCCTGGGTGGAAGGCTGTGATGTGACATTCTGGGCCTTGGTTTGGCTCTGAGTTTGAGGTCTGGCTATGTGTTTATAGTGTGTGTCAGTTTATAAAATGAACTATTGATGCCTGAATAATTTTTGTATAAAGATCAATTAAATTAAAATCAAATGAGCAATATATTTAAAAGTGTGTTTAATGTGTAGATTAAAAAATAACTATAACATAGAATAATTAATAACTTGATGTTCATTCCATTTTCCAGTTTTAAATCACACTACTGTTCAGTGTATTTGTGGTGACCCAGGGTGTGGCACAAAGGCAACACAGTCAGATAATCAATAAGAGTCCCTTTACTATCTCCAACTTTGCCCCCAATGTCCAGGTTACCTTCTGGCTGGAGAAAACTCTCCCAGGAACAGCCTTTGACTGCAGAAAATTAAGTCCAAAACATGGTCAACACAAACTGTAACTTAAAGTCCAAACAAGCCAAACTGAAGTAATTAATTTGGCAGGGCAGGAGCAAGAATTTCAGACTTGAAGGCACAGCAAAACTCACATGGTTGGAAGATGCCAGGAACACATATAAGCCATGACAACACAAGATAAAGTCATGTTTGCTCCCAACAGCCTTCCACACGCAGCCTGCCTTTCTTATAAACTATCTTCCCAGCTGTGGCTAATGAAGGGCATCAGGGCCCTTTCCTCCCCTATAAGCCACACAACCCATGTTGCTCTCTTCTCTGTTCCTCCCTGCGTGCCCTAGGATGAAGAGAGGGTGGGCCTGGTTCTTCCTCTGAACTCTGTCTCCCTTGTTCTATCTCTTCCCTGCTCTGCCCAGCCAGACTTTGCCCTTCCCCAGCCTCTCCACAGCCAATAGAGCCACACTCCCACCTCCTGTCAGCTGTCTGGCTTCCTCCTTGGATTCAGACGCTGACAGGGGCATTACAGTATTTGTTTTAGCAAAGTTCTTTGTCCTTTTTCAAAGGGCAAACATCATTTTGATTATCTGTTCTTCAATTTTAAATTCTGCAGAAGTAACCTAATCCTGTATTTATTCATATATGTGAATTTATCTTTATTATTAATGATCTGAATAGAACTTTGAGAAAGTTAATCTGATTTGCAGACTGATTTTTTTTCAAGTTCTGTACAATTTGCCAACAAGGTTTATGATTAAAAATGAATAATGGGTTGCAGACTTAGATTCCGGATTCCAGAGTTCAGCTGAAAAAGAAGCAAAAAAGATGAGAATAAAACCAACACATACGTTAAAATGAAAGTTAAATGGCATATGGAATAGAAAACACAGATGGAAAAAAAACTAGGGGTAGGTTGGATAATAAATAACACCATCAGCAAATTTATTTTAGGATAAATCATTAGAATTTAGGAAGCAAAATGTAAGATAAGTGTTATCCATGGGCCAAAAATAATCTCTAAATCGTTTTTTTCCAAGTACCACAAAATTATGCTGTTGAAATTCCATGTCAGATCATCAAATCTTGCAAGAGTAATTTTCTGCTTGTTTCTGGAAAAAAAAACTTTCAGATAGATTTTGCCTCTCTAAATCAGCAAAAGGCCCTTCTTTAAAATCATCCAAAATATGAAAAAGTCATTTTTCTGTTAAAATGATATGCCATATCATGTGGCCCTTAATCACCAAAAACATTACAAGAAACCAAACAAAAGAGCCCAGATTCAGGTTACAAAAAAATTATTCACCCAATATAAAGCAAACAGAGTTGTGTAAGTGATCATTAGAATGTTTTGCATGCATAAAACTATTTGAATCAATGACACACACTGGCAATGAATATATCACAGTTGCCTTCCAGTAAGGTCTTAACAAAATAGATATTTTAATGCGGGCAGGATCATGCTATGTAATAAAGAACTTGACTTGGCAACTCCCTCATGATCTTATGAATCTATGCTCAGGAAAATGTAGCTGCTAATCCTGTTACAACAAAAACAAGTCAGCTATACTGATTTTTCTCCTCTGAGAAGTGAAGTATAACTTTTCTCAAGATTCATTTTGATTTTTCATATTCTTAATAGATAACGTACAGTATTTCCACACTCAGAAAATACTTTTTACTGTGAACTTCAGAGTTTATAAACTCTGCAATGCAATGAAATGAAATGAAAGGAAGATGACACTGAAAAAAAGGCTTGAATTTATTAATTGAGGAGGAGGCACTGAAGCAAGGTTCTTTTTATTACCACGACTCATAAAATACTGAAAAGAACCCTTTTCATTTTCTATGAATTTAGCTTAATGGATTAGTTGCACTTCAATGAGACTTTCCTGAGTTTTAAAAAAAGCATTTAAAATGACCTTACTTTCCATTTATCACATTAAGTCACAATTAGGTAACTCCAAGAAAGTGTTCAACATTGGCCTTGCTGCTTTGATTTCAGAACTTTATTCAGCTTCTCTAGGATTTCACCCTGATCACAGGTAATCCACCAGGTGAGAGTCTTTTTTTTTTGAAAAAGTTTTATTGTTTTACAACAAACATACACAAAAGAAAACATATAATATGCCGGTAACTCAAAACTCCTTATACATCTTTTCCATTCTCATCTATAAATTGTTTTTATATACTCTCATATATAACATATTCCGTATTTTTAAATTAATGTATCTTATATCCCTTCTTATTATTACTTCAGGGCTATTCCCGGCGGACAGACACATACTGACAAATACAATGAACACAAAAACAAAAAATCTTTTTTGAGAACAGTGTGCTACCGAACCCTCCCTTCTCTTTGACTAAATTTCAGTTATACACTTTCACTCATTTTTTATATTCTATCTCATTTATCATAACCATTTGTACTATTTCCTTTATTTCCCCGACATTTTTCCAAACAATTATTAAAACACTTTTGTCTATCATGTTTACAATATCATACTTCTTAAAAGCATCTTTTGCCCTTAATTATTACATCTGAGGATAGCACCCCATCTTTTTATCAACTATTATTTAAACAATCTCCTTCAAAATCATTATCTCTATTAAGCCTTTATAGTGAAAAACAATGAAATTGTGAATATATATAACCATTATAACAATTATAACAAAAGTGATTCTTTCTATTCAAATTTAATATTCAAAATCATATCCAAAATATTTCCATATAATATAATCTCTCATTTAAGTCACCCTAATCAAATTGCATTAACCATTATCTCGATATCCCCCTAGATAAATAAATTCTTTATACTTAGTATATTTCTCTTGCTTCTGTATATCTTGCTTCCATTTACAACTTTCTTTTGTACTCCACCCCCTTTCTTCTCCCTTCCCTTTCTATTCTTTCTATTCCTTTCCTACCTGGTTTCTCCTTCAGAAGTCCTATCCTTTGGCTCCTTATAACATTAAAATCAAGCTTTTTTTCGAATGTTAATTCAAGTTTTAAATTCTTAGCTCTCTTCCTCTTTTCTTTTCCCCTTATGCTTTTTCTTAATTACACCAGCCATTTTTGGATCCTTTAAGATGGCATCCTCTTCTTTGTTCTGCCCTTCTTGCTCAGCCAACATTTCCTGTTGTTTTATATATTTCAGGACCTCCATTTTTACCCATTGTAACTCTTCTTTAATTTGTATAAGTAATGTTTTAACTTCTCCTGGAGATGATGACATTCTTGAGAGGTTTTCCTTTTAAAACAACCCCAGTTAGTTTTAGTCCACTTAAAATCCTCTATGTGAAAGCCAAATCCTCTAAATATCCAAGGTTATCTTCTACTTCTTTGCTCCTTTCTCCGGGATGCAACAATGTTTCAATTGTAATGTGTCTTTTTCCAAATGATGTTACAAATACACTCAAATACACTCTTAATCCTTTTAAGTCCGGGTGGTATCCTCAGTTCCAGACAACACCCTACTTTCACTTTTTTTCTTTTCCCTTCCTCTATCTGCTTCCTTTCTTTTTCTTTATATACAAAGTTTTTTAAAATTCCAAAAGTTCTTCACTTGGCACTTTATTTTCAGCTTATAAAAAGCCTATTAATCTTAGTATCCAAGCAAGTTAATGACCATCTCATAGGCTTGTCTTTTTCTCTTATCTTTCCAAGCTGTCTACATCAAAGTAGGACTTTTCACTTTCTAGCTTCTTTAGAAATCTTTCTTTTTAAAACAAAAGTTACTATTCACCTTAGGGCACTTCAAGTAGATGTTTTCCAGCTCCAGCCCGGTCCGCTACACTTTCTCCCAGCAACTTCCTCCTGCACGTTCTTGTCCACTTGAGCACTTCTTCAGGGTGGCCATTTCTGACCACCGCTTTGCCGCCTTCAGGGAAGGGAAAAATCAACTGGGGGGGAGAGATGCTCCACCCAGCCAACAGCTCCCCCTTCTTCACCACCTCTACGGGGGTGGTTTTAACCCCAAAGCCAGCCGGCTGGGGTCTTCTAGCGGTAAGCACAGACCAAAACCATGCACAATCACGGATTTCGCATCCGTCCTCAAAGCCACTCAAACCGGATGTCCAGGTGAGAGTCTTCACAGGGTGAGGATTCATCATTGTGCTGATGACATTCATTTGTACACTTCCTTGCTGGGCTATACAAGTGATGCTCCTGAAATGCTTCCCTAGTGTCTTGAGGTGTGCAGGTCTTG
This sequence comes from Naja naja, assembly GCA_009733165.1. NCBI lineage: Eukaryota > Metazoa > Chordata > Lepidosauria > Squamata > Elapidae > Naja > Naja naja. Next base: position 286,825,232 of record CM019148.1, read on the forward strand.
TATGGTGAGGAACCAGCTTTGTCTCAACTTTTACAAGACTGAGTGGCTATGAGGCGTAAGGTCATCTGTATCTGGTGATTTTCCATAGTCTAGTCAACCAGATAGAGCTTGTTATGCAATCTGGGAGGTCTTTCTGGACTGGAGCCATGAGATTCTTCTGTTTCTGGCCAAGAAGGTCTTTGCACAAATACATTTTGTGGGTCAGTTGTTCCTGTTCCTAGATTAGGAGATACTGCTGTTGGTCACTCATGCATTAGTCATTCCAGTTCGACTATTGTAATGCACTCTACTTGGGGATGTCCTTGAAAAGCATTTGGAAGCTTCAGCTGGCTGATTTTACTTCCTGTTATTCTTTTAATGTTTATCCTAATGATTTTTATTTTGTATTTTGTACCGTGTTTTTTGCAAAATGTCCTCGTCTGGGTTTTATTAATTGTTTTAATTTATTGCTTTAACAGTAAATATGTTTTTTTAATTGAAACTGCTGTGGCAGAACTTTTAATGGGAAATAGAGTATCATAAATATGTTTCAAATCAAGTTCCTGTAATGTGAGTAAGGCAGCCTTTTTCTGCTGCCCTGAATTCTCTCGCACTTTACATGTCTACCATATAAAGTTTTCACTGCAGTTCTGAGCCTGAGGTGTCAGTGGATAATACAAGGAAACCAGTCTGCCATTCCAGGCGACAAATGTTTAAACATTTATTTTTAACTTTTTAATGCTTTTTGAATGCATATGCCCTCTCTTGCTTCCTGAAACAGCAATTTGGCAGTTTGGGATGATGGATTCAACAGTCAAATATCAAGCATCAAGTTGTGTGTAAAATTCATTTCAATTTTTCCCTTTTCATGAGCTGCTCAGACAAATCCTTATCAGAGAAAGAAGTGAAAGGAAAATTGAATGAGGGAAGCAGGAGAAAACATTCTGCCTATATTCTCAGACATGGTACAAGATAGAACCATTTCTTTTTGTTATTTTTTTGAAGGATCTCCTGATAAAGAGCCCCATGGTTTCCAAACCCAAAAGAATACTTAAATAATCAGTATTAAAATAGGATAAAATAATGCAAAATTACAACACTACAAAGCCTGGCTTAGCTTGTTGAAAGTAAAGGTGTTACAAATAAATACTTGGCTGAGAGTAATATGATTGTGGTGGTGTAAATATATAATAAATACATTCCTTCTAAGAAGAACTCATGAGAAGCAAGGAAATCTCAGCCAAAATGGAGTTTTCTGCACCTTTGAGCAGAAGGCAGTCAAGAAAGGAAGCACAATTATTATGGGTTTGTCCTGTAACTGGGGATCTGAACTCTGATTGTGTCATCTGGCAGGGCCCAGAAGGAGAGACTTTTGAATCATGGTGCCCATTCACTGGATTGTCATAATCCTGGAGGTCAGGTTGGCTCTGACCCTGTCAACCTTCCATACAAGGTCTTAAAGGTTCTGCCTCTGGGGCTGAAGATGATCAGGAGATGAGGTTCAGGCCATGTGTTAGCTATATTAATTGTTATGGATGAATCTGTTTTTACCTCAGCTTCTGTTTTCTGTGTTTTGGTGTTTTGTTTTGTTTTATCTTTTAGGTTGTTTTTATAATGTTCAACATTGTTAGCCTCCCAGTCATTAATTTGAGATGGATGACCATATTAAATAAATAAAAAATGTTGAGCGAATGTGATGATGATGATGCTTACTCTTCTGGACATGATACTGTTTATGCTTTTGGAACCTAACTGAATAGTAATCATCCTTGTTGATTTGTTTCTACTGCAGTTTTTGGATTCATGAACTTGGTTTGCTAAACTAAATTGTATACTTTCTTGCAGGGCAGCTTTCTCTGTTGGCTGTAATTTGCATCATTCCTTTCCAGCTTTGAAGATGGTGACAACTTCTCCCCTGAATACTTTTCTTCTACACTTCACCTGCTCTCCAGATAGACCACATAAGAACAAGAGCTTGAAGAACTATGATTGTGATAACAAGTCTTTAACAGCTGATTTCAACTCCCATTAAGTGTTCCTTCAGATAAAAAAGCATGAATGCATCCTTATGATATATTTATAGAAGTGATTGCCTACTGTCCCTCCATTTCTTATTACCTTGACATCCTATAATGATCTTGCAGTGTCAGAGTGAAATTCATTTTTGGAAAGCCAGAACCTCTCAGCAGCTCCCTGAAACCAATTACCAATCACTGTCAGTAATTCATATACAAAGAACTGAGATTGAGTTGTCCCCTGATAAGTTTCACTTCTACAAATTCCTCCTCAGTGTATACTTCTATGTGAACATAAATGAGTTACCTAAGAAGACAAAGGACTGAAAGAAGCACAGTAGAGTTGAAGAGCTTGAAGTAAGTAAAAAAATTAGCAAAATTCTTTGCTGAATGTCAGCCTTGCCCTGAGACCTTTGTTTCTTTGTATTTTGCATTTCTTGCAAAAAGAAAATTGTTAATAATGGCCTGCAGCTTGTCCTTCATGTGTCCCTTCCATAAATAAGCATGATGACTTGGAAACAGGCCTTTGCTGAAGAATAAATAAGACAGGTGACAACTTTCACTATGGAAGTGAAAGTTCCAGGGAGTGAATGGTCTGACTAGTCTGCCCACAGCTTAAATAAGCAATTTGAATTTCTGCATTATGCAATGAAACTCTCACAGTTCTAGAATAGAACTTTCACACAGATCTTAACATATTTCATAACTTACTTGTTACCAAAAAAATCCCCACCCTAAACTCAAGTGCTTTAGAACTGTACTGGGGACTTGAGATACTTAAAAGATGCTGCTAGGTTACCTTCGTCATCTTGAATTTTGGGCTGAAATTGATGAAAGATGGATTGTTGGATGAAGTGCATCTGCCTTAACCAAAGTTTCATAGCCAAGGAAACAGTGACATAGAAAAGTATTCACAGATAAAGTTTCAAATTATATTCTACATATTAGTAGCAAGCTTCAAGATTGTGTGTTTCTGTGATTCAGAGATTTGATGTGAAAGTTATTTCATAGATTTGAACCTAATCATCAAGGCAATATAAGGCACTGAACTGAATCACCTACCTCTGAATTAAATAAAATGTTTGACTTTGCCAAGTATATTAAAAAAGAAATCATTTTTAAAAAATCCATATAAAATTCATTTTTTAAAATGACTTTTCAAATCACTTCAGAAATACCAACAGATCAGGACTGATTCACATACCCATACAAAGCTTATATTCTTGCACAGAAATCTTGTGCCAAAACAAGAGCTTATGCTGGATTTTGTACTTTACTCAAATCTGGAAACAATGGTGGTACCTCTAGAAAGCCATATGATTTTGATGATTTGGTTTGTCTTTCTCAATCTCCACCCCATCTTCCAAAATTCAGGAGGAAGATGGAATTTTGTTTCTTTATGTTAGGCTGCAGTGTGTAAATTCAGAGTGCCTCTGAAACACAAGATGGAAAAAAAGATGAAAAGCTGACAAATCACCATGGTGAATATGTGGGCATCTATGTATTTTTAGATTTACAACCTGTCTTCCAGCTCTTACAGTTTTCTCCACTATTTATGAAATAGGCTGGGCTGAGAACAGTAACTGAACCAATATCATATAGTGGGCTTTATAGCTGAGAATGGATTTGGGCCTGTTTTCTCTGATTCAAGACCTTGTGCGCTAAACTACCAAATTACTATTAACCAGACCATTGCTCTTGAGCTGGATAACCTGGCATCTGGCCCTAAAGGCAATCCATAATCTTTTCAAGTAGAGCATCTTATGGTATATGAATCTTATTCTGGTTTAACATAAAGATGACAACATCTCATTAAGATTGCTAAGCTTGGACATAAATCTCCTACCACTAGATACTGTGGGACGATGTTTTAAATAACAAAATGTATTATGGCCTCTAATAAACATATTGGCCTTTTTATGATTTCATAGTCATTTCACTGCAAGGGGATCAATCAGCTGTGACTCTAGAAAATTATAATTTAAATATACCACAAATGCAATATCTTAATTAGCAATGGATTTATGACAGCAGAAACAAATGAAACTTGCTTTCAGATGTGAGGAGTATCAGCCATGATTATTCTACCTGCAGCATTTCTGTAGAGGGAAAGAATTTATTCCATCCTCTTGGGTCTCTGTTAGGAAGAACAAGACAATAAACAAAGGCAATTTGAATGAATTTGATAGCAAATCAGATAATAGCAAAGGCTATAATACTAACTTTCTAATACAAGAGGTGGTAGCAAAGGGCTAACCAGTCTTTGGATCTTAAGGATAGTCTAAATTAATACAAAAGTCTGCCAAATAGAAAAATATCCTAATTTCAGTCATATAAACTGTCACCTTTCCAAAACTGTTGCTAATTTCATTTTGCATTTTAAAAAGGCAGAATGTCCTCAGGGACAAAATTTGTCAGGGAAATGATGTACCATCTGTGAATTGTGTACAAAGCGATCAAAACAAGCAATGGAAAAGAGAATCCAAAAATATTGATGAGAAAAAAACACTCTTATTTGTATTACTCCCCCAACATGCTTTATCATATTTGCCTTTACAACACCAAGGTCAGGATGGAATAATTTTCAGGGAAACATATAAATAGTTTGTGGTATCATCTTCAGAAATGCATCTGAAGAAAGCCAGTAGCTTAGCTTGCATTATTATTCTATTCAGCATTGGGTCTAATGGATAATCCTGTCATGTACAAGACATGCAGATTGTCTACACAAATAAGACTCTTTGTTTACACCAACATATTTGTTGATCAGGCAGTATCAGAGATATTATAGAGACACATGTGGGGCACTGATCATCTGCTTTGCTGCTCAGAGCCTGAATTCTTTCAGTTCAGCTTGTTATGTTCTAAAATACCATGACTTTATACATGAAAGACTGTAGGTTAAAAGGCAAATCTGCCTCAAATCAAACATAATTCCTGGTGACTTGATAAACAAATGGACATGGTTTTGAGGGAGGATTGAATTGGTAAAGAATGGATTTTTCTTTTTCTTCCTGGGATTTATTATTTATTTATTTTATTACCTAGATTAGCCACCCTGCTATTTCTTATTGGTCTCCCACCAAATTACTAACCACGTCAACTTTGCTTGGCTTTCTTTAGATCAGCTAAAGTTGATTAAGTGCTATTCCAGTTACAGGCAGTTCTCAGCTGACAACCATTCATTTAGTGACTTTTCAAAGTTACAATGACAACTCAAAAAGTGACTTGTAACTGTTTCTCATACGTATGACTGTTACAGCATCCCCACATCATGTAATCAAAATTTGGGCATTTGCAACTAGCATGTATTTATGAGCTGAAGAAACTTCTTGGATGAGAAGTGAAACATGTTCAAAGAAAAATCAGAAAGTCCAGTTGCCTCTTGAAAAAGCACTTTTGGTACAACCATGACTGGATGACTGAGAATCACCATAGACATGTATTTATGATAGCTGCAGCCTGGGGTCACATGATCACCATTTGAGATCTTCCCAGCTGGCTTCTGACAAACAAAGTCAATGGGGGAAGCCAGTTCACTTAACAATCACATGAATCATTAAACTACAGTGATTTAGTTAACAACCATGGCAAAAGGTCATAAAATTGAGCATGGCAACTGCCTTGCAAAGAAACTGAAATTCTGATTTCAATTGTGGTTGTAACTTGAGAACTACTTGTATTCAAGTTTTGAAAAAGTGCTAAAATAAAAACTTAAAATAAGAAAGTCATGGAAGGTTTCATGCAATAAGGAGAAGTCCAATGTACACAAGGTTCTCAGTTCAGTAGAGTGGTGTTGAGAAACAATAGGAAGATTGAATGTGGTTGACATAAAAAAGGTTTAGGCTCTCTAAAAAACCATATACTTTTAAGACCACTCTAGGCCTTAAGATCAGAAGATTTCCTTAATTCAGCTCTTTTTTCAATAGAGCTGCATCTACTTGGGATATAAGGGAGGAACCTCTTGATCTTTGGAATTCTCTATCAGTGGAGATCTCGTGAACTTTCTCACACTTATCTTTACATCAGCATGCAGAAGGATTGCTTATGGAGTCCTCCATAAATTGTGTAAATGGTTTTGACTGAAAGTGTGGAAAATATAGGACATTTTTGTTTATTATAAGGTACTCTTAAATTATGCCATTAAAATATGTTGTTTTCTTTTTGTAGAGTATCATTCATTGGAAAAAAGGTGGAATGTCAATATATTAGAAAAGGAAGCTTCTATTCCTTAAATAACATTTGCCTACTACCTTATTTTTTTTAAAGTTCCAGTCACAGGAGAGAATTAAATGTTTTCTAGGACATACAAAACATTTAGGAAGCTTTATAAGTATGGTTGATACTCCATACACTGCAATTTTCCATTCACAAATTTCCTCTGTTGACTGCAAATGTTCTTAAGCAGACATGTCAATCTGGAAAATGTTCCCTAAAGATATAAACATTGTGAAAATGACTAGGCTAAAGTGTGGAGATACTTGGAGGCAGACAATTGCTTTCCCAGATACTTACTAAAAGTAGTGTAGTGGTTTTATAGCCTGGTCTCCCTGTCATTGTTGAATACTCTACACCTGTATAGACTGGATAAGGTCTTTCTGATAAAATCTGAGATCTTTCTAAGCAGCTCAAAGAAAAGAGAATGCTTCCAGAGAAATAAGAAGTTCATTTTTCCTATTTTTCACGCAACTTACAGTTTGGGAAAAAAGTAGGGTTAGGTGTGTGAGGAATTAACACTGATGGTCATGGACTGCTGTTATCTGTTTCAACTTATCCTGCAGTGGGGATTGAGGGAATTCATTCCAGCTTAGTAAAAAGAGACTCGGCCTAAGCTGGCAGAAGCTGAAGAAAGCAGCTGCAGAATTCCAGCTGACACATTTAGCAGAAATAGTCTGTTTCCTGAGTGACATGTTATTACAGGATTCCTGGAGCTCTGAAAACCAGGAGTGGGAGGTCACGAGAGCTATTTTACTTGGAAGCAATTGCTGAGCGGGTGATGACATTCTGAATGAACTTAGGCTATAAGAAATGGAGCTGATATGGTTAATACAATTCCATTGCAAGTTATAGATTTGGCTGAGTAGTAATTTGGTCATATATGGAGGGGAGTGCATTTTGCATCTGTAGCTGCAATCTTGGTTCTAAATTCAAATGAAGGAATAATGGATTTATTATTTTGTTACTGGAGATTGTATTAAGGACATTGATGGTCACAACTCAACCAACTGAAACTAGAAACTTCAAAAAAAGTGAAGAAGAGTGGATCGTGTAAAAACCAGCAGTGTTGATCATTTGTCTTTTATTTGATCATATGTTATTCATTTATATGCCACCCAACTTCCAATGACTTTGGTGTTTCACACATAAAAAGCATTAAAAGCATTTATTGCTTTTTACATAAATAGAAGAGCCGTGGTGGCGCAGTGGTTAGAGAAGGTAATATTGCAGGCTAACTCTGCCGACTGCCAGCAGTTCAATTCTCACTGGCTCAAGATTCACTCAGCCTTCCATCCTTCCAAGGTCAATAAATGAGGACCCAGACTGTTGGGGGAAATCTGCTGACTCTGCAAACCACTTAGAGAAGGCTGTAAAACTCAGTGAAGTATATACGTCTAAGTGCTAAACAAGCCAACAAACTGGGATGAAAAATGAATAAATTCAGAGTAAATGGAAATATTCTGAGAAATTATGTAGGTTCTTCTCAATTATATATTAACAGCATTAGGACCATGAGGCAAAGGACAGGCATTTATGAAAGCTTGCTACTATTCCTTAATTCAGGGAGATTTTTGTATAATTATTTGCATTTTTAAAGGAAAATATCCAGAGTTTAGTATGTGGTATTTTTTTATTCCTTCTAGTTCTGTTCCCCTTGAAAGGCCCATTAAACAGCATTCATGGCATATGCCCCATCACATCCCAAGTAAACCTGAACACTAATGCTTATATAGATAATATAACCCATGTTTGTTTTGTTGCTGCTCAATGCCTGACTAGTGCAAGTGTAAAAATAATCTAGGAAGGCAGAGGAAGAAATAATAAAGGCATCCATCAGGATCAGCTTAAAGGCTTAGGAATAAGAGATGAGTAGCACTACTGTTGAAATAAAATTCCTCATTGTTTTGACTGGTGTGAAATACAACAGCAAAGCTGTCCTGGTAATCCAGATATGCATATAACCAATATCATTCTCAGAGTTGCCTGTTGGCTCAGGGCTAATAGAAACAAATAGGGAATTGGCTGGAGGACTTCAGCCTGCTGATATGGTAAGCTAAGCAGTGTTTTTTTTAAAACAATAACAATAAAAATACTTTAGCATCTGACTAATTTCTGATGGTTTTGTCAATGTACACATGAATCCTAGTCTTTGTTTCTTCGGGGTGCATGCTGAAGTCAAGGACATGTTTTCTCATCCTTCTTTGTTATTTTCCAGGTGCCTTTTTCTTATAACCTTCTGCTATTTCCCTTAGGGAGGTTCTTCAGCTCAAGTCCCGGAATCAGATCTGTGTGGAGGTGGTTGCCAAATGCAAATCTCAGCTGTCTGAGAAAGTCTTGCTGATATAGCTACCATTTAAAAAAAAAAGGGGTTTTCAGTTCATATAAATTGTTGAAATGAAATGTGTTAATGAACTATGACAGCCTTTATTAGCGCATCACTTCTCCTCTGTAGTTTGGATGTAATGCACCCTCCTATTTTTGTTCCTAGATTAGATTGATCTGGCCTATTGCCTGTGGCTCTTTTGTGAGTTGTCTGTGAACTCTTAACCTGAACATATTATGATCTGTTTTAAGATGGGGGGGGGGCAAAAAGAGAGGTATTCAAATGGATCAGCAGCACTAGGCTTGAAACAAAAAAAAGGATATAAATTCCAGAATACTTTGCTTTACGTTTGCAAAAATTGGATGACATTTGAAAGCTCTTGGGGCCATAGATCTCTTTGAGATTGGTTAAGCACCTGACATCTTTAAATATACCTCTGGAGAGACAACATAAAATTAGTCTTGTTCCTCTTCCATCCATCTCAGTTAGTTGGGAATTTTCCATACCACAAAGCTACAAATCTAATCAAGCAAACAAGCAATTAATAAATGTTGTGGCTGGTATTCCAAGCAAGTGTTTTTACTCTGAGCACTCCTACCTGCAATGTTTGCTTTGTTCAAGGATTAGCTTCACCTTCCTATGAGCCCCAATTATTTCTATCTTAGCTATAATGCAGTTGAAATTGCTACAGAAGCTAGATTTTTTAAATTTCCTTTTTAAAGAACAAACCTTGTAGTTCTGTAGAGTAGGGGTCGCCAACCTTTTGGACCTCAGTGACCACCAAACTCATCATTTTAAATCCCGTGGACCAGGCACCCTGGGAAAATCCCAAAAAAGAGTCTGCAGGAAAATTCCCAAAATTACTGTCTCCAGCTCCAGGAAGCTTTGCAGGGTCCCAAAGACTCATTTCTGGCAGAGTTTGGGGGAGAGAAAGAAAGACTTTTGTTGCTTTCCTTGCATGCAGCCAAAAGCAGAAGAAGAAAGAAGCGGAAAGGAGCAGCCCAGTGCCCAGGCAAGATGCATAGGGCGAATGGGGCAAGTTACCTCCCACCCTTTCTCCCCTCCCCTCACTATCTCATGTGTGCAATGCAAGCGACGCAAGCCTTGTGTTCCTGAGGGCCATGTGGACAGCGCAGCTTTGTGTAATCTGTGCAGCCAGGATTAATTGCTTTGGGGGTGACATTTCTCTGCCGACCACCAACATTTTCTCACGGACCACCAGTGGTCCCCGGCCCACTGGTTGGCAACCACTGCTGTAGACCATGTACCTTTTCTCCATTTTGGGAAGTATTTTCCTTTCCCCATCTGCCAGCACCTAAGCCTAATCTTCTGGGATAAATGGTTTGATGGCTTTTCAGTTTCCTTTCCTGAGAAGGGTCAGGAGCTTTTGGGAAATAACCAGACCAATACATGCAACATGAAATTAGCATACTGGGTGGCAAGTAATTTATACCTGTTATTTTCTGAATTCAATGACTAAAGGCAGGATATTCAATCGATCAATCAATCAATACAATTATCTTGTTTATTGAGGGAAAGGTAGCTAACGAACCCCTTCCCCCAACAGCTGATGATAAGTATTTGGCTAGTCTGAGAATCTAAACTGGGAGGGGGAATAAATGAAAGATGCCTTAAACTCAAATGAAGATTAATTAACAGCACTCTGCAGTCATAATTTTTAAAGGTTGTGGCATGTTCATATTCCTACTTGAAAATGACCTGACCTATATTTGTAAAAATATAAGCTTCTGTGTTCCTTGAATAAAAAAAAATAGCACCAAAGGAATAAGCCTTTGGACAAGAATGACAATAAGAAGCAAAAGATGTAGAGATATTCCTACAGCTAGAACTCAGAAATACTTTGAAATATTTGCACTTGGAAAACCTGAAGCTGATCCTTTTTGGTCCATTAACGAGGCAATAAAGGGAAAGAAAAAAATCAGCACGTGAATAATTGACTATGCAAAGGGTTCTGATTAGGAAAATTTGATTTTTGGGACCATGGCCATCCATATCAGGATGATGGTCTGCAGATGAAAGAGAAGCTGTACCTCCTAAAAACTGTGCTTGGCCAAAAGATGGCAAACTTGGTCAAGAGATATAAAGTGAGTCCGTGCAGGATAGAGATGAAAATTCTGCAAGTTATTGGGTGTATTGCTGTGATGGGACCTATTAAATCACTCAGTCAGGAGGAATGTGGCTCATAAAATTCATATTCTTGTGTCTATACACCAGTGCTCAGAATGTGGTAAATAAATAAAATGAGCTTGAATTCATAGTACAATAAAGTGTATACAATTTAATAGTTACACAGATATCTGGTGGGTTGATTCCCAATTGGGAGGGTAGAACTGAAGGATATAATTTGTTCAAATGAAATAGAAGCAATGGAAAAGGAAGGAGTGGAAGTTATATGTATGTTAAAAGTATCCACTTCCGCTGAGCAATCCAAGTGAATAAAATTGGCAAGGCTATACAGTAGCGAATTCATAGTAGTTAAAAAACAATGAAAGCAATACTATTATTGACGTTTACTATTACCTTACCCAATCCAAGAAGACATGGAAATGATCTTCAGATAATCAAATTGTAGGTTATTTTAAACACCATAAATTAGTGATAATGGGGAACCTTAATTACCCCAGCATCTGTTAGGAAACAAATTCTTCCAAGCATGGTCCTATTAGGAATTTCTTCTTGTTGACAATCTTCTCCATAAAAAAAGGACAAAAAGCACTGGAGGATCATTTATCCTTAGTTTAATAATAGCTAGTGCAGACTTAGTTAAAGAAGTGGAAAGAACAAAAGCATGGGGGAAATGACTATATAATGGTGGACACTTTGATTTCAAGAAAACAAACATTGAATAGTCACACTTGAGATTTGTGGGAGTATGGTCAAGGAATGCCTCTTAAACCTCTGGAGCCAAGTGAATTTCATCTAAGTATACAGAAGAAACTTGCTGACCATCTGGTCATTTAGATACTGTATTTGAGAACACCTGGAAATGATAAAGGGCTAAATGAATTAACAAAGAACAAAACTCATATCTATCTTTACAACAAAGGGGATCTGGGGTAGCTACAAAGCACCCATCTGATAATGATGCCCAGGAGATTCTAGAGCAAGTCATAAACAGATCAATTTGTAAGCATCTTGAAAACAATGCAATAATTTCTAGGAGCCAGTGTGGATTTGTCAAAAACATGTCCTGCCAGACTAAGCTTATCTCATTTTTATGTCTGGGTTGCTTTTTAAATAGATTGTCAAGCACATTGCTGAAATCAAGATAAATGCTTACAATTTTCCCACAAAATATCCCGTGACATTCTGGTTAGGGAACTAGTTAAATATGGGCACAGTGGCATGACATAGCTGCCTCTGAAAGTCTACTCAAAGAATGCTTGCAAAGTGAAGTAGAAAGCCAGGTCCTGGACTCTATACTCAACATTTTTATTAATGACTTGCAAGAGGAAGTAAAGAGGAGGGTTATCAAAACTGTACATGACACAAAATTGGATGGGAAACATGGTACCCTATAAGATAGAATTAAAATTGAAAACAATTTTGATAAGTTAAGAGTAAATGGCTAAAATAACCAAAAGAAGTACAATAGAGAAAGTTAGACACTTAGAAAACATCACATGTATATAATGAGAAATACTTGGCTTATGGAAAGATCTTGGAATAATATTTCATTATAAACTAAATATCATTAAGTAATATCATGCAGATGCCAGACAAAAGCAATTTGACATTGCATCAATATAAATATAATTTACTAATCATTGGAAGTAATAATTCCACTTTATTCTGCATTGATCAGGCATCACAGATTAAGTATTATATATTGATCAAGGTCCACCTGAATTAAGATGCTCAGTTCTGAATGTCATAGTATAATAACAATCGAAAACACTTAATACAGAGAAAAACAATGAAGATATCAAAGTCCTGTGAAGAGTCATTGAAATAAATGAGAGCAGGAATCTGAGAGGGAGATATAATTGGACTCTTCAATTCCTGAATGCTTGCCATATGAATAGATCAGGGCCTATTCTCATCTCACAGTATATAAGACTCGGAATAATAGCTTTTAAGTTACAGTAAGCAAGATTTAACTGAATTTTAGAAGACCCCATCAAAACTGTAACAGCAATTCAACAGTGTAACCTGTGTCTGTGGATCCCTCAAGGGCCACAATGTCATAACATGGGGCCCTTGAAGGCTTGAAGAAACATTATGATCTAAATCTTGAGTTAAATCTTGGTGGTCCATTGCCATGGTCTGTGGCCACAAAAGATATTTAAAGAGGGTCTATGATGAAGAAAAGATGATTATTAGTGAGATGATTATTTCTTTTCTCAATTGTTCATATATTTGCAAAAACCTATAGTGGTATTAAAGGATCTATAAGGGCCAGATACCACTGGATCGTCTTATTTGATTGCCTTCCTGCCTTAATGACTTAATGTCTTCTTTCAACTCTATGATTATATTTTCCCCTTATTTGGGAGTGGATAGTTATACTTGCTTCCTGCCATAATTCTATTCTATCACTGAATGTCATGGCTAATCCTTTCAACCCACAAGCATCTTAAATGGTGCCTCCGACCTGAGCAGAACGGAATGAAGGGGTTAAGGTAAATGACAAATACAATGTTTTCTTGGATTTTGCTCTGGTTTCAAATTTTCTTGATTCTGCCTTGAACCTCTTATAAACTTTATCTGTTTTTATCTGTTTGGCAAAATTGTAGTAATTTAATTCTCACAAAATCTGTTTAAATTATCTGGACTGTTGTTTAAAACTGTTCCAAAATTGTATATTTATTTTAAGGTTCTCCAGATGAAATCCCCAGACTGAAAGTTAAATCTGCCAGGAAGGACACAAATTGACACAAAATTAAGTTGTCCTTAACATCGGTCATTCTGTTGCCCAAAAAGACAAGTTGGCAGATCTACAAAGCTTCTCTGCTGTAAACTGATGAATTTTATTAGCTGTTAATATTCAGGACAGCTAGTTGTATCCATTTTTTTACTTTCATTTCTTAATTCTCATTATTTTTTATTTGTCGGAGAACATTGTTTATTCTTAAATATTAATTTAATCACATATACAAAAGATTCAAGATGTTCAGCTGCTGTCATGTAATATTGATATCATTTCATATACTGTACTAGCCAGTTTTAACTGCCAACAACTAAAATCCTGCATGGAATTTATTTATATAAAAGTGAATGGCTTCCAGAGACTTCTATCATTTAATGTTTAAATATTCATCCATTAGATGCCATGCAGAACCCAAGAGGGATGGACCTATATGCAAGTTTAAAACAAGGTAAAAGATAGATCATAATAAAGAGTTTGCCATAAATTCTTAAATAAGAGAGGAAACCACTTGGACAGATGATGGAAAAGTGTTCCAAACATATGAATCCGCCAGATTTAAAAGTCTCTAAATAAATAAATGACTTTGGCATGCAACATTTAAAAAAAATCAGAAGATTTTCAAAACCAAGAAATAGAGGAAAACAAAAACAGACTTATATCATTAGTTAATTTAGGTACCAGGATATTAACTGCAGAGAGCTTATTCTGTGTATTATTCACTCATCTCAGTCTGGATTTATTAAAAATAGACAAACAGAGGATAATTTATGTTTATTAATAGTTAGGTTGGATATAATTCAAGATATATTAGATGTTGCTGCATTAGTATCTTTAGTTGCTAAAAAAGCCTCTGACATGATAATAATTTTGTAAAGCAAATTATGTGTACTTATGGCTTCCTATGCTCTTTTATTAAATGGATTGCAACTTATTACTTGCAACCAGTAGCAAGATAACAACAATAATTTAATTTATAGAATAGATGAATTACAGCAGGTATACATTAGGCTTGTCCACTTTAACCACTGATATTTAACTTAATTCTTGAATAATCAGCAATGAGTATTAAGCTATCTCATTATCTGATATAAGGGGTTTAGGGCATGAATATTTTTTATATGCTGATATTGTCCTGACAATTCTGGATAACTCTTCTGTAAAATGTGCTCCACAATTTTGAAAATAAGTTATAAAGTTAGTTGAGAAAAATCTAATTTACTTCCTTTGGGATCTGTTATATTAATAAATCAATGTAAGATGTTGCATTTTGTCATATGCATGAAATTTATTAAAATTTAGGATTAAATATATCAAAATATTTCAAATATGTGGAAATTAATATTTTGGATGACATAGATGGATAGATTAACAATTCATTAAGTTGGTGGGGTAAGATTAGTGTTGGTAAAATGTATAAGATGTATAAGAGCTATCCCAATATCAAATCTAAATATGTATTTTATTCAGATTGATAGATTTCTAAGGATATTTATTGGCAATATGGGTCATCAAAGATTTCTTGCTAAACAGATAATTTCTAGAGTCAACATATAGTCAAAAATGGTTATTTTCTTTCCTGACATATATTCAACTAGATATTTTTTACTGGAACATAGAATGGGTTTTGATGTATATTTTAATGTATATTTTGATGTATATAGTCTCATGTATTTTTAACTTTGTAGAAAAACTTTATTTTAAATGGGGAAACTTTTTATTGGAAAATCTGAAATAGTTAATTTGTAATTGTTATTTTAAGGATATTTAACAACTACAGATTTTTTTTTCTTTGCCTATAATCAGTGGTGATATAAGCCAATGATGGAGCCAATGATTTATGACAACCTTCGTCCAGTCTCCAATTTTCCTTTTTGGTGAAAGTTGTTGAAAAATAGTCAGACTGCAGTTGATGAGAACCTTGGAGAAAGTGTGTTTTCTAGACCTGTTTCAATCAGATTTTTTTTGGCTGAGTGTGGTACTAAAACTTTGCTTTCATTTGTAGATGACCATTGGCAGAGCCAGGATCCAGATAATGTTATCATCTCTGCTTGAACTTTCAGTGGTTTTTTTTTATTCTGTCAGCCATGGTATTCTTCTGAGCTGGCCCCGTGAACTGGGGATTGGAACTTCCATTTTTCAGTGGTTCTTTTCCTTTATCTGAGATGCTTCCAGTTAATGTTAGTGGGTGGATGGGAAAAGATTTAGATCCCAAAGGCTTTTGTGTGAGCCCAAGATCATGAGATCCTTATTAATGAGATTTGATTACAATGGTCAAAAACAGGGTGCAAGTTTGTTTGTTTTTTGATCACCCGAATGCTGATCTACCAAACTGACAGGTTGCCAGAGGCTGACATTGTGACAGTGATTGGCTAAGCCAGCTTTCATACCTCAGGCAGGACTAGAACTTACAACTCCTGGTTTCTAGTTTGGTCCCTTAATCATTAGACCACACTGGCTCTCCTTTGTTAAAAATTGTCTATGCTGGCTAAATTGTTTTCTTTATTTGTTTATTCATTGCCTTACTGGTCTCTATTTATTTCCCCAGTCCTCCCATTATTTCATCTTCATCTATTTCTGTAACAGAATTCTTGAACTGAAAGACTCTTTATTTATATTTCTGCCACATCTTGAGTTTATTGTCTTTAAGTTGTTTGCTATTTGGATAAATATTAAATTTGGGCTATAAGAAAATACTACATTACATGACTTAATGTCTGAATAACATGTACATTTTGGATCAATATTCTTACAAAGTCAAAATAACAGCCTTTACACAGCAAAGTTCTGAATATGCTTGTGTAGCACCCTGGATTCGAAGCTAAATGTTTTTTTTTTTAAATTAAACTATGGTGTAATTACTTTTGTAAATATGCTTATACAAAAATGTCCATTTGGTCAAAATGAGTAAGATTTAGGATAAGAAATAGCCTTTCCCATATAGCAATAGTACTTAGACTGCTTCACAGTGCTTTTACAGCCCTCTTTAAGTGGTTTACAGATTGCCCCCAACAATCTGGGTCCTCATTTTACTGACCTCAGAAGAATGGAAGGCTGAGTCAACCTTGAGCCTGGTGAGATTCAATCTGCCAAATTGCATATCAGTGAGCAGAAGTAGCTGCAGTACTGCACTCTAACCACTGTGCCACCATGGCTCTTATATATAAGGTAAAGACAGAAATAAAATGGATAAGGAACAAACTAGTGTACTGCTCATGTGCAATAGATTGTAGGAATATATACAAAGTTTCTGAACTCTTGTATGGACATACTTTTTTCTTCTTTTGAGGATGGCACCCACTCAGTTGATTGCAATAAAGTCTTAGTTGTGAGAAGTGATGCTCTGTGTGAACCTTGTTTTGGGGTGACTCCTTGCTTTCATCTCGAAAAAGACTCTTAGAGTACGTGAGTGTGTCAATGTAGCATCTGTCTACAATAGTAGATAGCTGTAGTAAATCATTTTTCACAGGATTGCACAGCTTTGAAGCAGCTTTGAAAGAGTGACTCCAAAGCATAGCACAAACAAAAGCACAAAACATTCACCTTTGCACAGGTAAGACTGCTACATCAGAGCCATTCAGTGAAATGAATGAATAGATGCAGCAGTTGTTGGTTGTTTTTCATAAACCAGTTTGAAAAAAAAATAAAAATAGTGGGTTTTTTGGTGTCACTCATGCCCTTTGACTTAAGACTAAATTCCAAGCATTATTTAGGAAATGTATGTAGCTTGGGAAACAAGTCTCAGCATCCTTGCATAGATCCAGTTGTAAACTTTGCATTTAAAATGAGATCCCTGATCTTGAAAGGATAGAGATAATAGCAGTGGTAATAGAATCTTATATTTAAATTTCCCTTACAGCAAGAAATAGGATATGTAGAAAGGTATTTGATTTACTTAACATATTCCGACAAGGGAATCAAAGCTTTCAGGTACACTTTAGCTCTGGTTCTGAAGAGCTCTTGTTCTACTTCAGTGCTTCCAATAGCTTCTGTCTGGTTGGAAATTTTTGTGCTGGTAGTTGGTTAGGTACATGTCTTCATTGCAGGGAGACACTACCTGCCAGATCATCAGTCACCATTTTGTCATTAGTGACATTGCAGAAGAGAGTGGCAAGTGGGGAACTGCTATTCTCTGTTGATGGCAATTTTACATGGCATACATGAAATGTACGGTGTCAGAAGAGTGACTGAAAACCGAAAAAAAAGAGACTGGTTTCAGAAAAGAGTGGAAGCAGCCTGAAAGGAATGTGGTGTGTCTGTGTGATCTCATCCAAGCCTTTCCTTCCAGCTGGATATCAGGTATATCATTTTACTAGCTTTGAAATCAGATTCCTTATGCTGGTGACATTCTCTTTTTTTCAGCTCAGGGCCAGAGGTGGTATTCAGTAGGTTTTGACCAGTTCTGGAGAACTGGTAGCAGAAATTTTGAATAGTTCAGAGAACTTGCAAATACCACCTCTGACTGGCCCCGCCCCCATCTAGTCCCAGCTGATCGGCTGTGTCTTCTTTGTTGCTCTGCACAGGAGAACAAACCTGGAAAGTAGGTTAGTGGAGTGAGGGTGGGGAGAGAATGGGATTTTGCAGTAACCTTCCCCCAATAGTGGGGAGGGAATGGAGATTTTACATCATCCTTCCCCTGCCATGCCCACCAAGCCATGCCCACCAAGCCACATCCACAGAACCGGTAGTAAAAAAAAATGAATCCCACCACTGCTCAGGGCCATTATGCCCCTGATATGCCCAGCCTTGAGTCTAGCTGATATGAGATGTTGTGTCCCATTTACAGTGACTTAGACACACAACAAAGGTTTTCAGTACCTACAAAATGGATGAAGCACTGTTCTGGACAGTGTATGGCAAAACATCTTTCACTTCAACTTTGGAATCTCTCAATGTGTTAACAATTGCTTTAAGGAAATAAAAGAGCCCAGGCTGCAAAAATAAAGTTTATTTTCCTATAACCTTCATGTTTTATCTCTTTTTTGAGGTCTGGTGTGTACCTCATCTCAAATGTTGGCAAGTAATAAAGTGAATTTCTCTTGATTGTAATTTCCTCTTCCATTGGTACAGGATGACAAGAAAGAAACTCAGGTCTGATTTATGTAATGATTAATATTGGTGCACCAAGTCACCATGTCAGTGGCAGGAAGGTAGGAAAGCTGGTTGGCTGAGCTCACTAGAGAAATTTCAAAGCCTGTCTCCCCAGATTTCATTAACATTTATTAATGCAAGCTCAACTGTGATCCTTGTATCTGATGACGTCCTGACTCTTTTATGCTTGCCTGGCAAAAATTCAAATTCTTGGATCTTGGTGAAAACCATTAGTGGGTGTCTGTTAAGAAGCACTTCAATACTTGCAAACATTTTAGGGGAATCGTAGAGTAAAATGTCTGTGCCGCTTGGGAAAAATAATTTTGGTTAGTGAGCACACTCATTTCTTAAATAAATATACAACTCACAGGGGAAATAATAGGAGAATCTACAGTATACAGCACATTGTTCCTTCTCTATAAAGGCAACCTAAACTGTTCATGCTGAAGTCCTGTGGTCTAAAAGCCTGAAGACTTTTAATGTAATCTTAGTCTGCTTTTTGTTGCAGGAGGAAGCAGGCTTTTGAGTTATATGTGCTTCATTATGCAGAATGGAAAAATAAGTAGCTAAATAGATTGTCTGTTTATAATGCTTCAGAGCAGCTGTTTAACTAAATGGATGCTGAGGCAATGTGCAAAGGCATGTATAAAAAGCAATGTAAGCACAAAAATATATAAGGAATATGTGCCAAGCAAAGATTACACTTGAGCCTAAGTCACTGATTTAGAAAAGATTCAGTTCAGACTCAAATTCATTCCCCACCATCCTGTCAGAGCTGAAGAAGCGATGGATGAGAAGCGAGAAAGTCCAGTTGCCTCTTGAAATAGCACCTTTGGGACAACCATGTCCTGGATGACTGAGAATCCTCATAGACATTCAGACTCAAACCATTTAGAAGCTCCTTGGACATGAAGATAATTTTAAAAGTTTCTTCCAACATATAAATAACAAGAAAAAAATCAAGGAAACAGTCGGCCCACTAAAGAGAGAAGACGGCAAGTAAGTAACAGGCAAGAGAGAGAAAGCAGAACTGCTTAACTTATTCTTTGCATCAGTCTTCAAGCAAAAAGAAACTATAGCTCAACCCACCAAAAACGTAACTATAAAAGACAGACCAGAAATAAAAGTTAAAATAAGCAAAAAAAATAGTAAGAGAACACCTGTCTGATCTTGATGAACACAAATCACCGGGGCCTGATGGATTACATCTCAGGTCTGTTAAAAACAGATCATGCCAAACCAAACTTATTTCATTGTTCAATGTAGTGACTAAATTAGTAGACCAGCAAAATACTGTGGACATAATATATTTAGATTTCAGCAAAGCATTTGACAAAGTGGACCACAACCTACTTCTTAGTAAGCTAGAAAAAAGTGGAATAGATAGCACCACCACTACATGGACTCGCAACTGGCTACAAACCGTACTCAACGAGTAGTCCTTAATGGGTCTAAGTCTACTTGGAGGGAAGTAAGCAGTGGGGTGTCACAAGGTTCTGTCTTAGGCCCAGCACTATTCAATATCTTCATTAACAACTTGGATGAGGGAATAGAAGGGGAACTTACCAAATTTGCAGATGATACTAAGCTGGCAGGAATAGCTAACACCCAAGAAGATAGGCTCAAGTTTCAGATGGATCTTGACAGACTAGAACACTGGGTCATATCTAACAAAATGAAATTCAATGTAGAGAAAAGTAAAGTCCTACACTTATGCAAGAAAAACAAAAAGTACCCATATAGACTGGGTGAAACCAGGCTCAATAGCAGTAACTGTGAGAGGGATCTTGGAGTCTTAGTGGACAACCAGCTAAATATGAGCCAGCAGTGTGCAGCAGCAGCCAAAAAAGCTAATGCAATCCTAAGTTGCATTAACAGAGGGATACAATCAAGATCAAGTGAGGTACTAATACCACTATATAAAGCCTTAGTAAGACCACAGCTAGAGTACTGCATCCAGTTTTGGTCACCACATTATAAAAAAGATGTTGAGACTCTAGAAAAGAGTCTAGAAAAGAGGAGAGCAACCAGGATGATTAGGGGACTGGAGATTAAAATATACGAAGAACGGTTACTGGACTTGGCTAGTCTAGTGAAGAGAAGAACCAGGGGAGACATGATAGCAGTCTTCCAATATTTGAGGGGCTGCCACAGGGAGGAAGGGGTCAAGCTATTTTCTAAAGCACCTGTAGGCCAGACAAGGAGTAATGGATGGAAACTGAAGAAGGAATGATTCAACCTGGAAATAAGGAGAAACTTTCTGACAGTGAGAACAATCAACCAATGGAACAGCTTGCCCTCAGAAGTTGTGGGAGCACCATCACTTGAGACCTTCAAGAAGAGGTTGGACCGGCAAGAATCGCAACAACGTTTAAGATTAAATGGGACAAATGTTGGAAATGTCATCAGATACCTGGTTCATATTTTGTGGTGGACATGCTCGGATGCAAAAGAATATTGGACTAAAATTCACACCTGGTTGGAAAAAATGACAAAACAGCATAAACCAGAGATATTTTTATTGGGAATCGTACCGGAAACATACAATAAAGAACTGAAATACTTGATTGTAAATAACAATCGGCTAGAATAACAGCGGCTAGAATTGTATTTGCTAAGAATTGGAAAAATGAAAAGTACCTATGCAGGAGGAAGTTATCAAGAAAATTATGGACTGTGCTGAAATGAGTAAATTGACATTTCAAATTAGAGAACAAGAAGATAAACAATGTTATCTGATATGGGATTTGTTTTATCAATGGTTGGATAAAAAGACATGGTAATGTAATAGATTAGGAAATTTTACAACAGATATTTAATAGATCAATATTAATTATAATATAAACATACAGAACCATTGGGTAAAAGTGTAATACAAATCTTATAATGAAAGTTAGAATATCTCGTATTAAATGATGAAATAAATAGATTAGTCATGAATGATTAATAACTGATAAATATATAAGCATATTATATAAATATATAAGCATATGTCAGATTGATAATATGAGAACTTATATAAATTGTGAGTGATGATATGAAAAGATAGCACAAATGATGTGTAACCAACTGACACACTGTACAAAATGGAAGATGGTTTTATGTTTTTTATGTATTTGTTTATGTTTGTCTTAAAAAATAAAAATCTTTATTAAAAAAAAGAAGAGATTGGACTGTCAGAAATGGTGTAGGGTCTCCCGCTTGGGCGGGGGGTTGGACTAGATGACCTATAAGGTCCCTTCCAACTCTGATTATCTGTTATCTGTGTAGCTCAAATCATAAAGGAGTCATGAACCTTGTGAATAGTAATGGAAGACTAGTAATAGGAAACTTGCCAACTATTGCAATGTGTTTTTTTTTTTAACAGAATGGGATGAAATAGCAGGGCAATTTAAATCCTTTGTTCAATTTCAGAGAAATTAGTAGAATGGGTTGGAGCCATGGTTTTTTTTTTCATTCTTTTTTTTATGCTAAAGGAATTGTTAAAGGTTTTAGAATAAAGGAACCATGAACAGATGTGTTAAGTTTGCATGAAGAGTCAGACGCGAAGAGCTTCAGTGAAGAGTTTATTAAGTGACTACAGCTCGAATGGACCTGACTTGGCTGGGCTACGGCTGCTTCTTATAGCCAGCAGCCATAGTTGCCAGCCAATCAGAGTGCAGGGTTTTCCCGCACTTTTTAAACCAATCTTATTTGACATTTTACAAGAACAATTCAAACTAAACCAATGACATTCAAACCTACATACATAACACCCCTCCCCACTAGGTTCAGTCCATACCAAACCCCAACCTATCTAATGTATTCTTTTAAATAGGTGGGACTCTTGCGTGTATGTTGAGACCTTCGTGGTTCAGAAGTTTTAACATTCTCACCCAGTGAGAGAGGAAATGTATCTGTTGACATTTCCCTAGTTGGACTTCCTGTGAAAGAAGACCCTGTTTGATTGTTAGAATTTGGTCTCTCCTCCCAACCCATCTCCAGCCCAATGTCAGCACCCAAGTCAGGTAGTGATGTACAATCTTCCACTTCTAAGGATGGATGTTGGCATTGTGACAGGTTTTGGAATGGTTCCTGTTGTAATGGCTCGTTACACATGGGGTGGCTTCTTGCTTGCTGATTATCCTCCTGTTCCTCCCCTTCCCCCTTAGAATTGGCATCAGGTGAGGGAACTAGAGAGGAACAAGTGCGATGTTCCTGAGAGAACCTGGATCTAAGTTGATCAATGTGCCTGCTCCAGAGGAGTCCATCCTCTGTTTGCACCCTGTAAGAACGAGGGCCTGTGATTTGAGCTATCTCAGCAGGAATCCACAAAGGTTCACCCATAAGGTTCTTAGCATACACAGAATCACCCACACTGAATGTGCGAACTTTGGAAGTGGAATCTAGTGGTGTGTTGGGTGCGTAAGTGGGATGAAGGCGGTCAAGGGAAGACCTAAGTTTCCTACCCATCAACAACTCTGCTGGGGATAAGTTATTAGATGGGTTAGGAGTGATGTGCTGAACACTAAGAAGTTTTTCAATTTTCTCAGTGATGTCCCCAGGACCCAGTTGCTGAAGCTTCTCCTTGGTAAAACTTACCATGTGTTCAGCCCGGCCGTTAGCCGAAGGGTGCCCAGGGGCAGTAAGAGCATGTCTGATACCCTGTTGTGCTAAATAGGATTCAAAGAGGTTGGATATAAATTGAAGGCCATTGTCAGAGGCAAGAACATCAGGTAACCCGTGGGTTACAAAAAGCTTTTTGAGCTGCTTGATGACAGCATCAGTTGTGGTGGATGCCATGGGGATTACCTCTAGCCATTTGGAATATGCATCTACTATAATAAGAAAGGTGTGCCCTCTGGTAGGGCCAGCAAAATCAATGTGAATCCTGGACCATGGGCCCCTAGGACATTCCCATTCCTGTTTGGGGGCGAGAGGTGGGGCAGGCCTGACTACCTGACAGTTGGGACAAGATGCAACCCAGTTTTCAACCATTTTGTCAATACCTGGCCACCATACATAACTCCTGGCCAATCCCTTCATCCTTACAATACCAGGATGACCCTCATGTAACATTTCCAAAACCTCTCTTTGCAGTTTTGCAGGAATAACCACCCTGTTACCCCACAAAATACATCCTCTTAATACAGATAATTCAGTTTGCCTGGACTTAAAAGGTTGGGCAAGGTGAGGTAGATCTTGAAGAGGCCAACCTTTCTTAATCCAGCCTATAATAGGAGCCAATAAAGTGTCTTTGGCAGTCTCTCTGGCAATTTCAGCAGCATGTACTGGAAGCTTGGCAACAGTTTCTAGGAAAAGGTGTGTGTTTCAGGTTCAAAGTCCTCCTTGTGGCAAGGAAGTGGGCAACGATTCAGTGCATCAGCATGTCCAATGTCCTTGCCAGGCTTGTGGATAAGTTTGTATGAATAAGCAGCAAGAAATTCAGTCCACCTCAGCATTCTTGGTGACAGGATAGTAGGAGTAGGTTTGTCTCCTGCCACAATGCCTAACAAAGGTTTGTGATCTGTAACAATGGTAAATGTTCTCCCATACAGATATTCATGAAATTTCTTAACAGCTGCAACAATTGCCAATGCCTCCTTGTCCAATTGGCTGTAATTCCTCTCTGCTTTGGTCAAAGTGCAAGAGTAAAATGCAATAGGGGCTTCTCTCCCACTGGGAAGCCTGTGGCTCAACCCCCCCTCCAAAAAGGGATGTATCACAAGTCAGTACAACAGGCAAATTCTCAGAGAACTGTATCAATACAGCATCAGACGTGATTAGTCTTTTAATACTGTTAAATGCTGATTGTTCCTTCCTGCCCCAGACCCAAACAGACTTTTTATCAAGTAATCTTTGCAATGGTTCAGCAATGGTTGCCTTCTGAGGTAGGAACATGTGATAAAAGTTAATGAGTCCAAGGAAGGCTTGCAAATCTATTTTGCATTTAGGTCTAGGGGCTTCTTTGATTGCTTTAACCTTGGCATCTGTAGGGTGGATGCCATGCTTGTCAATCATGTAGCCCAGGAACTCAACCTTGTCAGTTTTAAGAGTGCATTTTTCTTCCTTGACTTTTAACCCCACTTTCCTGAATCTGGTAAGGACTTCTCTGAGTCTTTCTTGTAACTGAGTGTCATTTTCAGCAGAGATTAACACATCATCAAAGTAAGGCACTACCTCTGGCAGTCCTTGGAGCATTCTTTCCATAAGGCTTTGAAAGATGCCTGGTGCCACGCTTACTCCAAATTGTAACCTTTTACATTTGAAGGCACCTCTATGAGTCACAATGGTTTGGGCCTCTGCAGTGGCATCATCAACTGTTAGTTGTTGATATGCCTGGGCCAGATCCAATTTGGCAAAGACTGTACCCCTGCCAAGTGAATGTAACAGATGATGCACCACTGGAACTGGATATGTGCTCTGCTGCAGCGCATGGTTCAGTGTCCCCTTATAGTCTCCACAGATTCTTACTGACCCATCAGTCTTGACTGGTGTGACTATGGGTGTCTCCCATCTGGAGTGGTCAGTGGGCTCTAAAACCCCTTGAGCTATTAATTTGTCTAATTGTGCATCAATTTTTTTCTTTAAAGCAAATGGAACCCTTCTGGGCTTTAAATGAATTGGGGGCACCTTGGGGTCTAGGTTGAAAGTGATAGGGGTCCCCATATACTTGCCCAATCCTTCGCTGAAGACCTCTGGAAACTCAGACTTCAAGGCCTCCTCCCATTCAGAGTTGCTCACGTGATTGATGCCAGTCACCTCGATGCCTAGTGGATTGAACCACTCAAGTCCCAGCAAGCTTGGGCGATCCTTGTCCATGATGGTCAGGGGCAAACGTTTGGTGTGGCCTTTAAACTTCATGTTGAATTCTCTTGTTCCAACTACTGGAATCTTGTTCCCTTGGTAGTCTTTAAGAGTCAGTGCTTGCTTCTGGAAATGTTTCTTCTGAATGTTAGGAAGTAGCCTGTGAATAGTGTCCCATGACACCATAGATAAATAGGAGCCTGAGTCCACTTCCATTTGGCAAGGCCTTCCTTCAATTAGTACCTTCACATGTACTTTTCTGCTTCTCAAGGGTGAAGAATGACCAATGGTGACTGTTTGATGAGTTTCATTCTTCCCATTTGCTTCTGAGTTGTGCCCCATTTTCTCACTGAAGTTGTTGGGCTTGAATTCTTTCTCAGGAAATTTCTTCCTACTAGGTGAAGTTCTGGATGATTTGCAGACTCTTGCTAGGTGACCTCTTTTCTCACAACGTAGGCAGATGGTGTCTAAAAACTTGCATTCAGTGCAGGGGTGCCCCCCCCCAGCCTCTGCAATAAAATTCTTGCCTCTTTCTTCCAAGGTCCTTCCTTTTCTTCTCCATTCTGAGTCTATAAATTCCTTCCTCCACCTCACTACAGTCTGAATCAGAATCTATTTGCTCGCAATGGGTTGTTGTGGACTTTTCCACATCAGAATGGCTTGAGGCCTTGTTAATTTTCTTCATGGCTGCTGCTGAGGACTTGGTTGCTTCCACTGAAACAGCTTCCTTCTATGGCCTCCTTAAACGTGATCTTAGGTTTCATTAGTAATTTGCTCTGTAAGACCTTATCTTTAAGGCCTAGAACAAACCGATCACGCATGGCCTCTTCTAAGTTGGTAAACTCACAAGCACCCCCAATGTCCCTTAAACTTGCCACGAAGTCGTTAACATTTTCGCTTTCCCCTTGATCCCGATGGTAAAACTCGTGTCTCTTAATGAGGCACGATACTTGTAGGGCGTAATGGGCTCTTAAAAGCTTTTCTAAATCAGGCCATTCCATTACCTTCACGTCTGCAGCTCCCGCCAATGCCTTCGCCATCTTGAAGACTGCCGGACCGCAGTGCGTGAGAAAGACTGCCCTCTTCCGCTTCTCAGAGATGTCAGCGAGGTCGTTTCCTTCCAAATACATTTGGAAGCGATCCGCATACGATTCCCAGTCTTCTGCCGCCGGATCGAATGGGGCTGGGGGGGGGGTGTTCAGTGCAGCCATTTCGCTCTTTTGCTTGTCTTCCACGTCGTCTCTTCTTCAGGGGAATCCCACCTTCGTCGCCAGTGTTAAGTTTGCATGAAGAGTTAGACGCAAAGAGCTTCAGTGAAGAGTTTATTAAGTGACTACAGCTCGAATGGACCCGAGTTGGCTGGGCTACGGCTGCTTCTTATAGCCAGCAGACGTAGTTGCCAGCCAATCAGAGTGCAGGGTTTTCCCGCACTTTTTAAACCAATCTTATTTGACATTTTACAAGAACAATTCAAACTAAACCAATGACATTCAAACCTACATACATAACAAGATGCATGTTTGTTTTCAGGATACGGTGATCATGATAATGATGACTGTGGTAGTGATGATGATAATGAATACAGAATTTGAGATGATGCATACATAACTCAGAAATACCAGTGGTGGTATTCTACCGGTTCAGCTCAGTTCTGGAGTACTGGTAGCACTGAAGATCAGCTGGCAGAGAACCAGTTCGCTCCAAGCCTCTACGAGGTTCTGGAGTTGGGCCCACCCATGTGCCTCTCCTCCTAGGTCCTTTTTAACCTCTCAGCTGTTTGGCGTGGCACAGCAGATTGCTGTGATAAATAGCTGAGTGGCATAGTAGTTTAGTTTTTACTGTTCTGACGTGTGCACAAAGTGTGCATTTGATATGCGTGTGCACAATCACGCAAGTGACGCAATCCCACCCCTGCAGCTACACCCAACAAGCCATGCCTACAGAACTAATGATGGGAACTTTTGAATCCCACCACTGAGAAACACGTATAACAATCCTGAATATGTTAGTGTCAGCTTTGAGATTTTACTAGACAAGTGTCCTTTGACCTCCACCAAGTACTAAGCAGAGAACTGGTTATTGAAAACAAATTCCTCTGCTGTCATCAATATAGTTTTTTTTAAGGGAATAGGAAAATCTATGCTATCTTAAACTTTCATATCTGTTTCATTATGACCTTCAGTTGGGTGAAATAATGCATCATAGGGCAATAATGTTTGAACCAAGAGAGCTCAAATGGACTAATTTACAGAATGCATCCAAAATCCAGGATCCATGAAATTGAAATTTAGCAAAGTTGTGGGAATTTCAATGCTGCGACGCTGCAGGGCCATACTGCTGCTGTGGTCAGCTATGGCCATGTGATTGTCATTTCCAGTGGTCTCCACCAGCTTTCTAAAAGGGGAAGCTAGCACGATGTCAAAAGTCTTAGACTTAGACTAAGGTAAGTGGCTGCTGCTTGGTTGAAGGAGGGAATAACAAGGTGCATTGGGGATACAGGGAAGGTGCTGCAAAGATTGGAGAGAGTGCATGAACATGCACAAGGGGCACACATGGGTTAAAGAGGGTACGTTAGTACTTTATATAGTACAGCCACTTTTAATGAGTGACCTGTTTCAAAATATTTATTTTATTCATCCTAAATGAAAAGGAAGGACCTTGAAAACTGATTTGATGCCCACAGAGATGGATGAATAGGGAAAATGTTTATAAATAGAGTCTTTCAATTTGGCTTCTCTGTGACACAAGAGCTAGAATCTCTTTAGCAAACAGATGAGATTCTCAAGAGCTCAGGAGTCACAGATTGTTGTTGAAACTCTTGTTTATTCTTGATATCATTTTTTAAAATATATCCAGATCATTACTGGTCTAGGGAAGAAGCAGCTTTTCATTTAAGAAATCAGATATACTATTTTTCCTTGGGAGGCATAGCCTAAAACACCTCAGTAATGTATAATGTACATATTTACACTAACTCAAGAGGAGGAAAGGAGGAAAATTATTGTTCATCAGTGTACATCCTCTTTAAGCTTCTGATTCTTGTCACAACTTAAATAGAAGCTTACCTCTTGGAGCCTTTGAAGTTTTTGTAGGTGACATGGGTGACTTTTAGCAACATGTCTGGTCTGTTTTTCTTTTTTTTGTGACCAGCTAAGTAGGGCTACATCTCCTTTGTCTGGGTACACTTTGCTTTCCATTGTCCTTCAAGGGTCTTTAAAGGCTCATGAAGCCACCAAGTACTCTTCTAAGCCCTTCCCGTTGTTCACCGGCAACTCTTATTTTATTTTTATTTATGTATTTGATTTTTTAAAGCCATCCATCTCAACAAGCAATTCCGAGATTGTTCAAGTACCATATTCCAAGATGTGTGCTTTTTGGCTGGTATTTGGCATTGCATTTGGCTGGTATACCTTGGCTTGTAATTTTGAGACTAGATCATATTCTCTTTTTCAATTACATGCAGCAATGAAGGGTAATAAATGAACAGGCAAGCACTTCTGTAAATAGGCTGCTTTCATATCCAACATGCCAAGGGTATTGTTATAGAAAAATTGACAAATGAAATATTCAGCTAAAGCTAAAATCCATAGAAACTTTTTCCTCCATGGAAATAGCAAAGCAGCCAATTGACACTGTTAGAACTGCTGTGCAATTATAGTTTCCTGTTCTTTCACAAATGCAGACATAAGCACACAGAATATCCCAAGACAATCATCACCGATTCATTAATTTTTTATACTCTTGTGCTAGGAAGACTATTCTAATATTAGGCTGTGTTAAAAATAGGGGTTTGTTGTGAGATTTTAATAGCTCTTCCTCAGCCAGAAAATGTGCTTCGGTAAATTTGCATCTGCTTGAAAATCCAAATGCAGTAAAGTATGACTGTAAATAACTCTAAACCTCCAGTAATTCTAAGCTACTGTAAGGGCTTCTTATCATACAGATGTATCGATCTCTCATATCATTTGTAAGGCAAGAGCACTACTAATGGATATTTTTGAAGTAATAGTCTATTTTAACTGAAGGGTAATTTATTGATCTGCCCATTCATGATATTGATTTCTTTCACTCTGATGCTGGATGTTCCTCTATGATCACTAGCCTTCATTACATTTTAATCTTGGAAAAGTTTTTCTAGTTTACTCACAGCCCATTATATTAATGGCGCCTATTGATATGAGAACTATTCAGGAAGTAAGTCTAGGCATTACCCATGCTATCGATGTACTTTGTAAAAAATTGTTCTGTTATGACTTCTGAAATTATTTGCAATGTTTTCTAATGAGTGGAGAAGAAATTGAAAAATGATGTGATTTATGTATTTGAAAGTACCTTGAGAAGGAACCAATGCATCTCAAATGTTTTATTTTTCTGACTGGGTCGTCTAAATAATATAACTTAGTAGGTTTATTCATAAAAAACACACCCAGGGAAGAATTTATTTATTTATTTATTAATCATTTTTATTTATTTAATCATTTGTGTAATACCCACTTTCATGGACTTGGGAAGTTTATAAATAATTACTGTATTATGTAAATAATTTATTATTGTTTTAGAGCTGCCAAGTCCACCTTGCAGATAAATGATAGCCCAGTTTATGCATGTATTTGCTCTGCTCTGCTCTGCTGTGGAGTTTTTACCAGTGGTGGGTTTCAATTTTTTTTACTACTGGTTCTGTGGGCGTGGCTTGGTGGGTGTGGCAGTGGAAGGATACTGTAAAATCTCCATTACCACCCCACTAACCTGCTTTCCAGCTCCATTCTCCTGTGCAGGGTAACAAAAGAAGACCCAGATTATCAGCTGGGACTCAGGAGGCAGAGAATAGATGGGGGCAGAGCTGGTCAGACATGGTATTTGCTGGTTCTCCGAACTACTCAAAATTTCTGCTACCGGTTCTCCAGAACTGGTCAGAACCTGCTGAATATCACCTCTGGTTTTTACATTATGGATCCTCTTTTTCTTCTGACTAGACAAAATGACACGGAACAAAGGAAATCCAGGAAATCCAAAATCCAGCTTCTGTAAGTGTTCAATCTCAAAAGAAAAAATGAGATATTGGGGGGCAGCTTCTGCAAAATTTCTGCAAAATTGAATATTTACATGAGATACCATTTTATGTTACTTGCCATGATAATAATGTTTTAATTACCTAGTTAATTCTGATCTGGGGAACATGGGATTTTGTTTTCTATCACATTTTGTGTAGCACCCTCCCCCCAAGTATATATATATATATCCATCCACAAGTAGAAAAACGATTGGCAGTCACTATCCTGGAAGAGAAAGATGGGAAGAAACAACAGAAAAACCACCCATTGAAAGGATGCGGTAGCCTGCTGTCTGGATCAAATATCTTCTAAGCCAATGGTTTCCAAACTTTTTCAGTCCACCGCCCCCTTGATGCTACAAACTCATCCTCAGTGCCCCCCCCACCCAGGGGTGGGATTCAAATTTCTTAACAACTGGTTCTGTGGGTGTGGCCTAATTTGCGGGTTTGCTTGGTGGTCACGTGACCGGGTAGGTGTGGCTTGCTGTGTGGGCATGGCTTGGTGGCCATGTGACCGGGTAGGCATGGTTTGGTGGTCATGTGACTGGATGGGCATGGCCATGTGGCCACGTGACTGGCAAACCAAATACAAGTGGTCCTCACTTAATGGCCGGTTGCTTAGCAAGTGTTCTCATTTATGACTGACCTCCCCAGAGCTACTTGACCTGTTTTTGGAGTTTTGACAGCCATGCACACACACACAGACACACACACACCCTTTTAACCCTGCTGGAGCTAGATATCACATTCACTTTCTGCTCCCTCTTTTCTCTTTCTTTCTTTCTTTCTTTCTTTCTTTCTTTCTTTCTTTCTTTCTTTCTTTCTTTCTTTCTTTCTTTCTTTCTTTCTTTCTTTCCCTTCCTTCCATCCCCTCTTTCTTTGTCTATCCCTTTTCTTCCTTTCTCTTCCTTTCTCCCTCCCTTTTTCTTTCTTTCCCTTTTATTTTTCTTTCTTGTCTCTCCCTTCTCTCTCTTTCCCTCTTTCTCTTTCTCTCCCTCCTTCCTTCCCTACATATATCCTATTCACTTTCTCCTCCCTCCCTCTTTTTTTTCTGTCCCTTCCTTCCATCCTCCTTTCTTTGTCTATCCCTTTTCTTCCTTTCTCTTCCTTTCTCTCTCCCTTTTTCTTTCTTCACCCTTTCTTTCCTTACTTTCTTGTCTCTTCCTCTCTCTCTTTCTCTTTATTTTTCTCTTTCCCTCTCTCTCTCTCTCTTTGTCCCTTCCCTTCCTTCTTTGCTCTCTCCTCCTAAGCTAGGAGATCCACCTGAAACACACACACACACACACACACACACTTCCAACAAGGTAGTCATCCGGCAGCATCGCTTGTGATGAGTCTCCCAGAGTCCCAGGGACTAGGCGTGATTGTCCATTAATGCCTGGTCTCACGTTGCCCAGAAAAGCCGGCAGGCAAGCCTTCCGGCTCCAACAAAGGGGCTGCGGGTGGGACTTCCACTTCTCCCTCTTTTGAGGAAAGGGCTGGGAACTTCAAGCAAGGCTGCAGCCTCGCCCACTGCAGGAGCTGCGGGAGAAGTGAGCTGCAGGAAAGGTGAACCAGCCCACCCTGACTGGCTCAGCAGTCAGGGCAGACCCATCGCTACTTGGCTCCCTGCCAATCCGCATCTCGTCAGCTGCTGGGGCTTGCACGTCATGCTGCTGAGGGGGAGTGCGGGAGCCAACCAGGAAGCATGAGGCTTATGCCGCCTGCATCGGCCCTCTGCCAGCCACCCTTCTGAGCGTTTTAGCTGAGTGCAGGCCACCGCTATGCAAGCTCCATGGGTGGAAGATCCACTCTCACGAGGCTTGACTCGCATCACTTTCACATTCAGCCAAAACGTGCAGGCTGGTGGCCAGCAGAGGAAAGGGGAGGTGGGCAAGGTGGTAGGCCTTAACACCCCCCTGCCACCCCTCTTGCCTCTTAGCGCCGCCTGCCATCCCTTGTCTCTTAGTGCCACCCTAAGTCCCCCCCCCAGGGGGCAGTACCGCCCAGTTTGGGAACCCCTGTTCTAAGCTATAGCCAAAGCATCTCGATCCAGATAGGAGTTTGTGAAAGGCAGTTTAGAGTCAAGCTGGTGTACATATGAAAAGGGAGAAGCTTAAATGTTAAGAACAGGTATGTCCTCGGAAAAGTGGTGCTGTGATAAATTTCTACCCATACAATATTTTTTTATTATGAGCCATCAAGTCAATGCTGATTTGTAATAACTATATAGACAGACATATAGATTCATATCATTTTTCAGGTCTAATAATCATCTTTCAGGACAGATAGATAGATCCCTAATATATCTATTCAAGTCTTCCACAGATAGCATCTCTTGCCCCTTGAGTCTATCCACCTTGTTGCCAGTCCCTCTTCCTCTCTTTCCTTCCACCTTTCAAAGTATTGTGGCCTTTTCCAGAGACATGGCAATAAACAAGGGTGATACTGCAGGTACTCTCACACTTTGCTCTGCACAAACTCGGTTATATGGGGGTGCCTTATTCCAGCTTGACTACATATTAATTCTTAAGCACAAATCCTGAAATGGTCTCAGGAAGTGCTTATCTAAAACAACTGCAGGAGTCATTATTTTCAGCCTAATGATAATTCAGATAAGAGGCAATGAAAAACACTCCAGAATGTGGTAAAGCAGCCTTTCCTTCAGAAATTTTGAAGTATATTTTCCACCTGAAGACTGATAGGAGAGCAAAAACACCAGGAGGAACCAGCTTTGGGTTGCCGATATTAACTTTTGAGGAAAAACACAGTCTGAATATGAGCATCTACAGTAGAAAGAAGGAATATTCTCATGACATGCAGTTTAATGTTGTAAAAATGCAGTGGAAAGGGAAGAAGGAGATTGGGGAGTAACAGTATGATTGATTGATTTCTTTTTTTCCAAATATGTATGCTTGGCCATTACAGTGGTTCTCCTCCTACCTCTCGGGCCGTATGCAAGTGGTGTTGGCAGGGGGGCAGAGATCAGCCCTGAGGCCCCTCTTTTGTGGGGTGCCTGAGGGGTCAGTGCTCTTGCCCCTCCTGTTCAACATCTACATGAAGCCGCTAGGTGAGATCATCCGTGGTTTTGGGGTGAGGTATCACCAGTATGCTGATGATACCCAGCTTTTTATCTCTACCCCAAACCAACCCAGTGACGCCCTCAACGTGATGTCCAGGTGCCTGGTAGTGGTGCAGATCTGGATGGGGAGGAACAGGCTCCAGCTCAACCCGACTAAGACCGAGTGGCTGTATGTACCAGCATCTCGAATTGTCCAGGACATTCCATCTCTGGCTATGGGGGGAGAGATGTTGCCCCCCATAGATAGGGCTCACAACTTGGGTGTCCTCCTGGACTCACAGCTCAGTTTGGAGGAGCAAGTGGGAGCTGTGGCCAGGGGGGCATTTGCCCAGCTTCATCTGGTGTGACAGTTGAGCCCCTACCTGGACCAAGATGTCCTGCATACAGTCACTCACGCGCTCGTCACCTCCTGTCTGGACTACTGCAATGCTCTTTACATGGGGCTGCCCTTGAAGACCATCTGGAGGCTTCAACTTGTCCAGAATGCAGTGGCGCAGGTTGTGGTGGGAGGCTCCCGATACTCCCATGTCACACCTCTTTTACACAAGCTGCACTGGTTACCGGTTGCCCTCCGGGTGAGATTCAAGGTGCTGGTACTGACCTATAAAGCCCTTCATGGCTTAGGACCAGGGTATTTGCAGGGAGCCCTGCAGCCAGCAACGGCTTCCCAGCATCCTGTGCGCTTCCATAGGCAGGGCCTCCTGGGGGTGCCGTTGGCCAGACAATGTTGGCTGGCGGCCCCTAGGGGTAGGGCCTTCTCTGTGGGAGCACCCACCCTCTGGAATCAACTTCCCCTGGAGCTCTGGGTGGCCCCTGACCTTCGATCTTTCCGCTGTAGCCTAAAGACATGGCTTTTCCAGCTTGCCAACCTGTACTGATAGAGGGATGGAAATTTTTAGTAGTTAGTTTTGTTGTTAACTTAGTGAGATTTCTTTTTAAAATTTAATTCTGTTTTAATTTTTGTACTGTTCTTTTAATGTAAGCCGCCCTAGTCCTTCAGGAGATAGGGCGGTATAGAAATCTCATCATCATAATAATAACCATAATCATCATAATCATCATAATCATCATAATCATCATAATCATAATAATCATAAATAATAATAATAATTAGATTGTATACATTCTGGTCATTCTTGCTATTCAAGCTGCACATTGCCATTCTGGTTCCTCTTTGGCCACTCTGATCATGCTTGAAAATGCTAAACCATGTAAGTAAAAGACAAATATTTATTAGGAATTTATGTATGTTTTATGATGCATTATGGGATAAATTTGCTCAGATCCTCAGTTGTACTATATTGCATTATTTTCATACAATGTTGTTTTATGTTTTCTGCATTGTTAGCTGCCCAGAGTCATCATGCTGGGATGAGCAGCATTATAAATCTTTGAATAAATAAATAATATCAGTTACATTAATTATAGTAGCTGGGAAATTGTTGAAAAGTTCACAGTGTTATTACAAGTGTTGTATTCTATAAATAATCAATGTTCTATGGAACACACACACACTGGAATTTCTTTATAAAATCTGTAGATTGATAAGCACAATGAAAATTGGTCTATCACTTGCCAGAAAGATGACAAGATTACATTGCAGATACTGACAGATTTTTGGAAAAGTAAGGGTGGTGAGAGTAAGAATTAGGATGCCATTGCAGTAAAAAGAAAAAGAAAATAATACATGTAGAATTAATGTAATTCTCTCTCAATAAAAAAATAGTTGGTGGGATGTCCATGGAACAAAGAATTCAAGAAAGGCAAAATGACAGCTACAATTGAACAAAGTTGTCATCCTGACTTTTTAAACACCCATCCTGCCCACTTATGAATGCTGATGATTGCTGGGATTCAGTAATTGCTTGGTTGATGAAGGAGTAATTGCTATAGGCATCTATATGCCCACTGAATATAAAGCAATAGAATTATAGCCCATGTACCAAATTTGACAGAACTATGCACAGAAATACATGAAATCACTTTTGCAGAATCCTTCCTTCAGATCTTCCTAGAAATTCTTCCAATAAAGAGTACAATCAATTATAATAGCTATGCAGGTAGTCCTTGACTTACTATCACAATTGAGTCCAAAATTTCTATTGCTAAGCAAGACTGTTGTTAAGTGAGGATTGTCCCATTTTATGAGCTTTTTTGCCATAGGTGTTAAATGAATCATTGTGATTGTTAAGTGAATCATGAGGTTGATAAGCAGATCTGGATTTCCTCATTTACTTTGTTTGTCAGAAGCCAGCTGGGAAGGTTACAAATGATGACCCTATGATCTCAGGACATGGCAACTGTCATAAATACATGCCAGTTGTCAAGTGCACAAATTTTGATCATGTGAACATGGGGATGCTGCAACAGTCATAACTGTGAAAACCAGCCATAAGTCACTATTTTTCAGTGCCACTGTAACTTTGAACAGTCACTAAATGAATAGTTGTAAGTCAAGGGCTATCTGCAATGAGCTCTTGAGCAGACAGTTCCGTTTTTATGGCACAGAGCTGATAATATGAATGGCAACAGCAAGGAATGTTACATCAGTCCATTAGCATTTTGCTCTGACTGTTATTATGAATAATTGCACTAGAAAGTAGATAAATAAAACAAATATATGCAGTTAAGTATGTCTTTCTTGTAACCAGTTTTTTTTTAAATTCAGTTTCACTCCCTAGAAATGTAAAATATTCCTGCAGGAATGAGAATAAGCCCGAATTAAAATCTCAGGATGCAACTGGATGTATCATTAGCATGTCCCTGGTGAAATAACCTACTATTATGGTGTTGACAAAGTTGAATTGTACCTCTTTGTTGTTGGGTTTTTTCTCTTTCCTTCTCGAACCCCTCATTGCTATTTCTGAAGATGGGAAGAGAATAAAACTCTTGTCCCAGTCTTCAAAAAAATTGAAGAAAGGATGATCTAAAAAAATACAGATCAACCAATTTGACCTTAATCATAGGAAATCTAATCAGAGAAATAATAAGGAAATTATAAGTATGTTGGTAACATTGCAATGATTGATTGGAACTGACATGAATTTGTCAATAACAATCCTGATTAATATTTTACTTAAAAAAAACTCATAGCATAATTTAATAGACCATAAAGGTGCTATAGATGTAACTAATCTTACACATAGTGAAAAGTTTGGTAATAACCCTTAATATGTGATTAGCAAATTGATGAAATGTGGACTGGTTTCAAAGCACTTTGGAAAAATGTACTTGAAGTGTGTAGATTAACAGCTTCTCATCAAATTCAAAAAAAAGTTTTAATTCTTTCCTGCACTTAGTATCCACCAGCATTTCCCTAACAATTTACCATATTTGTGGGGGACCCAAAAAAAGAGAATAAAGATGGGAACAAAGGAGTAAAAATACAAAATGACTTCATAGGATGGAAAACTGGGCTGAAATTAACACAATAAAATTCAACAAATGCAAATTTCTGTATCAACCAAAATAAATAATCAAAGAAATAGGTAATCAGATGATATCTGACTGGTTATATAAAAGTCTATAGTAATTATGGTAAATCATAAACTAAAAATGAATCATTAGTGGTAAGTAGATGCAAAATGCACATGAAATTTTAGTATGCATGAACAGTATCAATATCCAAGGTACACAAATGATTCCAGTTTATTCTGCTACTATTCAATCACATGTAGAATACTGTCTTCTGAGTGCTGACCTTTAAAGGAATATAGATAAATTAGATGGATTTAGAAGAAGTGTAGTCAAACTGTTAGCAGTCATTTACTATGGCCCATGGCCAGCATAATAAAATATAATCAAAACAGTTACAAAATAGTACAATATGATTATAATGTTCAAATAACTTCTAAAAATTCAGCATTTCTCTTGCAATTAATTACATAGA
Source organism: Naja naja (assembly GCA_009733165.1). Classification (NCBI taxonomy): domain Eukaryota; kingdom Metazoa; phylum Chordata; class Lepidosauria; order Squamata; family Elapidae; genus Naja; species Naja naja. Next base: position 286,862,532 of record CM019148.1, read on the forward strand.
TTTAACCATCTGTCCCTTAATTTTACAAGCCACGGCACAACGTTTGGCAACTTTAAATGTGATATCAATATTGCAGTCAGAAAGGAAGAAGGAAACATAACATTTATCTAACCTGTCAGAAGAATTTATTAAAACAAAAGTAACAAAAAGAACAAATACTTCCATGAAAAAGTAATACAAGTATAATTTATAAAAGAAAAGGCAATGTAACCATTTCAACCATCTCATTTGACAGAAACAAGGGGAAGTTGGCATAGGACAGCTATGTGTTTTTTCCCCTCTATTAAAGAGAAAGGCCTGGCATCAACTCTGGTCAAAGTAAAAGCTTTCTAATACTCAGAAACTGCAAGATTAGAGATTTCACAGGTGCTTAAATGGGGTATAAAGGAACCCTAAACATTGATTCAAATGGTAGATTGGGGACTATGGATCAGGCACTTGGTTGTGTGGTTTTATTGTTGTTGCCTAGTGTAATGTGTCACAAAATCATATAAGTTAAATAAACCTTTGAAGAGAATTTTCTTTTTGCTGTTATCTTTGACCTTAATAAAAATGAGAAGTAAAAGTAAGAAGGCAATGTCCACAACCTCAAATTTTCTCATCTAACCTTCTTCTCCATCTGGAGCAAAAATTGTCATTCAGTGTCAAAAAGCTCAGCAGACCATCAGCCTGAACCAGAAATCAATTGTGTGTAATTAAGCTTGAGGCCTTTAATGGGATCCTTTCTGTTTCTACCCAGAATGAAATATTATGAACTCACTGTGACAAAAATGGACCTGCAGACTTTTTGACAAAATTACTTCCACAATATTTTTATAGCTGTGATTCATGGGATGAGACAACCAGCTTGCCTTGAAAAACCTTAATTATAGATAGAATAGAATTCCATCATCAAACTTTTTAAATAAAATTCCAGACAGAATATATGTACTAGTAGGCTTTTTTTGTAAAATAAAATAAAAATGAAGAACTGCTGTAACACTTCAGGGGGGAATTCTCTATGTCATAGGCTAATTGGGTTCTCCAAGAGTCAGCATTGTAGACGGCCCAATCCATATTTTATATTGGGATGCTCTTTCCTTTAATCAGCACAATTTATTGGGTCACTCTGTGGATATAAAGCCCACCTAAATTTCCAAAATGCATAATCATATTCTCGCAGAACTTTAAATGATTAATGAACACCTTTCTCTACATATATGAACTCTAATATTATTTGGACTAAATTTTGTTTAAAGCTTTGCAACAACCCTTGCTGGAAGCAAAGCTGAAAAATCAAAACCTTAGCAGGCGATAATGAATATGAATTTTAGAAGGCAAACAGATGTAAACACAGACTCTAATAAATGACAAAGTTATTAGCATGATAAATTATAATGAAGTTCATTTTGTAGATATTTTTCAGAAGCTTCATTTGTCATTTTGGGTAATATAATTAAAATAAAAGTATTATTAGTATTTTGAATCTATCAAAAGCCCACAGCTAAGCCCACAGCCAAATTCAAAGATTTACTTATGTGGTAGCCAGCCATTTATAAAATGCTGGAATATATTATTTTAAATATTTTGTTCTTACACCCCCTGTACTCAGCAATCCTGATCCTGGTTATGATATACAAATAAATTTCCAAACTCATTTTTCATCTATGTATTTTCCACACACTTATTTATTTGTGATCTGCTTATTAAAAGAAAATAGTCATTTAAGAAAACAACAAAAAGAAATTATTTATTTATTTATTTATTTATTTATTTATTTATTTATTTATTGGACTTGTATGCCGCCCCCTCTCCGGAAGGACTCGGGGTGGCTCACAACTAAAACACAGTAGTACAAACAATAAATATTTAAAAGAAAATTAAATCAAACAAGCCCAATCTTTAAAACCCAATTAAAATAGTTTAAAAAACCCCTGGAGGTCAGTCCAGCCCGGCCTGTTCAAACAGCCAGGTCTTCAGATCACGGCGGAAGGAGCAAAGATCATGAGCCAAACGGAGCTCCAGAGGGAGTAAAGGACTTTGAATGTTAACATCAACACCTTGAATCTCACCCGGAGGGCAACCAGCAACCAATGCAGCTCGCGCAGGAGGGGTGTAACATGGGACTATCGGGAAACTCCCATCACTGCCCACGCAGCTGCATTCTGCACCAGCTGAAGCCTCCGGATGGTATGCAAGGGCAGTCCTAAGTAGAGAACGTTGCAGTAGTCTAGTCAGGAAGCCACAAGTGCATGAGTGATCATGCGAAGGGCATCTCGGTCCAGATACGGGCACAACTGGTGAACCAGTCGGACCTGGGCAAAAGCCCCCTGGTCACGGCCTCCACCTGCTCCTCCAAACTAAGCCGTGAATCCAGGAGGACTCCCAGGTTCCGGGCCCTGTCCCCCTATGACCAAAGATGGAATCAACTGACTGGGCCAAGATGCCTGTACGCACAACCACTCAGTCGTAGCTGGGTTGAGCTGCAGTCCATTCCTGCCCATCCAGATCCGCACCGCATCCAAACACTGGGTCATCACAGAGAGGGCATCACTGATTTGGTTTGGGGTGGATATATACAGCTGGGTATCATCAGCGTACTGATGATACCTCACCCCAAAACCATGGATGATCTCTCCCAGTGGCTTCATATAGATGTTGAACAGGAGGGGAGAGAGGACCGACCCCTGAGGGACCCCACATGTGAGTGCCCTCTGGGCTGACTTCTGCCCTCCTGCCAACACTGATTGCGAACACCCCGAGAGGTAGGAGGAGAACCACTGCAAAACAGTGCCCCCCACTCCCAACCCCCTGAGGTGTCGCAATAGGATACCATGGTTGATGGTCTCGAAAGCCGCTGAGAGATCTAACAGGACTAGGCTAGAGGAAAGTCCCCTGTCCCGAGCCCTCCAGAGAGGGACCAATGCGACCAATGCCATCTCCGTGCTAAACCCAGGTCGGAAGCCCGACTGATACGGATCTAGATAGTCCACTTCCTCCAGGAAAAGCGGAAACTGCTGAGCCACCATGCTCTCAACAACCTTCGCCAAAAAGCGAAGGTTCGAGACTGGACGGAAGTTGTTTAAAACGGCTGGGTCCAGAGCAGGCTTCTTCAGGAGGGGTCTCACCACCGCCTCTTTCAAGGCGGCAGGAAAGGACCCCTCCCTCAGTGAGGCATTAACAACTGCCCGGAGCCAGCCGCACGTGGTCCCCCTGGAGGCATATACCATCCAGGAAGGACACGGGTCCAATAAACAAGTGGTGGAACTCAGGCGTTGCATAATCCTGTCCACTTCATCCTCAGAAACAGGATCAAACTCAGCCCAGATGACATCAGCCAGACTTTCTGTAACTCCCTCCCCAGACCACTGCAAATTAGAGCTCAGCCCCTCCCGGATCCGAGCGATCTTATCAGACAGATATTGTCCAAATTCCTCAGTCTTGCCCTGCAGAGGGTCTACCTCCGGCTCCCGATGTAAGAGGGAGTGCGTGACCCTGAACAGGGCGGCCGGGCGATTATCTGCGGATGCTACAAGGGCAGAGAGGTAAACCCTCCTCGCCGCCCTCAAAGCTCCCAGGTAAGTCCTAATATAGGCTCTCAACTGGGTTCGGTCAGATTCGGAACGGGTCGACCTCCACCTGCTCTCTAAACCCCTCCTATGCCGCTTCATCTCCCGGAGCTCCTCTGTAAACCAGGGAGCCACCCGGGATCTGCGGCGAGTAAGGGGACGTAAGGGGACAACCCGGTTGAGGGCTTCCGAGGCAGCCTGTTGCCATGCAGCTGCCAGCACCTCGGCCGAGCTGTGGATAAATCAGCAGAATTCTTTCCAATTAATGTCTACTGAACTATACATGAGCTTGGGGAACTTCCAATATGATTAAGTGTAGATGGGGTGAGAGGTCTATGTGGAGAGAGACAGAGCAGAAGCTGGGTTCATAAAGCAAGTCAAAATATGATTTTTTTTGTTTGTAATTTGGCTCAGTATACTGTGTGTGAATCCAGTCAATTGTGGCTTAGTTGATCATTATTTAACCATGAAATAAAGCAGGTTTTAACAAAAGCAGGTTTCATAGCTAAAAAGGAGAGAGGAGGCCACTGGAACAAGCATGTTCAGGAGAGACATAGGAAAAAAGTAAATATTGGTAAGGTAAATTTTAAAAGTACATTTAGAAAAGACCTGTTTTGGTGTAGTGGTGAAAGCATTTACTTTGTGGGCCAGTCACAAAGTAAAAATAAGAAAATCCCATGATTTTTGAAAAATGTTTTTCTGTAATATTGATATATTCAAATTTGCTTTTAAAAGTTCTTGGTTTAATCAAAAATGGTTTTCATTATTATATAATACTGAACGTACAAAACATAAAGCTACATGCAATATATTAGATTGGATTAATAATACCACTGTAAAACATATTCATGTAATAGTTGCTTTTTGTATTCTGTTTAAAAACAACTAACAATTAACAGTTACTATTTTTTTAAAACTAGAATACAAAAACCAACTATTACATGAATATGTTTTATAGTGGTATTGTTAATCCAATCTACAGTTAATCCAATCTTTATAGATTGTTAATCCAATCTAAAGTAATATACTGTATGGTGGTGGTGAACGAAGAAGTTGACAATTTCATTCTCAAAGATGGTGAAAATGAAAAGTATTTGAACTGACCAGTTTTAAAGGATTGCTTTATACAACTCAGGGGAAGAAAGCAGAAATGGAAATCAATATGTCCTTCTTCAAGGGTTAATGCTTAAAAAAGAGACTTTTGCTTGTGGGCGGTAAGGATAGGGGGATATAAAACAATTTTATTTGCACCTGTAGCCATGATCCTATAGGAAAATGTGCACTTTCATTTTCTGTTCATTACAAGTTGCAGCAGTAAGTGGAAACACCTGCTTGGCCATCTACCTACTTGCAAAGTTCAAAGCAACTTACAATTATTTCCCTGGGACTGCACAGATATGAAGTAGTAAAATTAGATGCACAGCTCCATCCATCTGTTCCATGGAACAGAAAAGAATGGAAGAGATCTTTTATAGTATTAACAGAGGAGTCTTCATTTAAAAGTGCACAATTAGCCCAGGTTTTTTAAATGTTCAAGCCAGAAAATATGTGAAGTTCTGAGGCTAGAGTCATATCATAAATATTGAAACTAGATATTGTGATTTAATTGCATGTGCTATTCCAGCGGCAGAAAGATAAAACTGATAGTCAGATGGGTGATGTATAAAATGAATAAACACACAAAATATTAATTCTATAAACAAATGCAATTTTAGATCAATACAATGTATATACAAGCATGAATAGGCTTGCTACACTGCAGGATGACGCATTTGAGCTCTTCCATGCAAGCAACCAGTTTCACCCTTCTCTCAAAGCCTATAAAATGATTCAGGATGATCAACAAGTATCCAATCTGTTGCTAGGGCTGAGCTCCCTCTAGCTGACTGACAAGTGCAACCATTAGCCCCCAACTGGCAGCATGCTTACCCCACTGAGTCACCGTGCATGGGAATCTAAAAGCTTCCCCCTTCCCTCATTTTAGCCTGGGTGGCAAAGTGAGGAGGTGTAATGTGTGATGACATGCAAATTCCTATCAAAGGGGAAGCATCTGTTTCCAAGCAATACCACAGCCAAGCTGTCTCCATATCAGTCCTTTTTGTACTGCTGTATTAATCCTACTAATTCATTCTGCTGACCAACAGCATGAAAGCCTGTGGCAAAAAGATCTTGGAGAAGCACAAATGCTACCAGTAGGAAATTTCATGGGAAAAATAGGCTCAGATCTGTATAAAAATGTTCCCTTTCACTAGGATTTTCTTTTAATCACATCGTACATAGAAATAGTATGTCTAAATTACATTATTTGTTTTTAGAATGAAGAAAGGCATTTAAAAACAAACAAAACTTGCAAATATCCACTTATCACATTGGACACCATCTTTTTGTTCTCAGAGTTTTCCAACTAAACTTATTTCAAGCAACCCTCTTAATTATCAGAATATATTTTTGGTGCTAAATCCTGCAATGAACAGCAATGTAGACATTAATTGTATACACTTGAAATGTAATAATTGACGGTTAAAGCTTCACTCAAGCTATTTAGAAAAAAACACATTAAAATAATATAAAAAACATTCATCCTTTCGAATTATATGAAATATTCATCAATAAATCTCTAGAGTTTCATTGACTATATTAAAAATGAATTACAAGAGTTCAACTTGCACCCAGATTTTTATTTATTTTTTTGCAGATTAGTAGATAAGAGTTTTAAAAATCAATTGGCACCTTTAGGCTATTATGTAAACAATTGCATTCTTGTCTGGAATAGTTATTCTGTAGTTTCATACAAGTAGTGAATTATTCTAGGATTCCATCAGGAAATAAGACTGTATAGAAGTGCCATTGTTGTTTGTGGTATAGGACTTCGATCTGGGACAGAAAAAATAAATCCTGTTCACCAATGCTAGAAAAACAAACACTTCTATCATGGGCAGTAGCACTTCATATTTTAATCATAATACCTCTGAAAATCAGTATGGATAGTCCTTGATTTATGATCACAACTGAGCCCAAAATTTCTGTTGCTAAGCAAGACAGTTGTTAAATGAGTTTTGTCCCATTTTATGACCTTTCTTGACACAAATGTTAAGTGAATCACTGCAGTTGTTAAGTCAGTAACACGATTGTTAAGTGAATCTGGCTTCCACATTGACTCTGCTTATCAAAAGGACCTCATGACCTCAGAACACCTCAAGCATCACAAATATGAGTCAGTTGCCAAGTGTCTGAATTTTGAACATTTGACCATGGGGATGCTGCAATGATTGCAAGTGTGAAAAATAGTCATACCTCACTTTGTGCTACCAGGAATAAATTTATACTGCCATAATTTGTAAAATTCCCAAATTATCAGGTATGTTTGTAAACACCTATTGCATTTATAAAAGAAAAATGAGCATAAGTACTGCTTCTTTTCAAGCAAATTCATTGCTCAAATCGCTAGACTTTAAATGAATTACTTGATTTCTGATATTTTCAGTGAAATACGGTTATAATTGAACATGCAATGTGACCTATGACAGTAGAAGTTGTGCCTTGTTTCAAATGGATCAACATGTGTCATATGTAGACATCTTCTGCGAAACTGCATATATTCTGCTCACCAATGGAGATAAAGAGTTTTGACTGCTTTAGAAGGACTGAAAATCCACCAAGAAATTTCAGATTAATTACACTGAAAAAAATAATCTTGGCTGTCAGCAAGAGATACCAGGAACATAAATGAGAGATCAACAGATAGCAAATACACTTTTTGGCAGATTAGATCCGATGAAAAGGGCAATATTGTATTCATACTTTCCTGCCTGAAATGAATTAATTCTGTGTATTTACTCAAAGTTTATTTTAATAAATATGAACAACTGAGCTTTCCAAACTTTGCTGTGTCGGGGCCTTTTAACATGATACATTCGTTTATATAACACTACACCACTAAATTAAATTATATTAACCCATCCCATTCCATGGTCTGACCACTATCTCCTACGGCTGATCTTCCATCAAGCCGCCCCACACCGCTGGGATGAGGAGCCACCTAGATGGTTCCGTCCCAGGCGCCTTAGGGACTCTGAGAGGTTCCAGGCAGGACTGGGGTTTTTTCCTGCATCCCTTACCCACAGCCCTGCCAAAGTCCTTGCGGCTACCTGGCAACAGTCGGCCGCGGGGGCTCTTGACAGGGTTGTCCCCATGCGTCCCCTCTCTCGGCGCAGATCCCAGTTAGCTCCCTGGTATACCGAGGAGCTCCGGGAGATGAAGCACCGTAGAAGGGTTTAGAGAGCAGGTGGAGGGTGACCTGCTCTGGATCCGACCGAGCCCAGTTGAGAACCCACATTAGGACTTAGCCCAGTTGAGAACCCACATTAGGACTTACCTGGTAGCTGTGGGGACGGTGAGGAGATCCTACTTCTCCGCCCTCATAGCATCCGCAGATAATCGCCCGGCCGCCCTGTTTGGGGTTGCCCATTCCCTCTTACAGTTGGGGGGGGGTCGACCCTTTGCGGGGCAGAGCTGAGGAATTTGGTCTTTTTCTGCAGGATAAAATTGCTCGGATCCGGGAAGGGTTGCGCTCGGATTTGCAGTGGTCCGACGAAGGGGAGACGAGCGGTCTGGCTAATGTAATCTGGACTGAGTTCGATCCTGTTTCTGAGGATGAAGTGGACAGGATTATGCTGCAGCTGAGTTCCACCACATGTTTATTGGACCCGTGCCCCTCCTGGTTGGTTTATGCCTCCAGGGAGGTTATGTGCGGCTGGCTCCGGGCAGTGGTCAACGCTTCGTTAAGGGAGGGGCTGTTCCCTGCCACCCTGAAAGAGGTGGTGGTGAGGCCCCTGCTGAAGAAGCCTGCCCTGGACCCAGCCGTGTTGAGCAACTTTCGTCCGGTTTCCAAACTTCGCTTTCTAGAGAAGGTTGTTGAGAGTGTGGTGGCTCAGCAATTGACACTTTTCCTGGAGAAAGCAGACTACCTGGATCCGTTCCAATCGGGCTTCTGACCCGGATATAGCACGGAGACAGCATTGGTCACGCTGATTGATGATCTCTCTAGGGCTCGGGACAGGGGTTTTTCCTCAGTCCTTGTCCTGTTAGACCTCTCAGCGGCTTTTGATACCATGGACCATGGTATCTTGTTGCGACGTCTCGGGGGGTTGGGAGTGGGGGGGCACTGTTTTCACAGTGATTTTCCTCCTACCTCTCGGGACGTTCACAAACAGTGTTGGCAGGGGGGCAGAGGTTGACTCCGAGGTCTCTCACTTGTGGGGTGCCGCAGGGGTCTGTCCTCTCGCCTCTCTTTTTCAACATTTAAGTGAAGCCGCTGGGTGAGATCATCCGTGGTTTCAGGGTGAGTTACCATCAGTATGCTGATGATACACAGCTATACATTTCCATCCCAAACCACATCAGTGACGCTCTCTCCGTGATGTCCTGTTGTTTGGAAGCGGTGCGGATCTGGATGGACAGGAACATGCTTCGACTCAATCCAGCCAAGACAGAGTGGTTGTGCATCGCGGCATCCCGGTCCAGTTTTGAGGTTCCATCTTTGGTCATGGGGGAGGAGGTGTTACCCCCCATGGACAGGGCATGGAACCTGGGGGTTCTCCTGGACTCACGGCTCAAGTTGGAGGAGCAGGTGGGAGCCGTGGCCAGGGGCGTCTTTGCCCAGGTCTGGCTGGTTCGCCAGTTGCGCCCATATCTGGACCGGGATGCCCTGCGCACGATCACTCAGGTGCTCGTGGTCTCCCAACTGGACTACTGGCTTTCTATTTAGGGCTGCCTTGCATACCACTCGGAGGCTTCAGCTGGTGCAGAACGCGGGTAGTGATGGGAGCCTCCTACTCCCATGTCACCCCTCCTGCGTGGCCTGCATTGGCTTCCAGTTGCCCCAAGGTGCTGGTTTTAACATTCAAAGTCCTGCATGGCATACGAGAATCAAGTCTGTACGGGTGCACGCGGTCACTTGGCAGGAACCGGGCCTATGGAATCTTCTTCGCTGGAGCGGTTGGCTCCGATCTCCGCACCTTCCGCCACGAGTTAAAACCTGGCTGTTTTACAATCTGGGCTATGTTGACTCTTGGGGTTTTGCTTTTAACTTGGGGGTTTTAATTGCTTATTCAGCTTATAACTTGTTTAATATAATTTTTAAGTAATTTATTGTTGTACTGTATTTTAGTTGTGAGCCGCCCCGAGTCCTCTGGGAGAGGGGGCGGCATATAAGTCGAATAAATAAATAAATAATAAATAAATTCTCAGACTGTATTCTGAAAGAGCCAATTCAGTGTGCTGATTAAGGCACCAGGGTAGATATTAAGCAATGATGAATTATAGCCCCCCCTTAGGCATAAAGCAGCAATGTGACGTTGGGTTGGTCACTCTCTTTGAGCCATAGGAATGGCAAGCTACTTCCAAAATTACAGGGACTTTTTCAGGTGGTTCCCTGGAGTCAAAAACTTACTTGAAGGCACCTAAAAACAAAAATCTGAAAGGGCTCCCATGTGTCACCAAGTGAAAATGTGCTCATATGTATGTAAGCCAGGTTTATATCCCTAACCTGGAACAAGTTTTGTCTGGATACCCTTGGCACTAGTAAGAACTCCTAAAAACACTTCCAGCTTGCTCTTCCTTGAGACCCAAGGCAACACCAACAGCTAAAAATAAGATTTTCTCTCTCTAGGCCTTATCATCATGGTTGTTCTCTGGATATCATGGCCCTTCCTAAAACGCAATACTCAGAACTGGACTAAAATGTTGTGTTTTTAAGATACAGTTATAATTAAAATTATTAATAAAAATTAAAACAAAACTAAATTTAGAGAAAGAGAACATTATGTGAAGAAAGAATAAAAAGTGCAGGAAAAAGAATAAAGTAAAATAAAATATATAAAGTGACTCTGAACCTTTAGCACAATTATACATAAATTTTCACATAAACGCTTCACCCATATACTGTTATAAAAAGATATCTCTTCATCACATATTCCATTCCTTATCTATATGCAAATTAGTAAAACATCACATTTTTAATCCTAGTGTCAGCAAAAAGTCCATAAAGGATTGTCAGAAGATTGCAAAAAAAAGAGAAAGTCTTATTTTAATCTTGATCAAATAAACCACTGGACAAAGTATTCAAAGTGCAGCTAGACCAATTGCAAAATAGAAAGTAGTGTTTACATGGCATTGCAGTTGATTTTCTGGTTTGATGTGAGAGACTCAGAAAAGTTGGCTTAACTATCCTCCAAAGTTTAGGTCAGATCTGTGTCTGAGGTCTCCTAGCACTGAATTATTCTTGCCCAGTTTCACTTTTCTCCTTAGGCTTCTTCCAGGGGGCCATCAGAGAGTGGGATAAAGTGCCAAACTCCTGAAAATTTGCTGGGTCAGGTCTGTGCCTGAATATCCAGGATTTTTATTATTTTATTTTATTTAACAGCCTCTCTCAACAATCCAAAGGGCACTAAATGGCCCAGAAAACAAAAACTACATCAGAACAGCCAGAAATCTCTCAACAAGGAAAAAAATAATTAAAATAGCTGGCTAAAACGATTAAGGCAGATGTCCATGTATTCCATGAAGTCACAGGAAGGCAAGAGCCCTTTGAGCGTTAGGAAAGTAAGATTAGTTTGACGGCGGAGCCAACTGTTCGTCAATCTGTCTGGATGTTTTAATGGGGATTGAAGCACTCAAGAGGCTTGTTGCAGTTAACCGGCTGCGCTTCACTGGATCTACTTTCCACTCGGAGCGAAGGGGCTCCGAGCAGGAGGCGTGAGCCGTCACAACGACTCCTGCCCTCGGGCAAGGCGGGAGCAGCCAGGGCTCCAGGACGTCGCGAGGGCGGCGCAGTGGCCATTTAATTTGGCAAGAAGCGCTCGGGAGGGTGCACGCGAGGGAGCGAACAAGAAGGCAGGCGGCAGGCTGGGCGCAAGGGTCCGGCTGGCTGGAAGGGAGCCTCCCCCTGACCCTCCTCCGTCTCCTCCTCCTCCTCTTCCACCACCACCACAGCAGTCTGGGCCTGGGCCGAGAGGCGGAGGCTCTCGGGAGAGCCCCCCAAAGTTTGCAGAACGGCTGTTGCGCTGGCGGCAATGTGGCTGCTGTGGCTGTTCCTGGGCTCGGCGGGTGAGTGGGAGCTGGACGAAGGGAGTGGAGGCGGGCGACGACAGCTGCCTGCTCCAGCGGGGAAGAGGCGTGGGCTTGAGGGGCGAGCCAGGGGGGGATGCTGGGGGAAGGGAAGCCTTAGGGATGGAGCCTTTGACGCGGGGCTGCGTCTACTTCCCGCTTCTCGCTTTGTATCGCTCTTAGGCGGAGGACGGGAAGTTAAAAAAGCGTAAAGTTGGCTGCCTTTGCAACACCGGAGTGCATTTGTTTCTCCTTGTGGCGGAGGGGGCGGGGAAGACGCGCGTTAGGGTCGCCTAGGTAAACCCGGGCAACGCCGCTTGGTTGGGGCGGTTGCGTCGCAGGAGTGTTTACATGGCGCTGCAGTCGCTTTGGTGGTTTGCTGTGTGTGCGCACGAGGAGAAAAGTTGCTTAGCCGCAGTTCAGAGCAGGTTGGGCAGAATGGAGGGGGCAGCCTTGCCCCTCCCTCCTTCGCTCTCCCTTTGGCCGGGAGATTCTGTTGAAATGTTATTATTAGACCCTTCTTTAGAGGAGCGGACAATTGCTGGCTTTTCTGATAGGCCACTTTGTTTTGACAAGCCCACAAATCCCACCCTAAAAAGAAAGTGTAAAAACATAATACGGTAATAGCAACGTAAATTAAAAAAAACTCGCAGAAAGCTTTCTCTCCCCTTCTCCCTCATAAGCATTCCAAACCATCAAAAGTGCCTTTATGTGCTTTATTTATTAATTAACTGTACATGCAACCCTTCTCACCTATAAGACCACTCTGGGACACTTGTCCTATCCTTCCTCACTCCCCTGCCCAAATCCTAGTGGCTTTAAGTTGGCAGTCCTGTATTGTTTTGGTGAAAAAACTCATGCTGCCCTAGGCAGCTCTGACTTTAAGGACTATTAAGGTAGCTTTTCATTAGTGTTTGTGAGGCTGTGGACGCCTCTCTTTGCCTGGTTGATAGTTACTCTAATTTCTGTAGCAGTGTATATTCTTTGGCCTTGAAAAGACAGGTCACAGTTAATCTGGTTTCCGAAAAAGTTTGGATGGTTCTATATTTTGAGTTTTCTTGTGTCAAACAATAGCTGAAATAAATCTGTGGTGATGACTTTATCTGATCCCTAGTCCTTAGTTGCACATTGTAAAAGTTGTATTTTCCTCTGTATCTTGGCATCTTTTGCCTTGAATCCAATCTGATGTACTACATTGACCATTCTATTAGTGGTGCAGCCAGGGATCACTCTGACACCTATTGGCTATTTTAATCTGGTGTGAGCATGCCCCGTGCGCTCCATCATCTGAGTTTTTTCTCCCAAACCAAGGTCTCCCCAAATTCCCACAGGTCTCTGAGTTGATCCCCATCTGGGACACCTGGATTAACTTGAACAGCATTTGACCACCGGTGGTGATTGATGGCAATGGTAGCTGCATGGTACCAGTCTTTGTAACCCTTTTTACAGGTTAAGCTACATTTGAACGTGGATTTAGTAGTCCTCTGGAGTAGTGTTGAACCCAAAGAAGGCTTAAACTTGTGCTCAAAGGATTTTTGATTTTGGAGTTTGTTTTCAACAGTACTGTGCAAAATGCTTGTGCACAAACAGAACAGTGTTTGAAAGATGGTGAATATTCTTTATTGACTCCAACCTCAAGTCCATTAACAGGAATTAGTAGCTGGTGACCCCTAGTGAAAGGGGAGAGAAACCAGTGAATCCACCAAATCCTCTCCTTATCCAGCCCTGTAAATCTAAATAGGTAAAGTATCATTTGCAACAGACTGTTGTTTGAGTTCTCTGAGTTTGACAAAATCCATTGATATAGGATAGCAACTGTGAGCTACCCATATTTGCTACCAAAGAGGGTTTGGCAGTAGAGACAGCAAATTTTATGTTGATGTACTTTTCTACCATCTCAAGGTTAGTGACATTCTTGAGGAGAAAATGGGATATCTGCCAGTATTACATTTCTTGTATGTCTAGTGTTTGCTTCTACGCTGAAAAATCCAATTCAGTAATACAAACTAGGAAAAATTTATCCTAAGGGTTTTTAATCAATAAAACTCCCCCTCCCAGACCCACTTACATTCATCCAGAGAACCCACGTTACAGAGAATCAAGAACTGGAGATGAGCCAATAATGTGGGAGAGCATTTGAACTATACCAAACTGAAGGATTTGACTCAGAGCTAAGAGTTTGCTTATTATTAAACTTAGAATTAGGAGCCACTCTAATTTATAGCAGCAATGTTGACTGCTGAAGCATGCTTTAATTAATATAGCCAATAAACAAAGAAAAACGTACTGATGCTATTTAATTCATAGTCTTCTTTAAAAAAAACTTTTCAAGTTCTGTTTGGTTCCCAACCAGTTGAGCTTTATGTTAATATTAGAACACAACAGAGTTTTTTTTAATACTTCAGAATTTAACAAAATAACAAAATTGGAAGAAACTTCAGAGGTCTTCTAGCCCAACCACCTGTTAGAGAAAGAGACTTGTATCATTCTGGACAAATGGCTGTCCAGTTTCTTCTTAAAATCTTCTGTTGTTGGTTCACCCACAAACATTAATATCAAAAGTTAATACCTTATATTCAACATATAAGATAATATCAGCATTCTGGTATTAAAAGCCCATAAACATAACTATATTCAAATTCTCATACTTAGTGAGAGGTCATACAAGATTTTAAATTCTTGGTTACATGTTTACATTCTGTAGACACAAAGTATTTTATTTTCATGACACTTACTTAGCTTACTTTTAGCATTTTGAGGTATAATAATGTTATGCTTTGTTGTAGTCTTTTAGATAACACTGAATTATTTTAAGTAACTTTTAAATTCATGGTTACAAAATGTTACTGCTTGAGTAGAAACAAAAAGCTGACAAACATTTTAATTCAAAGAATATTTAAGCTTTAAAAATGCCTAGGAGAAAAGCCAGGAATTGTCCACTCCTCTAAGAAGTTTAAAACATTGCCTTTCATAGAATACTGAGCATTTCCCTGTTTCATGTGAATATCACCATGTTGTCTGTTGATCTTTTCTTGTTTTGGGCTTTGAGGATAACCTTGAGAAACAGGAGGAAAATATGCAGTCAGGGTCTGATAAATGAAATCTCAGTCCAAACCAGTAATGTAATCTGAAGGTTAACCCCTCCCTAGTTCTCTGGGATATAAAGGCAGGAGAGGAGGGAAGGGCTTTCAGAATTGTAAGATCCTTATAATAAAGGTAGCCTTAGTATTTATAATTTTGATTTCCTTGTGTGGACTGCCTTAAAGAGTTTACATCTGTGCAAATGGTCTTTATTTTGTGCTTACAACTTCCATTGTTATTGTTGTTGTATCAACTATCGCTGCAGTAAACCTTACATGCTATTGATTATGTTTCTTTACTTCAAAGATATATTTTCAGAGTAATTAAGTAATAACTTAAATGTTTCTAAAGTATATTTCTCTGATACAATATGATAGCATTACTGTGTTCACTGATTTCTACAATAACAATTATAGATCAAGTTATACATCAAACTATCTTCGGTGAATCTCATAGTTACCACTACTATCAGCCACTTTGAATTGTCTACTCAGTTTTTGCTTAAATGACTGGTTGCCATTGTCTAAGAAAGAGGTGTTCTTTACTTTGCTTAGGTTTTGATAACAGAGTTGCAAAGGCTATGTTTTTTTCCCAGTCATCTCATGCAGTTTCCTGGAGCTCTCCAAAATCTTTGTATGGGAAGTGGTTGCAGTGTATCAACTGCTTCAAGCTGTCATCAGTTCCTAATTGGAAGGTAGTCCAGCCCGATGCAGCAGGTGAAATCAGTGAAGATTGTAGCCAGTTCAAAAGCTGGGAATTTTTATTGGTTCAGTTAAAGTGAACCAAAATTCTTCTATCCCTTGCTTAGGTCTGGAACTAGGGTTGTTTGATGCTGTGAAGTGCCTGGAGGCACAACTGTGTGCACAGAGTGGATGGAGGCACAACTGTAAACAACTTTGTGTTTTCCAAGGAACCCAAAGCTTCTTTTGCATTCTGCCTCCTAGAAAAGATGTGTAGGTGCTATATGTGTGTCCTTATGAGTTCTGATTTTTTTCTTTTGAATATGAAGCACTGCACATTTCTGCTAGAAACAAGCTGTAATGACTTAATATAGTTATGATCAAAAGCAACGAAGAAAGCAGCAGAATGTGAGATTGTATTAAAGTATGCCTTTTGCCATGATGATGTTTCTTTAAGCATCATTAAGTTTGTTTTTCCATCAGGAAGAATAATTTTTTGATTGTATTGAGCACAACTGTTTTAACCTTATTGAAAATATGTTTCATTTATTTTTTCACCTACTAAGCTAACTAGTTATCACTTGCTAGTGAACAGTTCCCATGATAGATTTCTGAAATTAAAAGAAAGTGAAGTAAAAGCATAAATAAGTAAAGAAAGGTCTTCAAAATTCCTTTCTGCTAACTGAGGAAGGAGCAATATTAAAAAGTAAAGTAATTTTGTTTTAAAAACTCTCTGGAACAAATGGCAGTACAGTTCTTCACAGAACCCTTTATTAATTCTAGATTAAAGGTCTATCAGCAAAGCAGTGACCTAATACATTGACATTAAAGCTGATTAAATGCATTACCTTAAGGAGGGTCTATTATTGAGATAAATAATTTTGTAGATTTTCTAAATTGGTTACTAATCATCATGGTTAGTATTCTGTTTCATCCCAACATTTATTATTAATTGGTAACTGCTACATGCTGAGTGAAATTACATAAGAGAATTCAAAATCAAACAAGCAATAAATGCTTTTTTTACTTTATTTTTTTTTACACTTGAATATAAAAATTAGGAAGCAGTGATGAAAAGTGAATCCATTGTTTGCTATGGGGTGTTTTTGCCAAAAACCAGAAGTAAATGCTGATTTCCAGCAAAACCATAGTAAATAGTAGTAATGACTGAAAGATGCTTAATACCCAAAATGTGATCATATGACCAACAGAGGTGGTGGTAACCATCAGAGCTTTGAAACCAGGTTGTTAGTATTTCTTGGGGGAGGGGTTTCACTGGAACTTCGTACAATTGCTAAGCAACCAATCGTAAGTCAAGGACTATCTGTATGTCATTAAAAATAGTTTGTGTGTGTGTGCACATTATATTATTAGTAGAGCCTTTTGTATTATTTACTAGCTTCTCTGTTGGACTGGTTTCCTTCTTGATACTGATTTATTCATATATTTCATTTTTAAGACTGGCATATTAGCAATGTCAGCAAAGAGAATTGGTAACTAACTGTTCTGACCTAGGCTTCCCCAACAGCACAAAGCTGAGTTTTGTCCCGATAAACCCCTTTTAATTTACAATGAGTTTCCTCTCCAACAAAGTCCTGGTCAACAGTCTTTCAAAATAGTTCTCAATTACAAACCTTTATCAGGCTTGGAGAGTGGCCAGGCCAATATCTTTCAGATACCGCAATACTTGGCAAGCATGCCAGAATGAACTAATTGTCTCCTGCAAAGCCCCACTCCCCTTTCACTTCTCTTTTATACTCTAGGGGAGGAGCCATTCACCATCCACCTGTGGCTTTACTCCAAGTCAGCCCTTGTTCCTCAGCTGATCCCTTCTTCTGGCAACTCTGTGCATGTGCACACTGGGAATTAGCTGTTCTTCTGCCTCACTGATGTCCGACTCCGAAGGCAGTTAATAACTGTCAGACGACCCTGGCCCCGCAGAGCACTCGTCAGAGCCTTCCCCAGACTCCAGGACTGGAGTTCCTTCCCAACTTCCTCACTGTCCGAATCTGCTGGTCATTGTTGGGGCACAACACTAACAAATAAAATAATATCAAATGAATTCTGGTTTATTTCACAATATTTAAGCTAATATTTTACTTTAAATCATATAAATTACAGTTTATTGTTTTGATTAAGCAGGAGCCCTGATGGTGCAGAAGTTAGAATGCAGTATTGCAGGCTAAGTCTGTCCAGAGTCTGAAGTTCAATCCTGAAGGGGCTCAAGGTTGACTCAGCCTTTCATCTTTCTGAGGTTGGTAGAATGAGCATCCCGATTGTTAGGGACAATGTGCAAAAAATGCTGATATTGTGAACTGCCCAGAGAGTGTTGTAAAGCACTATGGCAGTATATAGGCTAGTTGCTATTGCTATGATAAGCTGATGCAAATGAAAATACAGCTTTTTATGTTAGAGTCGGCATTTACTTAATTAGCACTGGATAATTTATTTTAATTTTTAATATGATGTGAAAGAATTTTTAAACCTAAATGATGGCAATATTTTATGTATTTCCTCAGAATCAGTCTCTGTGCTATCTCATTCTTGCTTGCTTTCTTGAAAATAGTCTTGCTGGATCAGGCCTAGCCAGCATTTCATCTTGTGGGGTGGTCCATCAGATAAGTCGAGAAAGCCCATAACAACTGATCAAAGCAACTCTCCTCTCCCATTGTTGCTCCCACATACCTGGTATATATAGACTCCATATCTACCTCCCATGTCTGGAGGAAGCACACAGTCATTAAAATAGTAGCCACTAATAGACATATTATCTAAGAATTTCTTTATACTAGTTTCTTTTTGAGGTAATCTAAATTAGCAAGGAACATCTCATCTCATGGGAATATATTGATTACGGTTTGCATAGAGAAATAAGTCTTCGTGCTAGTTTTAAATGTTAAATGCTAGTTTCATGCAGGTCCAATTTGCAGCCAGTTACGGTGACCATGATCATGAAAAAAACCCCACCCATTCATTTGATTGGTTTTACTTAATGATGGGTGTTTATTTAATAATTGCAATGTTCACTTAACAACCTTGGCATTCAGTTAATGACCAGTGCAAAAAAAGCCAGAAAATTACTTCTGCTCATGTAGATGCCTCAAATTAACTACTTACAACTGTATTTCCAGTCCCAATTATAGTTGTAAGTTCAGGACCACCTATAAATAAATAATATTGTCAAATAACTAATTGACTTTTATGGTTGGTAAGAATTTGAAAAAACAATAAAAACAATGTTTTAGAGCTGTCTAGTTAATCAAATGCTCAAAACCAAATTTCTTAGCAGGATCTTACTTGTCAAAATCAATAACGTATTTATTGGTATCCTGACAAGATATCTGTATATACTTCCACTTCCTTTTGTATAATTATTCTGATAATCTTGAGAGCCCATGTACCATAATGATTAGACTGGTACTGGAAAGACCCATGAATAAATCCTCATTTGAGGGTAGGACTTGTTGGGAGACCAGGCCAATGACTTACCAGCCAAACCTACTTCATAGGTTATTGTTTAAAGGATCAGATGAAAGATGGGCCAAGGGGTGCTCCCTTGAGCTATTTAGAAGAAAGATATGGTATACGTATAGTAACTAAGATTCAGAAAAGTTGGCATAGCTAATATTTTCCAGATACCTGCCAACAGTAGGAGCTTCCCTGAAAAACAGTATAATCTAAATGTTTTTGGAAATATCAGTTACAAGATTCCATGGTTGTGTTTATGTTGTAGAAATTGAGGAAAGTAACCATGGAAATCTGTTTGAAATCCAATTATTTATATTGTTTATACAAATTTTTGGCAGCATGCAAGTGAACTCTCAAACTGTGTTTTGGAAGATTGTAAATAAATGCTGTGCTAGCATATTCCAATTATTTATGACATTCATAATGTAATTTGTAACTGCCTCCTTAATAAAAGTATGTTTACTTCCATGCCTGAGTCAGGAAATTATGTGAGCAATCTTTCCAAAAATCCACAAGTTCTCTCCTATTTTGATGAGTTCTGTCAAGTTACAATTTGTTATCTTATTTGTAGAATGTATGGTATAAAGCCCCCAAAATCAGGGTGGGATTCTACTGGTTCTGTTCGGTTCTATAGAACTGGATGTTAGGGCTCCCGGGAATTCAGAGAACAGGTAAAATGGCCCCTGGCTGGCCCCGCCCCTCTCAGCCCGCTTCTCCGCTCCCTGCCCAGTCAGTCCCTACTGCACATGTGCAACATTGTGCGCATGTGTGACATGCCTACAGCCTGCTTTTGCCCACCAGGCCAGCCATTGCTGCCTGCCTTCTGCTGTGGCCCTGCCATTACTGGTCTTCCTGGATGAGTGAAGCTCTGAAGCCCCGGTCGCCTTCCCCCAACTTGCCTTTTGCTGCCGCAGCTGGTCGCCTTTCCCTTACCACTTGCCTTCTGCTGAGGAACAGGTGGAGAGACTTGTATAGGTTGAATCCTGCTTTTCTCTGTTTGCCCGGCAGCTGTTTCTAATGGGAGGGGGGCTCCCATTAGAAACCCTGCCCAGCCCCTCCCAGAAGTCTCCACAATGCTCGTCTGGCTACCAGGTAGGGTAGCCTCCTGGGAGCAAAAACGGGGAGTTGGGAGGGTCCAGCATCGCCCCCACCCCGTTTTTACTCCCAAGAGGCTCCAGGGAGGCTTGCTAGCCAGGCCAAAAATGCCACCCCCACCCCGTTTTTGCTCCCAAGAGGCTCCAGGGAGGCTTGCTAGCCAGGCCAAAAACGCCACCCCCACCCCGTTTTTGCTCCCAAGAGGCTCCAGGGAGGCTTGCTAGCCAGGCCAAAAACGCCACCCCCACCCCGTTGTTGCTCCCAAGAGGCTCCAGGGAGGCTTGCTAGACCCCATTTTGGGCCTAGGAGGCCTTCCTGCAGCCTCCTGGGAGCATCCAGCCATCCAGTATGCCTGGATTCAGTGTTTAGGAAAAAGAACATTTGGAGCTAATATAGTATTGATTCCTGCCTTGGGAATGTTCTGGGTAATCAAAACTATGCAGTCTCCTAAAACTGTTGGAGCCAATCTTCTTTCTTTCTTCCATATCCTCCTCTTCAAAACTAGTAAGTTGCTCTGCTTTTTCATGCCAGGCTTAGCGTGGTAAGTTCAGAGTGGATTTTGGAGAGAACAGCTTACCTTTAGGTCTCATTCATTTGCTCAATTTCAGAGCATACATTACACAATTTCCAAAGCATAATTCAGTCTATTCAGCAGTTTGCCTAGCTGCTGCTTCATTACTTCTATTGCTGTCACAACCTTTATGGAGTGTCCAATGGCCTTTTAAGTTTGACAAGCAAAAAACATAGTAAATATTTCTCACAAATATTTTCTCTCTTCCACTTTATGGTTCATTTAACATACAAAATTATGTGCTGTGTATTCAGGCAGTTTGCAAACTTGTTTTTTGTTATTGGAAGGCAACTCTTTAATTTGAAGATGGTGGTAATAAAATGGCAAGAAAGGCTCACTTCTACTTGCCATTTAGAAGGGGTTAGAAAGAATGAGAAGGTTAACCTTTGCTTTGTTTCCAATCTCCTTTTCCTGACTTGGTTTTCATAAAAAGTAGCTTTGGAATTGAAGCCATATGTGTTAAAATAAAATTCTTTCTGTATAAATACAAGTATGCAAAAAGTTTCAAGATTAATCCAAGATGTTTAATGGCTTTAAATATCTGGGTGCTGTACTAAGGTTTAAGTCAGAGGTCTTCAAACTTGGCAACTTTAAGATTTGTGGACTTCAACTCTCAGAATTCTCCAGTCAGCAGCATAGCTGACTGGAGAATTCTGGGAGTTGAAGTCCACAAGTCTTAAAGTTGCCAAGTTTGGGGACCCCTGGTTTAAGTAGAAAGAGGTTCCAGCTGAAAATATACCATGAATACCATAGAGATGCTTGCTTTCCTTCCTTCCTTCCTTCCTTCCTTCCTTCCTTCCTTCCTTCCTTCCTTCCTTCCTTCTTTCCTTCCCTCCATCCCTCCCTCTCTCTCTCTCTCTCTCTTAAAAGGAAGAAAAAGAAAGAGGGAGGGATGGGAGAAAGAAAGAAAGGGAGGGAAGGGAGAAAGAGGGAAGGGAAAAGAATGTGAATGAGATATGGATGGATGGATGGATGGACGGATGGATGGATAGAGGGAGGAAGGGAGGGAGGGAAAGAAAAAGGAGAGGAAGGAAGGACCACAAACTCTGGCACTAGACACAGCTTTAGAGGTTGCTTTGAAACAGCACAGAAATCCAGGGCTGGAAGGGACCTCAGAGGTCATCTAGTCCAACCCTGCACCAAAAGCATTGTTAAAGTGAATTTCTATCTTTTGACCCACCCAGTCATGTGACCACCAAGCCACGCTCAGCCAGTCACGTGACCAGCAAGCCATGCTGAGCCAGTCACGTGACCAGTAAGCCACACCCACAAATTAGGCCACACCCACAGAACTGGTTGTTAAGAAATTTGAATCCCACCCCTGCCCAAAATGTATCACAAATGCAAAAATCCAGTATATTGTGAATTATAATAAGAAAACAAAATTACACAATCATTCATTAAGAATAATAAAACTGGATAAAATAGTAGCAACTGTTTTATTAGTAGCAATTCCATTGCATAACACTCCTCAGACAAAAACTCAATAAAAGAGAACTAAGATTAATTTAGAGAAGACAATTCTAGACATGGAGGTACTCACAGGAAAGGTCATACCTTCCCTACATTAAATGGAAAGTTCTGCAGTATATCCTTTTGGATTGCAAATGCACAGATTCAGTTAATAATAAGCTATCCTAGAAGTGACTAAGATAGAAATGGTAAGATGTGTGTTAATTAAATATTACCTTCAGAAATACACATTTTTCTAGGCATTTTGTAAATAAAATAGAATATACAGTAATAAATTGCCGGGACTGACTTAACATTAAAATATAAGTCAACAGGAAATTTTCTAGTATGATGGCTGCCAGTTGTCTTTCGTTGTCTCCTTTTTCCCTCTCCACAATAGTGGACAGCTATAGAAATTTTGAGGTCTCCTTTTCATGTACTTACATTTCTTGTACGCTAATCAGACTTTATTGCTTTAAGATTGGTAGTGGTAATCTAGTTGGAAAAGGCTTAATGCTCTCCCCTCACCCCACCAGCTTTTGTTTGTCTGTATTTTGATTCATAAATAAATAAATTCATGAATCTGTTTGGAGAAGTGTTGTGAAAATACAGTAGTTCACAATCCTCCACACTGCTTTTTTAGTATTGTGGTAATGCAGCTTATTGCTTTTCTTTTAATTGCTTCATCTCTTGTTTCCAAGATATTGGATATTGTCTTCAATAAACTATAATTGCAGTGTATCTTACTGTTATTATTGTTTTTTATGTAGGGGGAGGAAGGAATTATCTGTCAATACATTGCATGTACCTCCTACGGCCACCACCTAGAGCTGTGGAGGCACAGGGGTTAGAATGCAGTACTGTGGGCTAAGTCACTGCTCACTCCAGGAGTTCGATTCTTAGCAGCTCAAGGTTGACTCGGCCTTCCATCCTTCTGAGGTCAATAAAATGAGGACCCATATTTTTTTTTGGTGTGGGGGGCAATATGCTGACTCTCTAAACTGCTTAGAAAGGGCTATAAAGCACTATGAAGCGATATGTAAGGCTAAGCGCTATTGCTATTGCTACTTGGTGGAGTAAGGACAAAGTATGTTGTCAAGCAATCTGTAGGTTAGCAGTGCTAGTTTGCATGCTGGCTTTTGTTTTTGCTTAGGGCATTCTCCCCTAAATATGCCCATATTTATTGGTGATGTGCTATTGCTGACAAAGAATGTTGCATAAGGCAAAAGTGCAATTAAGCATTTGTGCCTTCTGAATATTACTAAAAATGGTAGATGATAGCCTCTACTGATTAAAACCCTGATGAAAGACAGAGGTCACCCATTTGTTTGAGACCGTGAATTATGGAAGATTGCAACTTGGAATGTAAGAAGAATAAATGAGAGTCTGAAGTAATGTATGAAATTAATTAAAAATGTGTCTGATTGTAAGAGAAAGGAACAATGTATAGATTTAAATGAAGATGACCTTCTGCTGTGGAATGATAAATATACACGTGGAAGTGAAGCCTATGCTGTATGAATATACACGTCTATGCTTAAGTATTACTGGAAATATGGAATAGCATCATTTGGGATGTGACTCCATTGATTGGTAGCAGTTGCATGTTATCCCAGTGAATTGTGATAAACGGCGAGATGAGTGGCGAATTAATTAAATAAAGGAAGAGCAAGAGAAGAGTTTTGAGGAAAATATACAGTATTCTGCATGAATGCAGTGTAGAAAAAATGATCCTATTGGGTGACATGAATTATTAATGAGACAAGAATGTAGAAAATAAATGATTGTGAGATCCAAGAATGAATGTGAATGGTGACTGGCTGGAAATGAGAAAAATACAAATGACAATTATTACTGCAAAAAATAACAGTGAAATATATAACGTGTATAGTGAGAAAATTATTGCAAAAAATAAGACAGAAAGAGCAAAGAGCATTAAGTTTGAAAGAGGGAGATAAAAGCTGAACAATGTTGATGGAAATAAAACATGAACATTTGTAAAAGGGCTAAACAGGGAATCAAAATGGCATTAAAAAGAAAAGCAACATAATGATTTGAGATCAAAGTATATCATGATAGTGTGTAGGAATGACAGTGATACGAAGAGTGGAATTGAAACAGATGATAAAAATGTTAATGTCCAAGAAAAAATGAGTAAAAGGAAGTCATAACTACTGTGTGTTAAAAATATTGAAGCTGCAGATATAGATTATGTTACTGAAGAAATATTAAAGTATGTATGTGATTTGCTTATGGATACTCTGTGTGACTTGTTTAATGATTATATGAAGACACCATCTGTGCTTGATAATCAGAAACAGACTTATTATCACTAAGAAATATACGAGTGTGACAAAATCAGTTTCTTGCTCATTTCTTATTTAGATAAATATATGATTTGACATGAACTTGGAAATGTTTTGCATGAATATGAAGTTAGAAGGGTTTCCAAATGAGATAAGAGAGTTGGAAGTATGTTGGAAGTAGAGGATGCATGTGCATGAATGGAATGTTTAACAAATGCAAATAATATAAATTATGTCAATTGTCCATACTGCTTTGGAAACACCGGACTTTGTTGATTGTTTGGAGTGAAGTGTGAAGTAAAACTTCCTCTCTTATATCCAAATTCCATGGAAAGAAGATACAGAAGTTTTACTATACAAGTTTTACTTAACTCTGTTTAGTGTGTCTGTTGGGGATGTGAAAATGAAAATGTTTGGGAGCCTGTATAATTTGCAGCAAATACTTGATGAGGTATATCAGAGGTGTCAAACTTGATTTTATTGAGGGCCGCTTCAGAGCTGTGTTTGACCTTGGGGGGCTGGGATGGGTGTGGCCAGCTCGACGTCACTCATGTCGGCACTTGTGGTGGACCTAGCGCTCTGCCAGCGAAAATGGGTTCCCAAGCTTCATTTTCATCTCTGACGGCTTCGAGGTCCATTTTTGCTGGCAGAGGCACCACAGACGGATCCTTTGCTGTTTCCAGGATGGCTCTACAGGCCAAATTTAAACATCCTGTGGACTGGATCTGGCCCCTGGGCCTTGAGTTTGACACCCCTGAGGTATATGATGCAATGAAGAGAATAGATCTAAAAATTAATGTAACAAAGACCAACAAAAATAAAATTAAGTTTCAATTATAAGTAATTTAAAAATAGTAAAAAACCAAATCGAGTAGATCCATTGCTAGAACATTTATTAAAAATTAGGAATAATGAAATGGACGGAGACATTTTAAGATGCAACTCCTGACAGTAGGTAATATACAGTATAGTTTGTTCTGAGAAATTAATGCTTGTCAAAAGTAGCAAAAATTGCTATCATACCGTGTTTCCCCGAAAATAAGACCTACCCCGAAAGTAAGACCTAGCACTATTTTCTAAACCTGCCCTAATATAAGACCTACCCCGAAAATAAGACCTAGTGTAAATCTCCAGTTCCAGGAAGACTTTTCAGGGAGCAACCATGCACCTGAAACACCCCCTACACACTCACCCACTATTTGGCACCATAATATATAAAATAAGACCTAGTGTTTTTGGGAGCCAAAAAAAATATAAGACAGTGTCTTATTTTCGGGGAAACACGGTAGATATGGTTTTGCCACTTGGTCATATTGTGGTGAGATTATGTATATTGGAGGAAACATCAAAGTTAATTGAATGCAGTAGAAGTGGCATTATAAATATGAGTGATGGAAAAAGATGGTTTCAAGAGATGGATGGTGAGTAAATATGAACTAATACAAAAAATGGAGTGACCAGCATATTTATTTAAGTTGGTGGTACAGAAAGAATGGTTGACAATTGAATGAAATAACATATGAAGAACAAAGTGGATAAAGGAGAAAAGGAAAACCAATAAAGTTGTGAGTGGGTAGAGGTGATGAGAACTTCAGAAAGAAAGAATATTTTGAAGGTCTCAAGACAGCTTATGAAGCAATGTGCATATGAGGTGGAAGTAAGGACAATGTACAGGGTTATACAGATGGTATACAAGAATAGCAAACTGTTGGTGTCAACTAAATTTAATTATGTATATTTATTTCATGTCTTTAATTTCTTTGCTTCCTATTTCTTACTCCCTTTGTGTATTTTACATAATGTAGCTAGCCTTAAAATAAAATGGTATGATGAATTTTTATGAAAGTGTTTAGTAAGTCTGTACAAATCATTTCATGAAGTATTTTCCTCAAGCAATGTACCTCTCTGAATTGTTCCAAGAAGCCAAGAAGCAGCTGCAGCCTGTCAGAAGTTTGGTATGGCTTTTTGAGATCTTCTGAGCATCTCTATGGCCAGAAGATACTTCTGCCTGAGTAACTGATGAAATAAAACCTTTTTTCCCTGCATGATCAAGTTTCTTTTTCCTTTTGCTGCTATCAGTGATAAACTGATATTTCTGACTTAGATAGCAAAAATGAAAATTCATTGAGAACTTTGAAATGGTAGATATGAAAGATGATGTTGGGAAAAGTGCAGAGTCGGTAGACATATGAATCTTTCATATGGAGTCACACACCTAAGCAAAAATAAATGAAGTTAGCATATGTATGTATTACTTGTGTAATACTTGTGTTTGGGTGTCTATTAAATCTGAAAACCCATTAAGTCTGAATATCGAACATAAGTCCAGAGAAGTGTTTAATCACATATTAGATCATCTTTAAGTAATTTGTTCAATATATGAAAAAAGAACCTGTGCCTATTCTTAACTTTATATTCAGCATATGTAAAATTGCATAAATTGTTTTGCTTAAAACAGCTTCACTTATTTTTTGCAGTTGGCTTCATCTAAATGCCAACTCTGGGAAGCACACTGCTTTTGTATGATTATCTCCTGTTGAGCAAGTAAATTAGAGGAATAAAACTGGACTTCAAGAGCACAGGAGGACTCAAATTAAGATACTACATCATTCAGATTGACCTCAAAACTGACAACTTTATTTTGGGGGCTGGAGTTCTTCATCCTTGTTACTTTTGTTCTCCTTTACTACAGTGGCCTCTAAAGCTGTCATTCTGTCATCACTTGATATCCTTGGTAACCTTTGTCTTCCTCTAGTATTGGAAGACATCACCCTCAGATTCTTGTCTTCACAGCTTTGTTATGGTCTGTGGAAGTTGCTGATTTCAAATTTTTCAAATTGCAGATCCACTTTCATGTCACAGAGCATTTTTTTCCGTCCATTTGAGAATGTTTTAATGTTAACTACTTCCCAAACTATAGTGAAGTTGAAGACTGTTGACTTCAACTTGTAGTTGATGTTGAGGACATATAGGGCATGTCGCTGTCCTCTGCATCTATTGAACATATCCTCCAACACAGTCATTACCTCCTAAAAGAATGTCTTCATATAAAATATTTTAGTTGGCTGGATGAATAATGCTATATTTTGGGACAAAAACATGGCTCTTCAATTTTCCATTTTTTCATGAATAACCTGGAGCCTTTGTTCTTAGGCTGTATTCTTAGTGCCTAAATTTGAAACAGTGTGATATTTAGCACAAGGTGATTGAAGAACTAAAGTTAAATAAACGATGGCATAAGAACTAAAGTTAAATAAACAATGGCATTTGTCTTCTGCAAGTTATAATAAATAATTGGTAATTGATGCATCATACAGTTCTTAGATGGTGATCATTATCTCCTCCGGCTGGCAATCCAGTATGCCGCCCCTCATTGCTGGGAAGTGGAACCGACTAGGTGGTTCCGCCCCAGGTGCCTAATGGACCCGGAAAGGTTCCAGATGGTGCTTGGGTTGATTCCTGCCTCCCTTACCCACAGCCTGGTTGATGTCCTGGTGGACGCCGGGCAAAGGGCTGCCTCCGGGGCTCTCGACCGCGTTGTACCTTTGCGGCCTCTGACCTGGTGCAGATCCTGGTTGGCTCCCTGGTTTTCTGCGGAGCTCTGGGAGATGAAGTGCCGAAGGAGGGGCCTAGAGAGCAGTTAGAGGACCAGTCGGTCCGAATCTGATCGATTGCAGTTAAGATCTTTTACTAGGTCTTGCGGCGATGGGAGGTGAAGTGTGTCTACTTCTCCGCTCTCATTGCATCTGTAGATAATTGCCTGGCCGCCCTGTTTAGGGTCACCCGTTCCCTTCTTAATCAGGGGACGAAGGAGGAACCTTTGCGGGGGCGGGCTGAGGAATTTAGTCAACATCTGTTGGACAAGATCGCTCAGATCCGGGCCGGTCTGGGCTCTGACAGGGGCCATCAGGGGGGAAACGACCGGTCTTGTGGATACCATTTGGGAAGAATTCGATCCTGTGACTCTGGATGAAATGGACAGGATCATGGGGAAACTGAGTGCCACCATGTGTTTATTGGACCTGTGCCCCTCCTGGCTGGTCTATGCCACCTGGGTGGTTAGATGAGGCTGGCTCCAGGCAATGGTTAATGCTTCTTTGAGTGAGGGATGCTTCCCCTCCGCCCTGAAGGAGGCGGTGGTGAGGCCCCTCCTCAAGAAGCCTGCCCTGGACCCGGCTATTTTGAACAACTTTCACCCCATCTCCAACCTTCGCTTTGTTGCGAAGGTTGTTGAGAGTGTGGTGGCCTGACAGCTCCCGATGTTCCTGGAGGAAATTGATTATCTTGACCCGTATCAATCGGGTTTCAGACCCGGGTACAGCATGGAGATGGCATTGGTTGAGCTGGTGGATGATCTCTGGAGGGCTCGGGATGGGGTTATTCCTCTATCCTGGTCCTATTAGATCTCTCAGCAGCTTTCAATACCGTCGACCATGGTATCTTACTGCAACATCTTGAGGGGTTGGGAGTGGGAGGCACTGTTTTACAGTGGTTCTCCCCCTACCTTTCGGGTCGCTCGCAGTCGGTGTTGGCAGGAGGACGGAGATCGACCCCGAGGCCCCTCCCTTGGGTGCCCCAGGAGTTGGTTCTCTCTCCCTTCCTGTTCAACAACTATATGAAACCGCTGGGTGAGATCATCCGTAGTTTTGGGGTGAGGTATCATCAGTATGCTGATGATACCCAGCTTTTTATCTCCACTCCAAACCAACCCAGTAATGCCCTCGACGTGATGTCCCGGTGCCTGGAAGCGGTATGGATCTGGATGGGGAGGAACAGGCTTCGACTCAACCTGGCCAAGACCAAGTGGCTGTATGTACCGGCATCTCAGATTGTCCAGGATGTTCCTTCTCTGGTTATGGGGGAAGAGGTGTTACCCCCCCCCATCGAAAGGGTGTGCAACTTAGGCATCTTCCTGGATGCATGGCTCGATTTGGACGATCATGTAGGAGCCGTGGCCAGGGGGGCATTTGCCCAGGTTCTCCTGGTGCATCTCTCCTGAGATGCCTTATGTACACTCATGCGCTTGTTACCTCCCATATGGACTACTGCAACGCTCTCTACATAGGGCTGCCCTTGACCACTCGGAGGCTTCAACTGGTACAGAATGCAGCCACACGGGTTGTGATGGAAGGATCCCGATACTCCCATGTTACACCCCTCCTGCGTGAGCTGCACTGGTTGCCGGTTGCCCTCCAGGTGAGATTCAAGGTGCTGGTAATCACCTATAAAGCCTTACATGGCTTAGAGCCAGGGTATTTACGGGAGCACCTACTGCCAGCAACAACTTACCTTCGCCCCGTGCGCTCCCACAGATGGCCTCCTCAGGGTGCCGTCGGCCAGACAGTGTCGACTGGCGACCCCCAGGGGGAGAGCCTTCTCTGTGTGTGCACTTTGGAATCAGCTGCCCTTGGAGCTTCGGTTGGCTCCTGACCTTCGATCCTTCCGTTGCGACCTGAAGACATGGCTCTTTCAACTGGCCGACCTGGACTGATGGGGGGTTTTTTACTGGTTTTTATTGGTTTGTCAGTTTTAATTAGGTTATTGGGATGTTTATTTAATATCTTTTTAAATTTTGTATTATATGTTTTTAGTGTTGTGAGCTGCCCTGAGTCCTTCGGGAGATAGGGCGGCATACAAATCCCAAAAATAAATAAATAAATAAATAAATAAATAAATACTATGACTGATCTTAATTCTGCAATTCATTGGTGTTTGTAGTAACAGTGACATCCTGCCTTGTAGTACTTTTTCCCTGCAATTGATTCTTCATAGTTAAATGTCCCTGAGTATTGTCAGGGACAAAGTGTCAGATCAAACCTGTCCTGTTGGTACTGTATAGTTGGGATAGCATTAGGGTTTAATTGTTGATGAGTTTATTTAACTTCTTCTCAAATGGTTTTGCAGTTGGCGTAGTTAAAGATTCACCAAATGTTTGCTTGTTCAGAGTGCCATGGACATTCTAAAACCTTTTTAGAGCTATTTATTGTTGGCTTAAATATTGTTGGTTGAGACTTAAATTAGAGCCCTGGTGATACAGTGGTTAGGGTGCAATATTACAGGCAAACTCTGCCCACAACTTGGAATTTGATGCTGACAGGTCTTAAGCAGGGGTGGGATTCTACCAGTTCGAGCGAACCGGTAGCTCAGAGGATCAGCTGTGAGTAAACCAGTTTGCTCTGAGGATCAGCTGTTAGGCCGACCCTCCCGCCCTGGCTCTAGTCTGTGCTTTATATCCTGGTTTTCAAGCTCAGCTGATTCGTGCGGCACAGCAGATTGCCGTGTGTCAGCTGTTTAACACACAGAGATTGCTGGAGAAGGTCAGTAGCAAATGCTCTGCGCACGTGCAAAGTGCACATTTGGTGCACACACACGTGAAGCTGGACCGGTTGTTACACTGGTTGAATCTCACCCCTGTTCTTAAGGTTGACTTAGCCTTCTATCCTCCCAAGATTGGTAAAATGAGGACCCAGATTATTGGGAGCAATATGCAAATAATGCTTCTACATTGTAAACTGCCTAGAGAGTGCTGTAAAATTCTATGGGGGAGTATATAAGCCTAAATACTATTTGCTCTTGCTAGTGTGGTTGAACATTGTATTAGCTTTTGCTGATTTTAGTGTGTAGTAACAACACAAAAATGTTTCTCCATATGCCAGTTCATCACTGTTTTTTCCAGTACTGATTCTTGCACAGTTTTCACAGTTTTCTTGCACAGTTTTCATGTTTCCATGCTCCAGTTTCAGTAGTCTTCCTGATAACATCTACATCATATTGCAAGACACACTTTTTTTGCCTTATGAATATTGGATACATTTTCTTTCTTACCCCTGTACTCTTCACAAACGCATGTCAGAACCCTGAGTCTACAGCTGCAATCAAGTCCAACTTCTGACTTACTCTTACATTTATTTGTTCTCTTTTTTTCACCCACTTGATCATTTAACCATAATAGAAGAGTTGCAAGCATGTAGTCTCTGGGATCTTTTTTTCTTCCCTGGCTTTGAAGCAGTGGTCGACTGCTGAGATTGCCAAAAGCCTGAGACAGTTTGGGAGCTTCAAAAGCAAAAGTATGTGTGAGAGCATGAACAGTAACAATTTGCTGAGATTAATATATGTGCAGAAGTAACACTAAACAGTAAACACATTCTGGACACCATAGACTTACCTATTAATCTTCAGGGTGAAATGTAAACAGATTTAGTTTGTTACATACATCCCATGTTTGTTAAAGGGGTCCTTAATTGAGTGTTTCACTCTAATGACTATATACACTAATAAAAGTGGAACAGTACAGGAAATCCTCAGGTGGCAATCAGTTGTTCAAGGAACTGTCAACTCTCGAAATGACTCTAGCTGAAGCCATATTTTTCTCTGCTTCATTTCTTAGTTGCCATGCTTATGGGGGGGAGGGGGACTTATGGAATGTAGAATGTTTTCCTCCAAAGTGCCAGACATAACAGTGCTAAGGCACGTGAGAACGAAGGCCAACTCAAGGTGCCCTAGCAACGGCAGGAGGGATTGCTGAGAAGTTCATCACCTGCTTAGTTGGCTAACATGACTTGTGAGACAAAAGGGGTGGCCAGTATCTATTCTTTAATTATACCAAAGCATGACAATTTTTCAGATTTGATCGTGCCAATATGATGTACCCAATAAACAGGATCTTTGAGAAAGCCACAGCCTCCAGAGTCTTGAACTGATTGTGAGCATTACTTGGAACCATGACAGGAACATTCAAAGTTGCTGTGGCGTGAATGAATTGTACTCACAACGGGTTTCTCATAGTTCTGGCCATTGAAGCATCCCTGCCAACTTCTCACGAACAAAGTCAGTGGGAAAAGCCAGCAGGTAATTGGATGTTGCAGTCATGGGAAGTACTCACTTAAAGACCCATACAGTTATCACTTAACAACATGTCCATGTTTCTTAGCAAAGACAATTCTAGTCCTAGCATTGTAAGCCGAGAACTACCCATACAAGAATCATCTGCCAAATTGTTTATGTCAGAAAATAGATTTTCTGGTGTTGCTATGCAATTTACGATTTGTCTGGATTTGGAGAAAGATCAAATCCACCAATGGCAGTGTGACACCACATACCCAATACTGGTATCACAAGCCACACCCCTGCACTATATAAGGGGCTGCCCAACTGCCATTCTCATCTCATCTGTCCCTAAAAGAGATTGATCAGCATAGGCGATCAATTCTCTACATCTACCTCAGTATCTCTGGAAGTGATTTCTGCTATATCTGATTATCAAGCTGGAAGGAGAAGAAAACATCCTTAGGCTAGAGACTATTTGACTTTATATTCTGAGAACTAAAGGGACAGAGAAACTCCAACTACATAGGTAGTTGTAAAACTAAAGGAGACCTGAGGGGAAGAAACTAAGAAGGAAGAGAGGACACTTGTAATAATCTTTTGGAGTGTTTATTTGTTTAAGCTGCTTGTTACAATAAATATTGATTTGAAAACACCTGGGCTCGACCTTTTACATAATTTAAATATATAGACAGAGTTTACAAGATCCTCAAATATTGATTAGTCATAGGATTGATTAATAAAATTATTAACAGTTTACCTGTGTTAAATTACTGCAGCATAATAATAATATGTAAATTTTTGGTAAGACTTGATATTTTAGTAGTAACTTATCCAAAAATTGTGATTAGAGAAGACAGTTGAAGGAAAGAAAAAAGAAAAAAGATATTTACAAACCTGGTGATCCTACATATTTAGACATGCCCCTTCAGCATCTTCAAAGCAGGAACAAGCAATATTTTACTCTGGCAGCCTGACTTTGCACTTTTTTGTTTTACCATTCTCATTTTATTCACTTAATTCTGTAACTACAAGTATAGGGACTTTATATCATTATTTCCAAATGTGATCCTTGCTGTCACAATTGGATTTTAGTTAATAAAACATGCATTTCAGAGCCAGAAATTTATTTCTCAGACCTTCAGAATAGCAAGAACGCCTTGTCCTCATTGCTTGTTCGTTCTTCCAGTTTTTCTCCATCCCTTGCATTGATATCGATGCTTGTGGAACTCATTTCCTGTCATTTCATTTGCCATTTATTGGAGTGTGATGGCTCATGTAGTTAGGATGCTGGTTGAAGGTTAGGAAGCTCGCATTTGAGAACCAAGTACTGATGAGTGGTGGGGTGATCTCCCATCACTTGCTCCAGCATCTTGACAGGGACATGAAAGGAGTCCTCATGTACATCCCCCAGGCAAGAGTGATGTCACTGGCTAATTTTGTCAATGCCTTAAGGTGGAAGGACCTTAAACAATGCCTCTGACATGAACAGGATGGAGGATTTGCCATTTATTGATCGTTGCAGTTTTAAATGAGGTTACTTCCCAAATCTATTAATTCATCTTCATATTCACAAACGAGTATAATAAGATATAATTATTATGACTGCATATTTTAGCTATATATGTTTTAAAAAGAAATATTTTAAACTATTGTTCAAATAAATTCTCAACTGAAAACTTTAAAATAAAATTTAAATTAAAAATTAATCCATGTTTTTAATTTTTTTTAATCCTGCTGATCAGCCAAATAGGAAATACTTGCTTGGAATAAAGTACAATATCTTTGGGCTTTTAAAAGAATATTTTTGTTTAATTTTAAAAGAAGCAAATATTCTCTAATTTTTTTCATGCAAATAGGGCAGTGTAGTAGACATATATTGACCAAGTTCCAAGTTAATATTGATTAATTCTGGATGCATGAATAGCTGACATTTAGGAGAGAACTTTTTTCAACTTACATTGAAGCCTGGGCTTATAAATCATCAGATATGACAGTAATAAACAAATTTGCAATGTTAATTTTGGTAACACATTGTAATTCATTGCAAAAAACAACCCTGTGGCATCATAAATACTAAAAATGATTGTGACATCTGGTTTACTATAAATAAATTCCAGAGTTCAGAAATATTATTTTTCTAATATCCTACAAGATAAAAATGGCCATAGTCAGTTACTGGAGTAGCTGACATAATAAATTATATCATACTATTATACAAACTATAATTTAACCATTGTTTACAAAGGTCTCAATTCACACATCTCATATAACCATACAAACCATGTTTTCTGTGATCTATTAATCCATTCACTGTAAATAATGCAGTGCTGAATGTTTACATCATCCGACAAAGATAAAGAAATATAAGTGCGTATTATGGAGGTCCTTCCTATATTACCTAGACAATGAAATGATGTCTTAACTTCTATACAAGTGTCAATCAACCTCAAATTACAACTTACACAATTTAGAATTTTTTGGACAATTACTTTGGTATAGGAGGTGTAATAAGGATAATGCTTCTTTAAAATATATATTTCTACAATATCTTATATTTAAAAAGTTTTTCAAGAGAGTAATGGGTTCTATAAATACGATGTGTGACTCAACCTAATTTTACAGAAGGTAGTCTCTTGAACTATATCCCTCATGCATGTAATTTTATAACTGGAAATTCTCCCTTGTAAGGCTGCAACAGGTCAGGAGTGGATGTTGCTCTTGTCCTAGCTGTTTGGACTGAATCTGTCTAAAAGGCCATTCTTTCCCCATTGGAGGTCGTTTAGCGTGGTTTGCAGACAAATGGCGAGAGATTACTTGTGTTAACTACTGTAAGTTTGGGTCTTTCACTTGAGTTCTACTCCACTCCTCCGAGGTTTTTCATCTCCTGTCCCGTTTCCAGGGATTCAGGGAGAAGAAGGCTCATGGAGTCAGCTATCCAGAATCTGCTGGAACTCAGAGCCATCCAAAAGGTCTCTCTGGACCAACAGGGGATGGGGTTTTACTCCAGAATATTCGTTATCCCAAGGCCTTGGGGGGGGGAGAACAATTCTTGATCTGAAACAATTGAATAAGTTTATTGTTTACAGGCATTTTAAAATGCTTCCCTCCAGACCATTCTGGAGGGCTAGAGGCAGGGGGACTTCCTCAAGTCCATTGATTTGATGGAAGCTTACTTACACATTCCCATCTGTTGTTCCCATATGAAGTTTTTAAGGTTTTGTTATCAGGGGCAACACTATCTTCCACCCCTAGAGTTTTCACCAAGGTTTTGGCTCCCCTAGCAGTGCATCTTCGTTCCTTTCCAGCTGTCTGCTATGTTATTTAGATGACATTTTTACCATAATAGTACCTCAGATTGCCTACTGACCTTCAACTTAAATAGATCATGGGAAAATTTTTCAGAATAGCATCATCTGTCATTAATAGAATTTGGGCTGGTCATCTTTCTTACTGTTGGAAAATGTTCTATATTGCTGCTGAACCTTGTTTCCTCACTCTATAAAATAATGATTCTCAGAAGGGAATACAATCATTAGTTTTATTTCAGCATTAATGTTAATCTGATCGGTATGTCCAGACAATTATGTGGTAAATACTTTTAGCAGTGGGAGTATTCTTTGAAAAGTCATTCATGTATAGTCTTATCAGGAAATTTCTAGCAGATTGATTTTTCTGATAATATTTTTGGTTGTCAGAATATTAAGTGGATAAATTTCTTTCCACTAAAGTAAATACTAAAGGAATACAAGCCCCCACCAAATTTTAACCATTATGATTTTGCTGAATGTGTAAATCAAAACAGACTGTCTTCTCTCATGTGACTTTCAGAAGAACACGTTTCTTGCAAACCCTGAACCGTTTAACATTGAAATAAAGGAACATTACCTGGGTCCCAAGGAATTTAGGTTTATAGAAAGTATTACTATATGACTTCTACTACCTTTCTATTACTGTAAATGGAAATTTGGAGTATAAATTAAATGTTGTAATGGTTGTGTGTTAGTTTCTAAATTCAGGATTGGATTAACAGGCTTTGTGTTAGTGTCAAAGGCAATAGTATACTACTAGATATATCCTTCAATTTATTATGTGAAATAAAGCAGAGGGAATATGGATAAATAGTGATGAAACTGAAATAGAACAGTGATAGTTTCTTTTTCTTCCAAAGATAAACTGTCTTTCCAGCAACTCTGCAAGATATAATCATCTTAAGAAATATGTGTTCTTTGGGATTTTCTGATTTTTTTTTTTGGAAAAGTTGGCATTGAATGTTATCAGAACTTGATGTAGTACCCATCAGTGAAGGGACTCTGGGTGCACAAATAATAAGAGTATGCTGTTTGTTTAATTTATTTTATAAACAAATCATCCAATGTGCAGTGTGCCTGGGTGGGAAAAATGCCCCCAAGCTCAAACAATTCAATAAAAGTGATAATTAGAACCATCTGTGCGAATATTTCATTTAAAAAGTCTTGGGCCATCACACTCTATGAATCTGACAAAATCATACTGTCATTTGCGCTAAGGCAGTCTAATCATTGTTTTATTTATAAACTGCAAATCAACTAGCAACCTGAATAAGGTATTGGAGTCTGTGTTTTAAAAATAAAATAGCACGTGAAAGTTATATTTTATCTTTGTATATTCACAGGAGGAAATTGTGATTTCTTCACATTGTTTTCTTTGGAGGCGTGCACACACGTTTTCACATAAATTTGTAGAATATATGTATGTGTATGTGTTTTGCAAATTTATGTGAAAATGTTTAATGTTTAGTTTCTTAATAAAGTAAATATCAGTAAATTCTTAAACCTATGTGTACTTGGCCATATGTAGTAACCTGTTATTCTTCAGTTTAACAGTAAATTGAATTTATATGCACATATATATTTATGAGATTCCTTTGATTAAGTGTTAATGTGCTTCAGTATTCATCAGTGAGGGTAATGATGGATAGTAAGTTCTAAAGAATTGAACTCTGGACTGCAGTCATTAAAAATTTTATTTTAAAAAAAAAGAACAAGAGATCTAACTTTTCAAACCATTTCCCTTTGACAAAGGAGAAAGTGATGTTAATTAGTTTTATTTATTTGCATATTTTGTTTAACACGTGATTAGTTTGACATATCTAATAAACATGTTAAATGTGTTTGCTGCATTTATACTGCTCCATAGGGCAATATATGCATAGACCATAAACTGAATGAAAATACTATAGTACTTGGGTTTCATGAATTTACAATGAGCTAATTTTATTTTGTTCTATTGATGCTTCATTTTCTGTTTGATTCTGTTTCATTACTAAGATTTTTAGGCTTCCTATGGTGGGTAATCTAATAAATATTTTTATATGTTATCCAAGATGGCAAGCTTATTATTTTATTTAAAAATTCTGTACAAATTCTACCAGAATACATACACTAATTAGAATTTGTTTCTAGAATATTCCTAATTTATTTACTCATAAAGATATTTTTAAGTTTTTTAGCAAATTTCTTGAGCGGGCAATCTGACTCCTTACTTGGCTAGGAGCCCTGATGTGTCCTTAGAGTATTAACATTACAATTTTGAAGCAACTTTATCAGAAAAATATTTGCTACATTGGATAATTATTAGCTGAACCAGACTGCGTGTGAGAATTTAAGCACTAGCTTTTATTGCTTTGACAGGATTTTGAAATGCTAACTCAGGTTCTGCAGAGAGCTTATTTGCTTGTATAATTTATTAACTGTTTTCTTGGCTGCAAAATGTAAAGTCTTTTCAGTGAGCAATGTGTTATTTACAGTAATAATTAACCTAATTTTACCTGGAGTTAGGTTGTTGTCATGGTTAAAGAGTTTCAGTACTTCTGTCATGGAAGTATATAGTATAGTATGGTTAAAGCAGTATTTCTCAACCTCAGCAATTTTAAAATTTGTAGTCCAATTTCCAGAATTCCCCAGCCAGCATGCTAGCAACCAGGAAATTGTGAGTTCTGATCCTGTTTTGTGCACAAACACAGCTGTGTGACTGCGTCTGCCTCTGCCCTGGAAAGAAGAACAAGCACAAAACATTTCCAAAAGTTGCCACAAAAACAGTGGGGATGTGTCCGGGATGTTTCCAAAGTCAAGAATAATTTGACCACCAAAACCAACCTAGAATCACATTTCCGTTTTCTAAAATAGTAACCAAAATGCAGATGTATAAAAAAAAGATGCACTGGATGGTCTGCCTTCCACAATGAATGCTAAAGGCTCTTTAAATTCTCAGTCACACCTGTCATGATAAATACAACTTGGTTTATGAAACACTTACTATGGAAATAGATTTCTTATTCTCTTTGCACGCCTGATAAAATTTGCCCTTTTTGGCAAGTTAAGGGTAATTAAATTGTTTCTATTTTTAACAGGATGTATACTTTGGCTTTTGTAAAGATTGAATTAGTTACTGTCCATAATTCTTATAGTTCTTTAATATTCTGTATGTTGGAGGGTCAAACTATCAGTGGTAGTGGTGGATTTTCATTTCTATTCATGACTGTAACAAGAATAAAGTAGGAGACAAGAACTCGGTATCTAGAATAATAAAAATATAATTACTTTAAACATGTTTCAGGATTCACAAAATCATTATGACATCATGTAAAATAAAAGTGATGCATTCTAAAGAAATGTTAGTGATACATTTGTATTATTTGGCAGCCACAGAGATTTGCAAGATCTGCTGGTTTAAAGTCTTTGGTTGTGTGAATATATAATGTTGCATATTTCCTCCTAAACACACAAAAAAGATATTGCAAGTTAAGGGTATGGCAGTAATTTACACGGGGAAAAGATAAAAGCTGACATCTTTGAGACATATTGAAATAAAGTTCTGTGTCCACAACTTCTAAAAGTGTCCATATTTTGTGTAGAAAGAGAAATGCTTTAGATCAGGGCTGTCAAACCCCCGGCCCATGGGTCAGATATATCACACTATGGCCATGGCCATGCCCATGCCCGGTTTAGCGAAGGGGAAGAAAGTCCCGATATGTCACGTGACGATGCCATGATGCCATGAGTTTGACACCCCTGCTTTAGATACTTATGGAATGCATCCTTAGTGGTAGAAGAAGGTAAGGAAGTTTTCTGCCTGCTCCAGCTTTCGATACGTTTTGTAATGGTGACCCAATTAAAAACGTGTAGTGATCAGTCTGTAACGTGGAAGATAAAAGAGCTTTGGTGGCTCAGGCTGTTAAATGCCTGCTCTTAAGATACAGCTGTCTACAATTACTGTAGGCTCGAATCCCACCAGGCTCAAGGTTGACTCAGCCTTCCATCCTCTCGGGGTAGGTAAATTGAGGA
Organism: Naja naja; assembly: GCA_009733165.1. Lineage (NCBI taxonomy): Eukaryota > Metazoa > Chordata > Lepidosauria > Squamata > Elapidae > Naja > Naja naja. Next base: position 286,901,988 of record CM019148.1, read on the forward strand.
CCCAAGATTGTTGGGGGCAATTAGCTGACCTTGTAAAAATGCCGCTTAGTAATAAGCAGGCATATACAATGGAATGAAGGCTATTGCTGAGCGCATTGGGTTGTGCTCCAAAAATTGTAAGCCGCCCTGAGTCTTCGGAGAAGGGCAGCATATAAATGTAAAAAAAAAAAAAGATAGGGCCACTTCATCAGCACTATAAAAATGATTTTTTCAATAATATCTTATATGGCTCCGCCAATCCATGAGCTTGTAAGAAAATCAGAGTTTGAAAGAAGCAGAACTGCTCACTGAGAGACTAGGTACTTTTGACTCTGGTTTTATTTTGACTGGTTGTTACAACTTAAATAACGTATAAAATTTGATTGCTTGGTGGACTAAACAAAGTGCAGTCATGCCACTTCTAGGCATGGGCATGTTTTAGGGTGGCATTTCCTTGGATTAAGGTATGGATGCATATATGTGTCTGGTTTACATTTGTAACTCAGATTTTTTGGCTGCTTGAGAGCAAGTAAAATGTTTATTTGTAGTGTTACATTAGTCTGGAACAAAATGTTTAGCATAGCTGTTGCACAATAATTGGCAAACTAGATCATGGTGGCGATTTCTGTTCTGACATACACCAGATCTCTACATCTCTGGCAATGTGTATTGTGGAATATTTAGAAATGGCATGCAACAGTATCCTATAGTCAGAGAAAAAAGCTGTGGAAATTAATATGTTCAATTTTGTTAAGCCTCTTCTTCAAATGAGATTTCTTAATGTGTTCTGGAATGCAGATTATTACTGTATTTCATGATCCACTTTCACTATTCTTTTTTAAAATAAAATTTGTGTCAGCATAAAAAACTATATTATTATTATTATTTATTCGACTTGTATGCCGCCCTACTCCCTAAGGACTCAGGGCGGCGAACATTAAAACAGAGCAAATTTACAATAAAAAACAATTAAATAAAACAAGCTGAATGCATTAAAACATTAAGAAAATTAAAACCCTCACACACCCCTGGGTCATTCCAGGCCGGCCTGTTGAAACAACCAGGTCTTCAGGTCTTGGCGGAAGGAGCGGAGGTCGGGGGCCAAACGGAGATCCACGGGGAGCTGATTCCAGAGGGCAGGCGCTCCCACAGAGAAGGCCCTAGCCCTGGGAACCGCCCACCGACAATGCCTGACTGACGGTATCCCAAGGAGGCCCCTCCTATGAGAGTGAACAGGGCGATCGGAAAGTGATGCTGGCAGGAGGCGTTCCCGCAAGTACCCTGGACCCAAGCCATTTAGGGCTTTATAAGTTGTTACTAGCACCTTGAAGGCAACCCGGGAGACAACCGGCAACCAATGCAAGCCGCGCAGGAGGGGTGTAACATGGGAGTATCAGGATACTCCCATCACAGCCCGTGCGGCCGCATCCTGCACCAGCTGTAACCTCCGGGTCATCCGCAAGGGCAGCCCCATGTAAAGAGCATTGCAGTAGTCGATTCTGGAGGTGACGAGCACATGAATAACCGTTCGAAGGGCATCTCGGTCCAAATAAGGGCGGAGCTGGCGAACCAGCCGAACCTGGGTAAAAGCCCCCCTATATGACCAATTATTAAGAGTTCCCAGGCTGTGCAGCATCCATGTGGCTGTTGTTTTCTCTACAGTTGCAAATATTTGTTGGCTTGTGTATGATTTATTATTATTGGTGTAGTTGTCTGATCATAATGAGCTATACATAATCTACCCAATCATTGACAGAAGATGCTGCATTGAAAGTAATAAGTCATTTTGGTTATAACCTCTGGGAACTTCTTACTCAGAAGCTGAGGCTAACAACATAATAGGATATGGTAGAAACAGATAAAAGCCAATCAAAGCTCCTGAGTTTTTGAAATAAAACTTCATATAGAACTAGTTCTTGATGTGCCATCAAGTTGATGTTAACTTAGTGACCAGATATAGTAGATAGATTTTCTCTAGGGCAATCTGCCTCCATAGTGTAGTACTCACTATGACTGTAATTCATTCTATCCATCTTGTTGCTGGTTGTTCTCTTGTGTTCCATTTTCCCAGCATTATAAGATCACAAAAATAGGTTTTAGTATTATCTGTCCAAAATATAATTTGAGCTCAATCATTTTTGCTTTGAGTAAGGACTCTGGATCAACCCCTTCTATGATCCATTTATTTGTTTTCTTTGCTATCCATGCTATTCTTGGAAATATTCTCCAATTCAAAGTTCAAAAACACTCTTTCTATCTTGCTTCTTCAGATTCCCCCCCCCTTTTTTTTCTTCTATAGAGTTTTCAGGAAAACCATTGCTTGCATTTGTAGGCATAGACATATTGTAGCATTTGAAGATCTTTTCCAAAGCCTTTATGGCCTTTGTCAAATGCTAATCTAGGACATGCTTCCTTTAGTATAGATAATTAATTCTATAAATCAGACTTTTCCTACCATTTTGTTATCTTAGTTGTCAATTCTAAGGTTGGGTGTTATGCTTGTTTTCATTACTTTCTTTATATTTAATTTGAGTCCTGTTCTTTACTGAGCTCTTGACTTTAATTAATAGAATTTGCAGATCATTTGCATTTTCATCTATCAGAATAGTGACTCAGCATAGCATATATTGTTGATATTTTTTCGTTTACTTTGAAAACCACTCTCATTTTCCCATCTTCTGTTCCTCAGTATAAGTTGAATAAATAAGGGAAGAGTATACAGCTTTGTCTCATTCCTTCCACTGTTTGTACTGGTATACAATTTGCTTTCCTCTGTTTCTTCATCTGTAGAAGTATTTTTTTCCTTAACAACTTGTTTTCTTAAAAACAACAATTTCATTCCACAGTTCCTCAGATTCCCTCTCAATGGAGTTCAGGATTTCAAAGTGATTCCTGGTATTCTCCTTGATACATGCTTATCTCTGTACCCTAGAAAGTGATTTGGTTTTGTCTTCTGCTTTGGTCTGACTTGGAACTTACACATGATCAAAATCAGCCCTGGCCATCTTTATTAGTAAATAAAGTTAAATTCTATAGGTTTATAAGAATGTAATCATAGTATTTGACATAAACCATACCAGAAGATAATCCTCACCCAACATTTTGCTGTTTTTTTTGTTTGAAAATTACTATGGATAATTTCCAGTTTATTTTACACCAAGTAAGACTCCATATTCTCTGTATCTGTATCAAAGCAAGTATACATACCACTCAATACAGCTAGCAAAATATAGCTTGTTGTTTATTTGTTAAACATCAGCAAACATCAGAAACATTTTACTGCAAATTGAGACAAAAGGCAGTCAGGAACAGAGAAAGGGAAAGAAATAAACATCATGCAAGAATTTACATTATTTACATATATATCTCTATCAATATATCAAAAGGCACAAAACTTTCCAGGGCCATTGGAAAAATACTATGGGTAATTTGAATGGACAATCTCAAAAGGGATTGGCCTTTGATTAGTCATTTCATCTACTATGTAAATAATGGCAGCAGGAAAAAAATGGAAGTGGAACACCAAGAGATTCTTCCTTTATTTTGCACTATGAAGGAATCAGTTTGATAAAGGGGGATTTTTACCCTTTTACCCTTTCTCATCAGTTCTGTGCACTGAATTGTGCATTTTAATAAGTTGTAATGTTGTGTAAGATTGCACTGATCCCCAGTACATTTCTCAGACTGAGAAAAGCAGAATCTGGGCAATGGCTTGGTAAATGTGTCTGTACCATATCAGTTGAGTACTTCAGTTTTAATGCTTCTTTATTTGCAAGTCTTTCACATAATGCACTTTACCATTTATGTGTTTCATATTGGATCTAGGTTGTTTTGCATCTTCTGGACTAATACATCCTGTGTTTTCCTCAAATAATCATCCAAACTGTGTGCAGCTTTTCCCAAAGCTTCTTGAATGCAATTTGGATAAGGGAAGAAGGTGTGGAATGGCCAGCAAGAGGTCAGGCTAGGTATGCCTCATTAGTAGTGTGAGAAAAAAGACAGCTAAGGTCCACTGGGGGCAGCAGGAGGCCAGGGCAGTAGAAGACTGGAGCACAGGGCAGCAAGACCAGGGGAGTCCAGGTTGGGAGGGTCAGATGCAATGGGGTGCAAGGTGGATAAAAGGGTAGAAATGGGGGGTGGAATAGGTGAGTGGGAAGAAAGTGACCCTATGGGTAGACTGCCAAGTGCCTAAATTTGGATCATATGACCATGGGGTGCTGCAACTGTGGGACTGGCCATAACTACCATTTTGTTCAGTGCCACTATTGCTTTGAATAGTTGCTGAAGGGGTGGTGGTTAATCAAGGAGTACCTGTATAACCATGGAAATTGGGTATTGAACATAAGAAGAAAACAAAAAAAGTTGGCAAGAAATGAACAATATAGGACAGCTGTAGGAAAGCTATTATATACTGTCAAGCAAATTGTTACAAATGGATGCAGCTCAGATAATTGTTATCTTTTCAGGAATGGTCAGCTAACCAAGATCACACTAAGAGCAAGGCATGTAATACTCCAGGATGGAACTATATATTCTGAATTGTATCAACAAGTCCTATAGAAAAATGCTGGGGTATCTGTCTATGAATTGAAGCTCAAGAGAAAGTAGATCATGCTGCAAGTCAACAACCCAAAACACACAAGTCGTAAACTAAAGAATGATTAAAGCAGAAAAAAGTTAATGATTTGGAATGACCAAGTCATATTCCAATTGTAATCCTATAGAAATGCTGTGGAAGGACCTGAAATGGGCAGTTTATACAAGGAAGACCCCACATCCTTGAGTTGAAGGTATTCTGTAAGGAGGAATGGGCTAAAATTCCTCCAAGCTGATGTTCAGGACTGATAATGATCAGAAAACTTTAGTTGCAATTATTGCTGCCCAATGCTAGTACCAGTCACTGAAAGCAAAAGGTTTACATGTGTTAGAATATGCACATGGAAATGTTTATGAGAACAGTTATGAATAAATATACAGCCATACAGAGTTAAATCAAGTTGTGTTAATGTTTACTTGAAGAAATAGCATAGTCCAATAAACAGTCCATGTCATACACGTTTTTAACAGTCCAGTAATATCCAGTTATAAACTCTTCTTACCGGTTTCACATCTTTTACAGCAGACAAATATCAAACCATAATACAACAGATAACCTTCGATATCAACAGAATATCAAAGTAAACAGGTTTAGTCAGTATCGGCCCATAGTCAGTCAGTATCAGTATCAAGAGAGATCATCAGTGAGAAAGAGAATCAAACCATGATCTATAGCTCCCTCTTATGGCAACTTGCAGCATAATCAACCAACCAGAACATAGTATAATACATTACAGTATTTTTCCTTAAAGCTACAGACATACATATTTGTGGTTTATATATTGTCAACCCAACTATGTTGTGTACATATACATAACAACATGCTTTTGCCACACACAAATAATGTAGTTATTTGTGTGTGGCAAAAATATCAATAAATAAAAGAACAAGAATAATGTTTATCAAGGATCATTTGATAGGGAGATGGGCAGCATATAAATTTAATAAGTAAATATGTGTTTCTGACTGATTAGTTTAACTGGATACTCTTCATCTAGTTTTAAGACTTTCATGGAGAATAGATATTTATGTAGAAATATTGAAAATGTAAAAGAGTTCATAAACTTTTAAGCACCAACTCCCATCCATATTCTTTTTCAGATCCGTAAACTAAAAACAGTAAAATTGTTCATAATTAAAAGGCTTTTAATTTTTTTTCTCCATATCAGGGCTGTATAAAAATCTGGTTTAATATTTCATCTTCATTATCTGACTGCTGCACTTAGATTCTATTGAGAAGTTCATCAGGAAAAATGTCAGGATTAAAATATGAATGTGATGAGATAACATGCTATATGTTAACTTCTCAATCAAAAATATCTATATAGATTATTCAAAGTAAAAAATACAAAATTCCAACTTTACTATGTATAAGTTATTGTATAATTGAGTGTGTGCATTGGAACAGGGTTTGTTTAAATGAAGCTAGAGAAAGGGTGGGTAAATCTATAACCATTTATCATTTTCCACTTCAATTTTACAAATTATGTTTATTCTTTAAACTCTACACATTCATCATATTCTGATTTCCTATTTTAAAGTACACTCAACAGTTCAAGCCTTGTGGTTTTCAAATCTTGGTATATTTGCTTTCCTGGTAAATGCTTTTGCTTTAAATGAAAAGTGAAATCAGTAGAAGGGTATGCTGCATGCATAGGGTATGGACTCTGCTGTTGTCCATTAAGAAAAATACTCTAGTTACATGTCCATTAACAGCTGAATTATTAATGCAGTGTCTCTTGTGGAATAAGCTTTTTAACTTCTTGCTATTCTCTTATATTTGACATCTTAATAGGTCAGATGCATGTTGCGTAAGAGGAGACATCTGCTAGATTACTGATTCTGAGCTGCATACTTGGAACAAAGGAATATTTACTTGCCTAAAATGTGTTTTCTGTTACCCATCACAAAGATCATGCACTTTAGAACAGAGTGGGATGAATATGCATGGTGAGATAGGTACATCATGTTCTTCTACCATATGTCAGTCATAGATTGTAAGCAGAATTTAATAAATCTTAGATTAGGATAAAAAACTTCAAACAATTAAAGGCTTCTGGCTCAAATAATACACCTTAGTACAGTGACTGTCTTCCTTATTCCTAAACAAAGCTATATATTTTCACTTGCTGTAATAATTAGTGCAACCATCTTCCAAGTTCATTTGACAGTGTGTCACAAAATATTAGCATTTACAAAAGGTCCTTACCCTTTGGAAAGTTAATTTGAAACAGAAGAAAGGAAAATAAAACAAGTTTCATATAGAAAAACTATGTTTAAACACAACTATATTCTTATAATCACAAGCTTTAGACTTATGTATTCTTCCCATTTTTCTTGAGTCTGGTGAGAAGTTTAGCTTCCAGTTTCAATTAGCCATATTTTAACATTGTGTTTGAATCCTAAATGCCTTGTCTCCTCACTATCATTTACTGAAATAAAACATATTTATAAAATATTATTTGAAATTGTTCCTTTAAAGTATGATTAAAACTGATGAGTATAGGCATAAGACTTAAGAGGTATCAGAAAAGAGACCATAAACCTAAGGTACTCATTTCCTGAATATATACTATACTTTGAAAAGTATATACTATACTTTGATAGGATAGACTTAGAATATTCTCTTGGCTTTTAGAGGCAAATTATTACATTTAATTCCTGTTCTCTCTTTTAAATACTTTGTCTATCTCCTCAGCTATTTGAAATACATCCAGTTATTTGGGATATAATAAGTACATTTCCTTCTTAGTAGTGATGAGTGTATGCAAAAGACTTATTCCAGTCAAATTAATTGTCCATCAGTTTTGTGAACTGTGTCTCAGAATTTTAAGTTGGCTGGGATATTCTGGGAGTTATAGTCCACATAATTAAAGGAAGCTGAGAAAGTTTCTTCTTCTATTAATAATTCATTTTATAAAACTCTTTAAGTTTTACTTTAGTTTGATTTTACCATTTTATTATAGGACTACCATATCTAGAACACAAAAATACAGGCAACAACAAGACAGTAATGAAGACAGTTTTCTATTGTCAGGATTCCGGCAGTTAACCCCAATTAAATCATGAGTCTCAAGCCAAACTTTCAGAACTAAACAGGATTTATTGGGAGTTAACATGCTGGCACTACCTGGGTGTAGCTGACTCTGAGACACATAATTCACCGTCACCCTTGACCCTGGTTTCCCCAACCCCCTGGGTGTATCATAATTCATATTCTCCAATGAGAGACATCCATAGACAAAAGTCATCAATCATGTTCTCCAGTTAGAATTTTGCACGGCAGAAACTTCAGTCACCTAGTTACAATCTCTGAAAAACTATGCATGGAATGCACTTTCGATTCCCAAGCTGCCACACTGCTCTTTCAAGCCCCTTTCCCCCCCTCTCTGTTGGCAACTCTAAAACGGCCATAAAAAATGTTTTATGAGTTGACATCTATATGTTGATATCAGGTGATTTTATACATTTTCAGCCTAAATATGGTAGCCTGACTTCTTGTAAACCACCAGGATAAAACAAATACAACAATTTTTCTCATTTCTATTGATATCAACTCATCGAATAGCTAGAGAATTTTTAAAGTTTTTGTTAAAATCTGGTTGCACTTCATGTGTTTGAATAGCAAACTTCAGATAACTAATAAATTAAAATTAAATCTTTTTACATCCATAGACCCAGCATTAGCCCCAAAATTAGGCCCCAAAAAGGGCCTTGGTGGCTCAGGCTGTTAAATGCCTGCGCTTAAGTTCCAGCTGCCTACAATTACTGTAGGCTCGAATCCCACCAGGCTCAAGGTTGACTCAGTCTTCCATCCTCTCGGGGTAGGTAAATTGAGGACCCAAGATTGTTGGGGGCAATAAGCTGACTTTGTAAAAATGCGCTTAGTAATAAGCAGGCATATACAATGGAATGAAGGCTATTGCTGAGCACACTGGGTTGTATCCCAAAAATTGTAAGCGCCCTGAGTCTTCGGAGAACAGCGGCATATAAATGTAATTTAAAAAAAATTGGTCAGTCACCAATTTTGCTAATAATGACTCATTTTAAAAGCTTGCTGCATAATTGAGATCCATGTAGACCTTTTCAAATATTTAGAAAGAGTATTATATAAACCATAAGGCTGTTTTACATCTGTCTGTCTGCCTGTCTTCCTTGTTCCTTAAAAGTTCTTGATATGAGTGATTTAATTTGTTCATTTATTTTATGGCTTTATTTTATATATCTTTTTATATGTACAGAAGACAAAGGATTTAACCCATGAAAATTTAATAGCTTCTATAGTTTTATACACTCAGACATTGAATGAAGAAATGTCCATTCAATGAAATGTTTTGATTTGGCTTACCAAATCAAAAGTTGTAAAATTATTAACTGAAAAATTACGTTTAGGATTTATAAGTGTGTACAAATAATTTACATAGTCTAGAATAATTGCATGCTATATATGCTTCATGGAGTGCCATGGTTAATCACCTGCAATTTATTATACTTTTTGAGAGACATTATTTAGTTATATTATTAGTGACTGTTGTATACATGACACCTTTTCCCTCTGTACTTCATGATTTTTTCTTGTTCATTGGATTGTAAAATGAAGCACTCAGTTAAAGTGACATAATTTGAGCCTCACTTTGTATATTGCAAGCCAGTGTATTTTATTCTTGTAAATAGCAAGGCAATAATAATGTAGTATATATTCTTCATTAGCTTTTTGTGTCCATTTTGTGAGTTGCATTTTTCACTTGTGCCACACAAAAAATTGTTCTTATCCTAGTCTTACTCTGCCACCGGAAAATGCCTTTGATGACAGTACACATTTATTTTCCATCTGCATTAGCTGAGTATAAGCTCTTTTATAATGGAGATAAATATTTACTTTCGACTAGGGTTTTGTTGTGATGAGTAAATGAAGGAGATAAAGTGAAATTAAATTCTTATGAAACTAAAGTGGTATAATATTATTCAATATAATTTCTGCTGCATATCTGGTCAGGTTTTGTTTCCATTGACAAAATGCAAATGTTATTGATTTGCTGCAAAAACAATTGAAATCTAATCCAAGCAGGAAATAACTGAGTTGCTTTTTATTTGGGGGATGGGGGGAGAGAAATGCATGTGCAGCACATTAAAGAAATGAGAGAATCAGTGTTTGCAAAAACTAACTACAAGTTATGTTATTTTCCAGAGACCTGACAATGATTTACTGGAATGCTATCATTTTAGCATGCTACTTGTACCAAGTACTGTGTCTTTCTGGCAACAAAAAAGTAAAGAAGAAAATAACTTCTAGTTTTGTACATTTTTTCTCTCCCAACATCATATAAAATTATTTCAATTTAAGATAAATGTAACTCAGAGGAGTATTCTTTAGTTCCACTCTGGAACTTGTGGAAGTATTCTTTAGTTACCACCTACTTACTCTGTGTTGTGTCAACTCTCATAATTGTACATGGACTAGAAATGTGGTGTAGATTTTGTCCCAGTACTTTCTTGATTTTTTCTTGAAAATGTTTCACTTCTCATCCAAGAAACTTCTTCAGTTCTCACTGGATGAGATGGGAAACATTTTCAAGGAAAAAAATGAAGAAAGTCCAGCTGCCTTCGAAAAGCACCTTTGGGACAAACATGACCTGGATAATTGAGAACCTCCATAGATGTGGTATATTTTGTTTTCCCTATTTTCCCAGGGGAACAAACTGAAGGAGAGGGGGAAAATATTTTCAGATCTCCAAATCATATACTTGTAGTTGTAAAATGAATTCATCTAGATTACTGTTTCTTAACCTTTTCTATCTGAAGGCCCCTTCCCATGTTTACAGATTATGGAGGACCTCAAAAGTGCTTTTGTTTCTATGGAATGTATTTATCTGTTTTTGCTGCATTGAAAATTAAAATTGACATTTGCTGCTGCTACTGCTTTTCAAGATGGTTTGATGGGATGAATATTTTATTTATTTATTATTTTATAAATAATAAATAATAAAATATATAAAATATAAATTTTATATATTTTATTATTTATTTATTTATTATTTATTATTATTTAAAATAATATTTTATTATTTTTCAACCTGAACTAGCAAATAATTTTTATTTTGCAGATCCCTAAGAGGGTCTTGGGGACCAACAGAATTCCTAGCATCATAGTTGTAAGAAACACTGACCTAGAGCATAGCATTATGTGTTAATGTAATTTTGAAAATGTGCAAATTTATTCTTATAAATATTTGCAATTAAAAGACAGTGATTATTTGGCATCTCAAAAATCTTTTAGTTGAGGCATTTAGTAATAGGCAAAATTTACAATCTATCAGAAATCATTATTATTTAATAACAGACTGATTTGTACAATCTACTATACAATTATGTATCCACTGAAATTGATGACTACTCTGTGGCTTGAAGAGACACAATAAGTTTGTAATGTTGTGTAATCAAACAAAGACTACGGCTCAGATTTTGTTGAATTACAATGTAATAAATAAGATGTATTGTTTTAAACAGCTCATCTTGCATTTCAACTAGTTACTACTGATAAAACTACATTTACCTAGTTCATTGTAGATGCTTTTAAAACAAGGAATTACAGTTATGAATAGAATATTAATGATCTTATACTGCAAAAGCCTTTTTGAGCACCTGTGGGAATAGTTAAGTGCCTTTTGGAATTCAGTTTGTAATTGTAGAATCTTAATGGAGATTCTCATTCTCTAGTTAGGAACTTTGCAATGTATCCTTCATTTATCACGAGAACATCTCTTTAAAATGTCATATGTCTATGTTTTTATTTGAACCATTTGTTAGTTATGGAACAAGTGTTCTTATTCATTGTGCTAGCTTTGCAATCTTTCTACATGTTCTGATGCCTTGAAGTTTGAGGCTTGCAAAATGTTGCAAACACATAGTTTAACCAGCTCCACCATTTCATTTGTAAACACAAATCAGAGGATCACAGCATGTTTATTTTATTTATAAAGAGCCGTAGTAGAGCAGTGGTTAGAAAACTACATTTACACAATATTTGTGTATAGATTTCTCACATTCAGGTATATAAGTGGGACCAAATTTATCTTCCCCAGCATTTTCAAGCTTATCTGCAGAGTCCTGTTGAAAAGTGAAGTCAGCATTAAAAAACATTCAAACCATGTTCTGAGGGGTTAAGCATTCACAAGTAGGGCATCATGACACAGGTTTAAAGGATAAAATTTTAGAAGATAAGAATTGTAATGTTTTGACCATGTAAAGTCCAGATAGAAGACAATTGACTGGCAGGAACTCATTAGAGATGAAGATCTTCTTGAGAGGCAAGGGGGCACACCAAGTGTCACTCTTCTGCCCTCTGAAGTGCATAGTGCATCTTGGGGTGGGATGGCTGCAAAGAACTAGGATCCTTGTCATTTGACCACCTCCTCATCTGCTCATTGGTGGATTGCACACCAATCCCTGAAGATTCCATCTGTTACATATTTCTGAAACAGGCTTTCAAGAATCAAATTCCTTGGAATCTAAGTTGGACATGGCAGTAGTGACTGAGTGGGTTACATGAAGATCCAGCCAAGATTTGCTAACGTGTATAATTTCCTACTTAGGCAACCAAGGTCATGAAACTAACATTCGTGCATGACATCAGAATTTGTGCTGAAGAGTAGTCAAGTGAGCCTAGATTAAAAGTAGTCTTAAATTAATTAAACTTGATAAGTAGACTTAATACTTGTTACACCCAGGATAGTTTATAGTAGGTTATTTGGACTTCATTTAATAGAATGTAGCCATATTTGAGTCCTTGTTGACAATAGAGTGATAGGTATCAGGGCTATGAAATGCTTCTGATTAGAAAGTAAAAAGTTGTTTTGAAACATGGATGAGTGAATGTGGTAGCAAGTTTTGGCAATTGACAGGAATAATGTCAGTTTATTATTGAAGCATCTGCAAGAAAATAATGAAGGTGAGAGCACATCAAAATCCAACAGTCTTACTTACTTACTTATTTATTTATTTATTTATTTATTTATTTATTTATTTATTATTTATTTATTCGACTCGACTTATGCCGCCCTATTCCCTAAGGACTCAGGGCCAACAAAGAAAAATTTACAATAAAACAGAATTAAACAACTAAACAAGCCAAATAAAGTTAAAATAAAACCCAACCCCCCCCCGGGTCATTCGAGGCCGCCCGTTGGAACAACCAAGTCTTCAGGTCCCGGCGGAAGGAGCGGAGGTCAGGGGCCAGACGGAGATCCACGGGAGCTGATTCCAAGGGCAGGGCTCCCACAGAGAAGGCCCTAGCCCTGGGGACCGCCAGCCCACAATGTCTGACTGACGGCACCCCAGGAGGCCCCTCCTATGAGAGCGAACAGGACGACGGAGAGTGATGCTGGCAGGAGGCGTTCCCGCAAGTACCCTGGACCCAAGCCATTAAGGGCTTTATAAGTTGTAACTAATACCTTGAAGGCGACCGGGAGCAACAACGGCAACCAATGCAAGCCAGCGCAGAGAGGGTGTAACATGGGAGTATCGGGATACCCCCCATCACAGCCCCAGCGGCTGCATTCTGCACCAGCTGAAGCCTCGGGACCGTCCGCAAGGGAAGCCCCATGTAGAGAGCATTGCAGTAGTCAATCTAAGTGGCAGCGCGCATGAGTAACCGTTCGAAGGGCATCTCGGTCCAAATAAGGGTGAAGCTGGCGAACCAGCAGAACCTGGGCAAAAGCCCCTGGCCACAGCTCCCATGCTCCTCCAAACCGAGCTGTGAGTCCAGGAGGACACCCAGGTTTCGCCCTATCACGGGGGACAACACCTCTCCCCCATGACCAAAGATGGTACATCCAATAAAGACGAGATGCCGGTAAAACAGCCACTCCGTCTTGGTGGGGTTGAGCTGAAGCCTGTTACTACCCATCCAGACCCGTGCAGCCTCCAGGCACGGGACATCATGGAGAAACATCACTGATCTGGTCTGGGGTGGAGATGTAAAGCTGGGTATCATCAGCATACTGATGATATATTGAACAGGAAGGAGGAGGACAGACCCTGAGGCACCCCACAAGTGAGGGCCTCGGGGCCAACCTCTGCCCCCTGCCAACACTGACTGCGGCTGCCCGAGAGGAAGGAGGAGACAAAACCTCGATGATCTCACCCAGCGGTTTCATGTAGATATTGAACAGGAGAGGCGAGAGGACAGACCCCACACAAGTGAGGGGCCTGGGGCCAACTCCTGCCCCTGCCAACACTGACTGCGAGCGGCCCGAGAGGAAGGAGGAGAACCACGCAAAACGGTTCCCCCCACCCCAATCCTCTAAGCTGCTGCAGAAGGATACCATGGTCGATGGTATCGAAAGCCGCTGAGATCTAAAAGGACTAGGACAGAGGAAAACCCCTGTCCGAGCCTCCAGAGATCATCCATCAGTGCGACCAATGCCCCGTGCTGTGTCCGCCCTGAAGCCCGACTGATATGGATCTAAATACTCAGTTTCTCCAGGAACAAGGAAGCTGCTGAACCACCACGCCAACAACCTTCGCTAAAAGCGAAGGTTGGAGACAGGACGATAGTTGTTCAAAACGGCTGGGTCCAGGCAGGCTTTTGAGGAGGGCTCACCACCGCCTCTTTCAAGGCAAAAACTCCCTCACTCAAAGAAGCGCTAACAACTGCCTGGAGCCAGCCGACGTGCAACCTCCCTGGAGGCATACACCAACCAGGAAGGGCACGGGTCCAATAAACATGGTGGAAGACAGCCTCCCGCATGATCCTGTCCACCTCATCGAGGGAGACCAGGTCAAACTCAACCCAGATAGGTTCCACCAGACTCACCGCCACCCCATCATCAGACCACTGCCAATCAGAGTCCAAGCCAGCACGAATCGAGCCACCTTATCCGCCAGATGTAAGCTTCCTCTGCTGCTCTGCCCTGCAACGGGTCATCCCCCTCATTGAAGGAGGGAGCAGGTCACCAAACAGGGCAGCAGGGCGACATCGGCAGACGCAATCAGAGCGAGAAGTAAGCATGCCTCGCCACCTGATTGCTTCCAGATAGGTCCTGATATAGGCTCGCACTGGACATGGTCAATTCGGAGTGGCTGGCCCTCCATCTCCAGGCGCTCTTCTCCGCCGCTTCATCCCCCGGAGCTCCTCGGAGAACCAGGGGCCCATCGGGCTCCACGCGGGAAGAGGCCAGGCGGGGACAACCCGTCGAAGGCCCGACGCCCTGTTGCCAGGCGCCGCCAGCGCCTCGGCCGAGCTGTGGTCGAGGGAGGCGGGAGAACCCCAGCGCCGCCTGAAACCTTTCCGGTCCATTGCCTGGGGCGGAACCATCGATAGGCTCTCATCCCAGCAGCTAGGGACAGCCAATTGAAAGACCAGCCGCAGGGGAGATAGTGATCTGTCTCGATAAAGGAGGGTAGATGGAGAACCGCCCCCAGATCACTACACCACTGCCCCGGATAAAAACCAGGTCAAGTGTGTTCCCCTTGTGGTGGGCCCATGTATCACCTGGGTCAGGTTCATGGCTGCCATGGATGCCATGAACTCCTGAGCTAAACCCGACTTCCCAGCCACGCAGGTTAAAGTCCCCCAGAACTATAAGTCTTGGTGATTCCTTAAATCAATGGCTCTTTTCTCAGGAGTCAGGACTGAATTTCAGCTGCCTAGCATGGATGTATATGATCTTGAGAAAAGATGCAGCTGCTTTAAGGAATGCTGATATATAGTACATTACCCGAGTGTCCCATCTGTTTTGAAGCAACTTTTTCTCTTTTCAACCCAAAATATTCTAATAAACCCTGACATTTATTACTTAACTTCTTCAGAACTGTATACATTACTGCTGCATTTCCAAGCCAATTCAAAGGCTAAGAGTTAACTTTTAAAACATTAAATTTCTATTTTCTTTACCTGAAAGTATATTTTAAATTATATATGTCATTTTGGGTAAGCATTGGATTTAACTTGTTTAAACTTGCTCAAAATATATGTAAATCTGATTTATTGTTTCAGGAATGTTATATTGGTATGGGAATATATATTTCATATTGCAAGCTTCCTTAAGAAGACTGCATTCTTAAACATATGAACACTGTATTAAGTGCTTTCATGAAACTCTGAAATTTGAACAGACCCACCATGTTATAAGATTAAATAATTAAAGCCAGCAGAAAATGTTCTGACAGTTCAAGAATGGAGATGCTTCCTATGTAAAATTAATTTCTGACGTGAGCAACTTTGCTGAATGTTTTGTAAAATGTAATTAATTTACTACTAAGGAGGGGTCTATCATCTCTGGAACAGAGAAAGGGCGTTGGTACTTACCTGATAGCCCATTCTCCATGAGCTGTGAAGAGCATCCAGAAGTGGGAGGTGCTCGGTCTCCGAAGCAGGCTGGGCTAAAATCTTACTGGGACGCCCTCCTCCTGGAACTCCACCCCAACGCCCCAGTTTTGGCGAAGTCGGGCAAACCTGCCTACTTCACCTATCTACAAAAACGTTTGCCGGAGCAATGCCCCCAGATGAAAAAGGTGGGGCTGGATGCTCGCAGCTCATGGAGAATGGGCGATCAGGTAAGTACCAACGCCCTTTCTCCCCGAAGCTTCGAGCATCCAGAAGTGGGACATACCAAAGCTGGAGTTGTCCTCAGGGAGGGATGCCATCTGGTACTAAATCTACTCTCGTCCCTATGTACCTGCTGTAAGACCCTTCTGCCAAATGAAGCCTCAGCAGAGGCAAACACATCCACCTTATAGTTACGTATGAAGGGTGAAGGGGAGGACCAGGTGGCTGCCCTGCAGATTTCGTCTATCGAGGCCTGAGTGGCCCAAGCAGCCGATGTTGCCGCACTACGTGTTGAGTGGGCTGTGATGCCCGCTGGTACAGGGATAGATTGAACCCATAAGATTTTGCTATTGAGGCCCTGAGCCAATGGCCAATCATGGAAGAAGACACAGACCTAGGGAGAAAAGAAACAAAAAGGGCCTCCGTCTTCCGGAAGGACGCCGTATGCTATGTATATGCGCAATGCCCGGCGCACATCAAGGTGATGCCATTGCCGCTCCAGACGATGAATCGGGTTAGAACAGAAATTGGGAAGGACCAATTCCTGTGCCCTATGGAAGGCAGAATTGACTTTCATAAAGTGTTAGGGGACAGTCCCTTATCTAGCTCCTCCTGCAGAAAGTCCAACAGCTGTGCTACTGGAAAGTGCCAAAGAACTTTGTTCAGGTCCCAGGTTGGGTACCGTGGACAACTGGTGGATGTAATTATGGCACCGCAGAAAACTGCAACCCCGGGGTGTTGAGAAACTGAACGAAAATCACCAAAGGATATAACGAAGCCAGGGCCACCACTTGACGGCATAAAGTGTTAGGGGACAGTCCTTATCTAGCCCCTCCTGCAGAAAGTCCAACAGCTGTGCTACCGATGGAGAGGTGGGAACAACCCCTGATTTCGTGCACCATTTATAGAAGATGTTCCAAGTGGCATTATATATAAGACAGTTGATGGTCGCCAGCTGCTTGTATAGTATCAATGACTCTGGCGGAAATGTCCTCTGACCTCAGACGCTCCCGCTCAACCTCCAAACGCTAGACTGAACCATTATGGTCTGGGTGAAGGACCGGGCCGAGAGAGAGATATCATGGACTATGGAATTCTCCAAGGTTCTTGGATGGATAAGCTCCTCAGGTCCGCAAACCATGGCCTTCTGGGCCAATGGGGGCCACCACTAATATCTCCGCCCTTTCTTCCAGAACCCATTGAATCAGCCTGGGAATCACTGGAAGAGGAGGGAAGGCGATAGGAGACCTGAGGGCCAAGGGCAGGAGGCTGACATTCTCCGCTCCTTGAGACGGATATCGGGAAATGAAGCATGGTAATTGCGTGTTGATGGGAGAGGCAAATAGGTCGGTGCAGACGCCACTCTGCCTGGTCGAAGCGTGGCCTCTGAGCAGTCCAGCCGTGCACATTGGTTATACCAATATATGCTGGCTTTGACGGAGAGGAAGTTGTTTTGGCCCACCGGCGATTTCTCTGTCTCTCTCAGATCAGTATGCAGAGTGTGTGCCCCTTGTTTGTTCAAGTGGGCCTTCACAGTGATATTGTCCATGAGCACCAACATTTGGTTGGAGTGCAGTGTTGAAACAAAACTGCACAGGGTGAGGTGAACGCTCTCAGTTCCAACCAATTGATGTCTTGTGCACTCTGGAATGGTCCATTGTCCTGAGCCATATGGTAAAGATAATGAGCCCCCATCCCATAGGCTGGCATCTGTCGTGGTGGTCTCTCTTGAGGATCCCTGAAAGGACAACCCCTTTTGATTGTTGCAGCAGTCCACCAGTGAAAGGATCTTAAAGGTGGTTGGTACCTAACTTGGGCCCTGGAATTGTCCTCCCGACCACCGCTGGTATGGCAGCAGGAACCACTTGAGCCCTGGCATGCAAGCGGGCCCAAGGAACTATGGATATACAAGAAATCATCTTCCCCAGTAATTGCAATAGTGAGGCCAGGGGAACCCTTTTAAGGGTACGGATTTCCTGTACCAGTTTCCTAATACTTTCCTGCCTATTGGGTGAAAGAAAACCATGCCCTGTGTGGTATCAAGAACTCCCTAGGTGAATTAGTCTAGTTGTGGGGGTTAGGTGACTCTTGTCCCAGTTTATAGAAAACCCATGACTCTGAAGAGTGGAAATGGTGAAAAGGGAATCTGCATTAGACTGCTGAATGGATGATGATAAAATTAAAATGTCATCCAAGTAACAATGTAGCCTAATGGGTCTGCTCCGAGGAAAGCGGCCAGCCGCCGCCAGGACTTTAGTAAAGGTCCTGGGAGCGGAGGCCAGTCCAAAGGAAGGGCAACGATCTTAGTGTATATTATTATAACAAAACCTAAGAAATTTATAATGGGAAGGCTGAATCAGTATATGCAAATATGCCTCTGTAAGATCAATAGAGGCACGCCCCCTCCCTGATGCCAAGTAAGATTGACTGCAATGTGGTCATCTTGAACTTGCGATAAACCAGAAATTGGTTGAGTGCTTGTATTATTTTATTTTTTCCATTTGATATATTTTATAGTATTATTATAAAGAATGGTTGAACTTCCCCAGTATCCTCTTTGTTTCATAGATTCTGTTCAATATAGAAAAGGAATGATTTTCTTGTGTATGATCAATGCTAATCATAATCACTACAATTATGCACTTAAATTGATCACAAGCATCTCCAAGACATACCCCTGTGTGACAAATGGGAGGGGCTATAATTTGGGCATGTCATTATAAATGTAGGTTTAATAAAATGTGATGTTTATATGAATTTTGAATTACTTATAATGTAAGTTTCCCTTGGGACTTAATCAGGATTCAGTTTCCCTCATCTGGAGGTCATAATTAGAGGAGTTATCCCAGTTCGGTTTGTATGTTTTTTGTCTGTGACTATAGCAGATGAACATCAGCATTTTCCTGCATAGAGCAAAAAACCTGACTGTTATTTTCCTGACAATCAGCATAGTTTTTTTTAAATAAAAGTTACATGTATTGTTCATTAACGTGTTTATGTCCTGATATGTATATCAACATTCAGCAAATGTATATAGCTTTGTTTCCCAAGTTGAGTTTCTAGTCCAGATCACAGCTGATGTATAATAAGTAGGATAAATTGCTTAGATTAATTCCTGTATTGCTTCTCCCTTCTTCGAATATTTTCTCTGAAAAGAATAATTCCAAATGACAAAGTTTTCCATCTCCCAATCTTTCTGAGTGCAATTTAAAAATGTATGCAAGATAATTATTTATTTGGATATCAGGATGCAATAAATATGGACATATTTAAATAGAATGCATAGGCAACTACCAACCAATCAAAATTTGGTTTTCCAGACAGAACTTAATAAAGAAACCATCAACCAGACAGTGCTCATTTGTTGGCCAATAACAGAATGCCTTATTCTGTCTTCCAAGATTCTTCCCCTCCTGTTCTTAATTAACATAGAAGAGATAATTATGAGGATTTCTCCATGTTTCTGTGCTTGCCATGGTGATTATAGAGATCTTCACACTTTCTCATACTGAGATGCTGACTGTTCTCCAGCATGACCATAACCCAGGAATTAAGAAGAAATTAAGAATCCCTTCCAGTGAGAGCATAGATTGTCCTTTTGAGAATAACAAGTCTTTTTTGAAGTGTCTTCCTTTATAAGCATTTCTAAATATCCCAGCACCAGAGTATAGATAAAATAGCTCTTCTTGGAACTGTAAACCCAGTTATAATGGTGTGTGATCAGCAGGAGGCTGTCATTCCTTCAAAGGAACAAGCCTTGTCAAGAAACAGGCATGGCATGAATATAATTTACTGTGTAGATAGAATAATAGACAATTAAAAGCTCATCCAAAGCTTGTCCAAGTTTCTCTGTACCTCTCTACTAAACAAACACTGATTCCTAATTTTCTTTTGGGTGCAATTCAGGGTGCTATTTATTACCTTTAAAACTTTACTATCTTTATGTGGCAAAGGGTCAGACTTTCTGCAGGATTATGTCTCCCTAAGGACATCTGTCTATCCTATCAGATCAGATAGACTGGGCACGCTCCTAATCCCTCCCTTAAACAATGCCATTTTATGGGATCTAGGAGGCATGCCTTTTCTGTGAGACCTCCTGCCCTATGGAACACCCTTCTCCTTGAAGTCTGGCTGGGTTCCTACCCTCCTAGCATTCCAAAAAAGCATTTCAGACCTGTCTTCCCCCCACTCCCCAAGCAATGGGATAGGGCAGCCATGGGCAAACTACAGCCTGGGGCCAGATCCGCCCGTTCAGCTGTTCTATCCGGCCGCGGAGCGAAAGAGTGGAGGGTTCTCTTGCTCTCCCAGAAGGCTACGTGAAGTAATCTAACTTTGAATTTATATTAGTTCACACAAACACTCCATCCATGCTTTTGTTCGCCCTCGGTCCAGTTTAAGAACCCATTGTGGCCCTCGAGTCAAAAGTTTGCCTACCCGGGATAGGGTCAGGTGGATGAAAAGATGTTATGTGAGACTGTATATCAGACATTTAATTTTATGTCAGATTTTTAATGTTTACAGTTTTATAGAAACATGTTACATTGTTTAATTATCAGTATTGTTTTAATTATTGTTTGGGAGTTTGACATAAGGTGGATGGCTATACAGGTGAAACTCAAACAATTAGAATATCATGCAAAAGTTCATTTATTTCAGTAATGCAACTTAAAAGGTGAAACTAATATATGAGATAGACTCATTACATGCAAAGCAAGATAATTCAGGCTGTGATTTGCCATAATTGTGATGTTTATTGCTTACAGCTCATGAACACCCAAATCCACAATCTCAGAAAATTAGAATATTGTGAAAAGGTGCAATATTCTAGGCTCAAAGTGTCCCACTCTAATCAGCTAATTAAGCCATAACACCTGCAAAGGGTTCCTGAGCCTTTAAATGGTCTCTCAGTCTGGTTCAGTAGGAATCACAATCATGGGAAAGACTGCTGACCTGACAGTTGTGCAGAAAACCATCATTGACACCCTCCATAAGGAGGGAAAGCCTCAAAAGGTAATTGCAAAAGAAGTTGGATGTTCCCAAAGTGCTGTATCAAAGCACATTAATATAAAGTTACGTGGAAGGGAAAAGTGTGGAAGAAAAAGGTGCACAAGCAGCAGGGATGACCACAGCCTGGAGAGGATTGTCAGGAAAACACCATTCAAAAGTGTTGGGGACTTTCACAAGGAGTGGACTGAGGCTGGAGTAAGTGCATCAAGAGCCACCACACACAGACAGAGCTAGTCTGTTGCTCAGTGGTCCAAAGTCCTCTTTTCTGATGAGAGCAACTTTTTCATCTCATTTGGAAACCAAGGACCCAGAGCCTGGAGGAAGAATGGAGAGACGCACACTGCAAGATGCTTGAAGTCCAATGTGAAGTTTCCACAGTCTATGTTGATTTGGGAGCCATGTCATCTGCTGGTGTTGGTCCACTGTGCTTCATTAAGTCCAGGGTCAACGCAGCCGTCTACCAGGAGATTTTGGAGCACTTCATGCTTCCTTCTGCAGACGAGCTTTATGGGGATGCTGACTTCATTTTCCAGCAGAACTTGGCACCTGCCCACACTGCCAAAAGCACCAAAATCTGGTTCAATGACCGTGGGATTACTGTGCTTGATTGGCCAGAAAACTTGTCTGACCTGAACCCCATAGAGAATCTATGGGGCATTATAAGAAAAGATGAGAGACATGAGACTGAACAATGCAGAAGAGGTGAAGGCTGCTATTGAAGCATCCTGGTCTTCCATAATACCTCAGCAGTGCCACAGGCTGATAGTTTCCATGCCACGCCGCATTGAGGCAGTAATTGCTGCAGAAGGGGCCCAAACCAAGTATTGAGTTCATATGGATGCTTATACTTTTCAGAGGTCCGATATTGTTCTATGTATTGTTCTTGTTTTATTGATTGCATGTAATTTTCTAATTTTCTGAGATTGTGGATTTGGGGTTTTCATGAGCTGTAAGCCATAATCATCACAATTATGACAAATCACGGCTTGAACTATCTTGCTTTGCATGTAATGAGTCTATCTCATATATTAGTTTCACCTTTTAAGTTGCATTACTGAAATAAATGAACTTTTCACGATATTTTTAAGTTTCACCTGTATAAATTGTTAGATAAATAAAATGAATAGACCCAGGGTTGGGTTATTTTGATTTCCTTTCTCACATGCTGTTTCTCAATGCTATCATGCTTTCTGCAAGCCACCCATTAACTTTTCTTTCCCATTCTTTCATTCTTTTACAGGAGCTCATGTAGTGCAAATACTGGAACTGCCATTATTATAAAGTCCCTCTTCTTTGAATACTTAGAACCTTTATATAGTTTCTTACTCTTAATGCCTGTTTTATCTACTATTGGAGCAGACTATTATTTAAAAAATCACATGGAGCCAGTTTTGATTTAATAAAGAAATCAACTTTCTCTCTGCTTATCAAACATGTTGGCTTTTATTTGTTTGGTACCATGCACATGTTCCACCAAACTTTTTTTTCAGATGACACATGTTCTCTCACGATATTCTAATTTTTCGAGTTTCACCTGTATAAATTGTTAGATAAATAAAATGAATAGACCCAGGGTTGGGTTATTTTGATTTCCTTTCTCACATGCTGTTTCTCAATGCTATCATGCTTTCTGCAAGCCACCCATTAACTTTTCTTTCCCATTCTTTCATTCTTTTACAGGGGCTCATGTAGTGCAAATACTGGAACTGCACTATTATCGGGAAGTCCCTCTTCTTTGAATACTTAGAACCTTTATATAGTTTCTTACTCTTAATGCCTGTTTTATCTACTATTGGAGCAGAGCTATTATTTAAAAAAGATCACATGGAGCCAGTTTTTGATTTAATAAAGAAATCAACTTTCTCTGCTTATCCAAACATGTTGGCTTTTATTTGTTTGGTACCATGCACATGTTCCACCAAAACTTTGTTTTTCAGATGACACATGTTCTCTATTTTCTCTTAGCTATTAAAGAAGCCCCGTGAGCTTTCTCTGCATATTTCTTTTTATATCTTCCAAGCAGAACTAACAGCTGTTGTGAAGACAGCATAAAATTTAAGTTTAGGGATTTTACCAAGACTATCCAGTTGTAAAGCCTAATCATGCCATGTTTGGGTGGGATTAATCACAGTACATTTTGTGGTAAACAATTCCTGTATCTGTCTTGCTGATTTTATAAATACAGACTGTGATAGCACAGGGGAGGACATACTTGCTTCTATTCATAATCTTGATTAGCTATTCAGCATTTGTACCAGTTCCCGGAACAAGCTTTGTAATATTTTATCCGTTTCCTAGGAATAATGAAACAGTCATTTCCCAGTGAATAAAACAACTGGAAGGTATATGGCACAATCCAGAAGAAGTTATGAAGTTAAATTTTATTGAGTTTTCCAAATACCCAGCTGATATTTTACTGAGATAGTTGTATCAGAAAAAAAACCTGTTTTTAATTCTAGGATGAGAGAGAACACCGATAAATCAGAGATACTAAGAGGTGGGGAGCATACACATTTAGCAAATTATTATTATTTATATAACAAGGTGAAATCACAGTAATTGTTGGTGTTGTATTGGGATAACATATGTGCAGATCCAAGCAGTGTGGCTTTTTGTAATTGATACATGGAAATTTTATCAGATTTTCTAACTTGTCCAATGCTTTTTGATATTGTTACTGTATTATTATTATACAATTATGGTTGGATCAGGAGTGGGATTTTACCGGTTCAGACCAGTTCTATAGAACCAGTTGTTACGATTCTGCACAGTTTGGAGAACCTGCAAATCGTGCTCCTGTCTGGCCTCTCCCCTCCCCACCCAGCTCAGTCAGTCCTTATTGCACATGTGTGCATGCCCGACATTGCGGACTGCATTCTCTCCCATCCAGTCACTCTGTAAGGTATTTCTTTTTTCCCCTTCCCAATGATCAGCTGTTCCAGGATCCCCTTGTCTTACTTCTTTGCCCAGAAAACTTCCCCGAGGCCCAAGAGGCAAAAGGGAGCATGTGAGGTGGCTGGTGCTGCCCTGCGTGCTCTGTTTTTTGCCTTCCTGGGCCCCAGGGAATCCATCTAGGAGCAAAAATGCCCCCCAGGAGGCCTGCCTGAGGCCCAGGAAGCCCAAAAATGGAACATGGGGGGGGTGCTGCATGCCCCCCATGCTCTGTTTTTTTCCCTTCCTGGGCCCCAGGGAAGCCGCCTAGGAGCAAAAACGCCTTCCCAGGAGGCCTGCCTAAGGCCCAGGAGGCAAAAAATGGGGTTGTGCTGCAAAAAAGCCATGCCCACCCAGTCACATGGCCATGCCCACCCAGTCACATGGCCTCAGCCCACCTAGCCACGCCCACCGAACCGGTTGTTAAAAAATTTGAATCCCACCCCTGGGTTGGCTGTGCAGTCAATTAGATGTTTAGACTGGATTTGGCATTTTTATCCACCTATCAAGTCCTTCCCAATGACTTGGGTGTTGTTGCAGGATGAAAGCTGTTCCAAGTAAAGCTGCCTTTTACAATTGATGGTTTTGTCAATTTCAGTGGTGTTCAAAAGGGTTTTAGAATAGCACCCAAACCGCCTCTTGGTACTATTTTTGCTTTCTTTTGTCACAGTCATTCTACTTTTATTTGCAGGTCTTTGTTTTTTATTATTTTCTTCAGTTCTTTATCATTCATAAATTAAAAACTAGAAAGATTATATTGAAATCTAGCATGCCTTCTTTACAGGTAGACCTATGACCACAATTGAGCCCAAATCTCTGTTACTAAGTGAGACATTTGTTAGTGGATTTGCTCCATTTTACGACTTTTCTTGCCAGAGTTGGTAAGTGAATCACTGCAGGTGTTAATTACTAACATGGTTGTTAAGTGAATCTGGCTTCCCTATTGACTTTGCTCATCAGAAGACTGCAAAAGTGGGATACATGACCCCAGGAAACTGCAACTGTCATAAATATGAATCAGTTGTCAAGTGTCTGAATTTTGATCACCTGACCACGGGGATGCTAAAAACAGTTGTAAGTGTGAAAAACAGTCATAAGTCACTTTTTTTAGTGCTGGTGTAACTTTGAACAGTCACTAAATGAACTGTTATAAGTTGAAGACTGCCTGTATGTCTATGAATAACGAAATGCTTTGTTCATTCAGACTTACAAGTTAGCTCATGTTGTGGCAAAAGTAAATTGGAAGCAGAGTATCAGTAACATTGGACTCACACATAATGTAACCAATAATGTAGTATGGTTTGGGGGGAGAGGGTATTACGAGGTACATTTTTAATGTAATTGATAACAATCAAAATATTGTATGACAGTGTTATAGAACAACTATTGAGTTGTCCAGGATATTCCACCGTTAACTATGGGGGGAGAAGTGTTGACCCCCGTAGATAAGGCGTGCAACTTGGGCGTCCTCCTGGATGCACGGCTCAGTCTGGAGGAGCAGGTGGGAGCCATGGCCAGGGGGGCATTTGCCCAGGTTTGCCTGGTGTGCCAGTTGCGCCCCTACCTGGACTGAGACACCTTACGTATGGTCACTCATGCGCTTGTCCACTTCCACTTCCCTGGACTACTGCAATGCTCTCTCATGGGATGGGCTGCCTTGAGAGCACCCCGGAGTCTTCAACTTGTCCTGAATGTGCCGCAGATGCGTTGTGATGGAAGTGCGTGATACTCCCCATGTTTACACCCCTTCTGCGTGCACTGCACTGGTTACCAGTTGCCCTCCGGGTGAGATTCAAGGTGCTGATTTTGACCTATAAAGCCCTTCATGGCTTAGGACCGGGATATTTTACGGAGACCCCCTGCTGCCAGTGACTGTTTCCCATTGTCTGTGTGCTCTCACAGACAGGGCCTCCTCGGGGTTCCGGCCAGCCAGACAGTTTGTCCAGAATGCAGCGGGCGCTGGTTGTGATGGAAGTGTCTTGATACTCCCATGTTACACCCTCCTGCACTGCACTGGTTACCGTTGCCCTCCAGGTGAGATTCAAGGTGCTGATTTTGACCTATAAAGCCCTTCATGGCTTAGGACCGGGATATTTACGGGAGACCCTGCTGCCAGTGACTGTTTCCCATTGTCCTGTGTGCTCTCACAGACAGGGCCTCCTCGGGGTTCCGTCAGCCAGACAATGTCGGCTGGCGACCCCTAGGGCAGGGCCTTCTCTGTGGGAGCACCCACTCTTTGGAACCAGCTGCCCCTGGAGTTCCGGGTGGCCCCTGACCTCCGCTCCTTCCGCTGGGGCCTAAAAACATGGTTATTCCAACTCGCTGACCTGGATTAAGGGTGGGCTATATGGGGAGTTTTAAGGATTGTTTTTAGTGTTTTAACTATATTTTGTGTTTCTATTAGATTTAATTTCTTTTTAATTGTATATTTGTATCGTTTTTTATTGTATCACTCGAGTCCTTAGGGAGATGGGGCGGCCTAGAAATCAAATAAATAAATAAACAAACAAACAAACAAATAAACAAACAAACAATACAGAATTAAATTAATTTACATAAAAAGAGAATATTTGTAACTCAAAATTGAACATGGGTGCTTTCTGAGCTTGGTGGTTTTATTGCAGACATTTCATTAACAAACTAGGTAACCTCATCAGTTCACAGACTGTAGGTGTTACAGTTGTTACTTATCTTCAAAGAAAACTCAGGGTGGAGAAAACATTTTTCAACAACAGGGACTCACTTTGATATGACCCACAGTTTCTGGGAAGAAGTTTTAGGGAACAGTTATTATTTTTCTGGAAAAATACATTGATCTCTGGAACGATGCTAGCTTGTTGCTAAAAAAATGAAACAATTTTTAATCAGAAGGCCTAATGGTGTGAACTGTTGCAAACCATTGTACTCAATGGTTTAGCTCTTCAGCTATGTATCTTCTACTAAAAACGAACTCTGTAGTATGAGCATAGTCCTTCCCAATGAATGGAATGTTTGAGAAAATACACTTCTCTTCAAAGCTGATAGTATCAAGTGTTAAATTGTTAGAACTGCAGGGTGTTAAATTGATAGAACTTCAGGGTGAAGTGGGTTGTTATGTAGTTATGTAGAAAATACTATAAAAAAACAAAAGCTTGTAGTTAAACTAATAGTTAAAGCACTAAGTGGATCAAAAGAACATGGTTTTAAAATTGAAGTACTACTGTGTTAGCTAAAAATTCCAAGGACCTGCAAACTCTGGTAATAAAAGTCAATTTTCTGTATTGACAACAAAATTACATGAACATGTCAAGCTCTATTCAAAGATTTTATTTTTACCAATTATATGTCTTTATGCAGAAGGGTAGCCATGTTAAACTTTTGCAGGATAAATAAGATGTTTTTGGCATCTTAACAATTGATACATTTGCATAAACTTTCTATAATTCAAAAAATGTATTCATTGATAAATTAATTAGTCTTTTGGATGATACAGGATTGTTCTTCCTGTTCTGCGGGGAGATAACATACAGTTAATTTTATCTCATTCTTCATCTGAATGATTTAATCTTGAAACAATTATTTCGGTGACCTTAGCTGTGGTTATTAAAGCAAATTATTGTAGAAATTAATATAGTTTTTTAATTAGTTTTGGATTACAGACTTTAAAGCATTCCACAGTTATTCTGGGATGAAAGTTGAAGCATTCCTCTGTTCTTCAAACAAATTGAATTATATTGATTTTTGTTGACTAGTTTTTGTAATTATCTCTTCTTAGATTTGGGTATAATAAATCAGTGTAGATGGTGGCAGGCAGAAGGATTAGAATTAGTCAGAGGGATTAGCGAGTCCCCTGGGAATCTTCAATAGCTTTTCTTCTGTTTGCAACAGATATCTTTAGGTTGTGTATTTAAGGGCTGAAGCTAGCAGGTGGACTAAATACTGTTTAGGACACTTTTACTATTTTTCCAGATGGAGAAGAAAAAAATGGCCAAAAGTTTATTTACTTATTTATTAGATTTGTATCCCTCCTTTATTACTTTATAAACATCTCAAGACAGCAAACATATTCCTTCCTCTTCCTATTTCCCCCTCACAACAACTACTCTGTAAAATGAGTTAGGCTGAGAGAGAATGACTGGTTCAAAGATATCCAGCTGGCTTTCAGGTCTAAGGTGAGACTAGAACTTAGTCTCCTGGTTTCTAGGCCAGCACCTTAGCCATTAGGCCAATTGATTTGAAAGAGGAGGGGAAAAAGTGATGGAATTTAAACTAGGGAGCTGACAGATATAAAGGATTTGACCCTTGTGTTTGGTAGCAGGTAGATTGTTATTAAATTTAATCACTGTTTGGTTAGGTTAGCCTTCTCCAAAAGCTGCTTTGCTTTATTTTCACTTTTGTGTTTCTCACCTAGAGAGAGAAAAATAATCTGTTTTTTTCTGAATGTCCTGAAAAGTAAACATCTTGGTCACACTTTGTTGTGCTGTTTTGCTGTTTTTTGCCCCCAATGTAGCTTCATTTCACCAGTCATCTGCTGCACAGATTTTCCTGTCCAATTTTGCTTGCTCTGCAAGCAAAAATAAACTTATTCCTCTCCTCTGGGCATCCTCTCTCAGACTCTGTTTTCCCCTGCTTTTATCCTGTGAGTTCAGTCACCCAGATGCTTGATACTGTATAACACCTCCAGTGCACAAGGACACACAAAGCACAACAACCACAATTCCTTTGCCTGATAAAACCACTCCATATAAACATCTTTACTAGAAGGCAGATATGCTTGCTCACAGGTGTCTCAATTAACCCAAGAACCCAAGGCAGCCTTTCAGCTATCTATTTAATGCTTTTCATGCAGTTGACAAATAGACAACACTCTATCCTTGAGGCAAACTACAAACTAGTCTTAATCAGTGAGAACTGCACAGTGACTCTCCACAGAAGCATGTGAGAGGTGAAGTTTGTGTCATGACATTGCAGTATGTGTTGTATCACCTCTCCACCTTTGTTAAGGATACCTATGGCTTGTTAGTTTGGGAAGGATAAGGATTTACTGCTGTGCCTGAGTGAAGACTGACAGTGATCTAAATTATTAACAGAGTGTTAATAACATTAACTAAAGTGTTAATAAGAACATTTTATATATACATAGCATAGTACTGTATGCATAATGAATGTGTGTATTATATATTCTGTGATATGTTCTATCACATATATAAATTGTGCGTAAAATATGTGAATGCAAATAGGATGTATAATATGCCTTTGTTATATATTTGATTCCTGGAGAACCTGAGCTGTTTAGATTAAATCATATGTTTATTATATTAGTATATCAACTTCCTTTAAAGGGAGTCTGTACAATGTACTTAAGGTTATTCCAGTACACTCTGAGAACAGTCTTGGAAGTAGGTCAGGCTGAGTGATTATGTCTGGCACAGAGTCAATCAGTGGACCAATAAGAGATCTGTACTCTGCCAGTATCATAGTGACTTCTGCACAATGTTTACAAGCTTCAGTAAATTCACTGAAATTTAATTCATCATATTGATGTGACTGAGACAAAGTTAACACTTGAGATAGTCAATGTTCAGTAGTCTCTCTGATAGACAATTGATAGGTAATGTTTTGGGTTAATCACATGTTTGAAATTTAGAAAGCAAATTATACCACAAATGGGTGATATAACAAAATGATGCCTTTGGACTGGCCACAACTTCATGTTATCAAAACACTTAGTTATCTAAGGCAAAGTTTCCTGCCATTTCTATTACCCTGGTTTGGTACTATCTACCAATTTTTTTTAGCCTGCATTGTGACTACAAAGAGATGGATTTCATTAGTCATTTATTTTCTAAGAATCCTATGAGGATAAAATAGGATTCAGATGCATTTGTAAGGTAGATGTCTGTAGCTTTTTGCAACTTGCCAGCTCTATTTATTTATGTTCAGTTAAATAAGTGTGCTGTATTTGGCAATCTCTGAATTATATTGATTTAATAAAAATCTTTTAAAATGCAGTCCTATGGGCAAGGTGCCCATGGAATTATTTTGTTTGCCTTGGGAATGAACTTATTTCAGCAGCAACTAAGATGAAAGTAAACTTTAGGAAGAGTTAGATCTTAAAGAGAAAGATTTTTTTAACTATTCTGGTTCAGAAAGTAGATTTGTACAGTAATATAAGAAATCTCTCTGAATTCACTTTGGGTGAATCGGCTATGGCAGGGGGAGACGAGACAGGGGGCCAAATTATGTTATGGGAGTGCGTTCCCGGTGCTTATGAGCGGTGGCACGCTCCGACCCCCAGGTCTCTGCCCGCTCCCCTGGGGTCTTGGGAGTTGTGGTCTCTGGGCTTAAGCTGGTTTATGTGAATGCCAGGTCCGTTGCCAACAAGTCATCCCTCCTCCGTGAGCTCATGGAGGAGGAGGCTGTGGATCTGGCATGCATTACGGAAACCTGGTTGGGTCCGGAGGGGGGGTATCCCTCTGTGTGATTTATGTCCCCCAGGTTTCTGTGTGCTGTACCGGTCTCGAGCCCAAGGAAGGGGTGGAGGGGTAGCCATAATTGTCAGAGAGACCCTGTTTCCAAGGGAGGCCACTGTCCCGCAGATAGGTGGATGTGAGGGTCTCCTCCTGAGGTTGGGTCCAGGAGGTCTGTTGGGTTTGCTGCTAACGTACCTGTCCCCCAGCTGCGTGGCGGTGGCCCTTCCTGAGCTTCTCGACGTCCTCCCGGAGGTGGCGGTGGAGTTCCTCAGGCTTATAGTTCTGGGGGACTTTAACCTGCCCTCTCTGGTGGGGGCGTCGGGTTTGGCTCAGGAGTTCATGGCAGCCATGACAGCCATGAACCTGACCCAGGTGATTCATGGACCCACTCATGAGGGGGGGGAACATGCTCAACCTTGTTTTTGTCTCGGGGCAGTGATCTGGGGGGGTCTCCATCTACCCTACCCCTATCATGGATGGATCACTATCTCCTGCGGCTGGTCTTTCAATTGGCTGTCCCTCACTGCTGGGATGAGGAACCAATTTGATGGTTTTGCCCCAGGTGCCTGATGGACCCTGAGAGGTTTCAGATGGCACTGGGGTTCTTGCCCGCCTCCCTCGACCACAGCCCGGCCGAGATGTTGGTAGACGCCTGGCAACAGGTGGCCACAACAGCGCTCGACCAGGTTGTGCCCTTGCGGCCTCTTCCCCGCCGTAGATCCCGGTTGGCTCCCTGGTTTTCTGAGGAGCTCCGGGGGATGAAACAGTAGAGAAGATGCCTAGAGAGCAGGTGGAGGACTAGCCACTCCAAATCCGACCGTGTCCAGTTACGAGCCTATATTAGGACTTACCTGGAAGTGATTAGGGCAGCGAGGCATGTCTACTTCTCCGCTCTGATTGCGTCCGCTGATGACCGCCCTGCGGCCCTGTTTTGGGTGACCCGCTCCCTTCTTCAATTGAGGGAGGGGGATGACCCTTTGCAGGGCAGAGCAGAGGAATTTAGTTTACATCTGGCGGATAAGGTCACGGATTTGGGCCGGCTTGGACTCAGACTGGCAGGGGTCTGATGATGGGGTGGTGATGGATCTGGTTGATTCTACCTGGGTTGAGTTTGATCTGGTCTCCCTTGATGAAGTGGACAGGATCATGCGGAGGCTGTCCTCCACCACGTGTTTATTGGACCCGTGTCCTTCCTGGTTGGTGTATGCCTCCAGGGAGGTTACATGCGGCTGGCTCCAGGCAGTTGTCAATGCCTCCTTCAGTGAGGGAGTCTTTCCCACCACCTTGAAAGAGGCGGGGGTGAGGCCCCTCCTCAAGAAGCCTGCCTTGGACCCGGCTGTTTTGGATAACTATTGTCCAGTCTCCAACCTTCGCTTTTTAGCGAAGGTTGTTGAGAGCATGGTGGTGCAGCAGCTTCCCTTGTTCCTGGAGGAAGCTGATTATCTAGACCTGTATCAATCGGGCTTCAGGGCTGTACACAGCATGGAGACAGCATTGGTCGCACTGGTGGATGATCTCTGGAGGGCTCAGGACAGAGGTTTTTCCTCTGTCCTGGTCCTATTAGATCTCTCAGTGGCTTTCGATACCATCGACCATGGTATCCTTCTGCAGCAGCTCCGAGGATTGGGGGTGGGGGGGGGCACCATTTTGCGGTGGTTATCCTTCCTCTCGGGCCGTTCGCAGTCAGTGTTGGCAGGAGAGCAGAGGTCAGCCCCGAGGCCCCTCACTTGTGGGGTGCCTCAGGGGTCTGTTCTCTCACCTCTCCTGTTTAATATCTACATGAAGCCGCTGGGCGAGATCATCCGAGGTTTTGGTGTGAGGTATCATCAATATGCTGATGATACCCAGCTTTATATCTCCACCCCAGACCAGATCAGTGATGCTCTCTCTGTGATGTCCCGGTGCCTGGAGGCGGTACAGGTCTGGATGGGGAGTAATAGGCTCTGGCTCAACCTGACCAAGACTGAGTGGCTGTTCTTACCGGCACCTCGGCTTTCATTGGATGCACCATCTTTGGTCATGGGGGGAGAGGTGTTACCCCCATGGATAGGGCGAGGAATCTGGGCGTCCTCCTGGATTCACAGCTCAGTTTGGAGGAACATGTGGGAGCTGTGGCCAGGGGGGCTTTTGCCCAGGTTCGGCTGGTTCGCCAGCTCCGCCCTTACCTGAACCAAGATGCCCTTCGAACAGTCACTCATGTGCTCGTCACCTCCAGAATCAACTACTGCAATGCTCTTTACATGAGGCTGCCCTTGCGGATTACCCGGAGGTTACAGCTGGTGCAGAATGCGGCCACGCAGGCTGTGATGGGAGTGTCCCAATACTCCCATGTTACACCCCTCCTGCGCAACCTACATTGGTTGCCAGTTGCCTTCTGGGTTACCTTCAAGGTGCTAGTAAGAACTTATAAAGCCCTAAATGGCTTGGGTCCAGGGTACTTGCGGGAACGCCTCCTGCCAGCATCATATTCTGATCGCCCTGTCCGCTCCCATAGGAGGGGCCTCTTTGGGATACCATCAGTCAGGCATTGTCAGCTGGCGGTCCCCAGGGCTAGGGCCTTCTCCGTGGGAGCGCCCGCCCTTTGGAATCAGCTCCCCGTGGATCTCCGTTTGGCCCCTGATCTCCGCTCCTTCCGCCGGGACCTGAAGACTTGGTTGTTTCAACAGGCTGGCCTGGAATGACCCGGGTGGGGTTTTAGGGTTATTTAATTTATTTTAATGTATTTTAATGTATTTGACTTGTTCTGTTTAATTGATTTTTATTGTAAATTTGTTCTGTTTTAATGTTCGCCGCCCTGAGTCCTTAGGGAGAAGGGCGGCATACAAGTCGAATAAATTAATAATATTATTATTATTAATTTGGAAACTTCATCTTATTGTTTTGATTGAATTGCTTCATTAAACCAAGGTTCAATTTCATTTGTTAAGTGTTGAAATCTAAGGAAAAGTGAATTAAAGGTCTATTGCTATGACTATAATGTGTACCAAATGCATTGAATTACAAACTGAACAAATAAAATCGTTTGCATGTTATTCACTAGAACAGCGTATGCTTTCAAACACTTAGTTGCAACTAAATAAGTGTTCAGTTTTCCCAACTCATGTTATTATTCAGAGAAATACAATTTTTGAATGATAAGTAAGAACTTCTTGTAAATCATAGAAAAAAGGAAACTTCATAATACTGATTTAAGAAAGGACAGATCAATAGATCTAAACCCAATTTTCTGCTCTTTCTCCATCCATCCATCCATCCATCCATCCATCCATCCATCCATCTATGTTTTTGTCTCCCAGCAATATTGGTTCAGATGCAAAAAATAATTTCCACATATGTGAACTTGACTTCTTCTTTTATTTTATCTTTCCTGGTTTACAGAAAGCCAACTCCAACTGCCTTGGAATAATTTCACAAATGAATGTAATATTCCTGGAAACTTCATGTGCAGTAATGGACGCTGTATCCCAGGAGCCTGGCAATGTGATGGGCTGCCGGACTGCTTTGATGAAAGTGATGAGAAGGAATGTCGTGAGTATACTATACTTTGAATAGTGAAACTTAAACCTATAGTGAAGCTTAAACCTACTTCAATACATCTCAGTGATGATTGATAGGAAGAGAGACAAACAAGTTTTCCTATAGAAGGGTCCTAAAATAACAAGACCTTCAATAAGGACTCTCCCAAATGTTATAGTATGGGCAGATTCAATTTGGAGCAGGCCTTAGAGATGGCCAGGATGGACTTTAAAGGTGATTGGCAACATTTTGAATTAAATTAGAAGCTGACTGTCATCAATGCAGTGTTACAAGGACAAACCTAGATGCAGCCATCACTCCACCCTGGCTAGTAGGTGCTGAACCAGTTTAAGCTTCCAAATGGTTTCAAAGGGAGTGAATTGTGATAGCACAGTCATGAGGTAGGTGAAAGAGATGGTATAGTCATGCTGTAGGTGAGAGAGATGATCTCCAGGAAGGCTTCAATTGAGGCATAAGATGTAATTGTGCATAGACTACCTAGGCGTGGTCTTACTGGTTGCTCAAGCAAGTCCAGGAGAATCTCCAGACTGTTAACTAGTTCTGCATAGGTGGGATCAAACCCTTCCATAACTATAGATGAACTAACTTTGGAATCAGAAAGCTGTTATTCCAAAAGCTAGAGTTCATCCTAAGTCTGTTCCTTCCTATCCAGACCATAACAGCCTCTTGTTTATATCCAACCATGATTTAGTCCTCAACATACAACCATTCATTTAGTGACCAATTGAAGTTACAACGGCACTGAAAAAAGTTGCTTATGACTGTTTTTCACACTTATGATTGTTGCAGCATCCCCATGGTCACATGATAAAAATTTGCCTCTGTGTGTGTGTGTGTGTGTCATCATGTGACCATGGAGATGCTGCAACACACACACACACACACACACACACACACTGTAAATACACAGAGAGGCAAATTTGTATATACATATCACACGAGAGGCTTTTGACTTCTATTTTCATATAACTTTGTTATTTACTCTATTGCATGATATCGCCGTCATGCAAATAGAGAATTAATGAAGTGTTCCAATCAGAATTTATGTTTCGTTTATGAATGACTCAGCAGAGGCTTGGCAGTTGTCACAAACTACATTCAGGATATTGTTTTGTCACTGAGAATAAAATGGAATCCAGTAAAATTCTGGTGGGAGAGAAAACACTGTAACTGCTGATAAAATCTTAAACAGTTGTAAAACCTCAGTTCATAAAACTGATCTCTTCAGTTGAATCAGCTTAAATCTTGGGATTGTTAACTGATGTTCATATGTTCTTTCTTTTCTTTCCAAGATGGATTAGATTACTGAAATATTTTAGCTAGGTCATTTTTATTTCACCCATGCAGAGATAATCATCCTGTTCTTTTTTCATCTTTCCTTATCTTCGCATAGTAGCAATAGCAAAATTCATGAATAAATTTGAACAAGAGTAAAGGGAAAAAGAACCTTTGAGCAGGTGATTCATTTCCTGTGCTATCCTACATTGACAGGGGAGGTAAAAGAAACAAAGGGAAAAAATAGAAGACGGCCTTTATAGTTTCTGGTTCAAGTTACTGTGACGGGCGGCAGACTGTATTTTTCTTTTTATATGAAATTTTTCTCCATGAATAAGAGTGACTTAATTTACCTTTGAAAATGGAATGAATGATAAGTACTGTAAAGATTTATAACAAATAAGTGTAGGAAAAAATAAGTCCACGGTTAACATGGCACAAAAGAATGAATATAGTGAACTAAATAAAAGATCCCATATGCCCATAAAACTTATAAAATATGAATACTCTGTAGTCTGCAATTGGAAAAGAACATTTCACATCTGTGTACCACAAATAAGAAAGCCCAGTTTTGTATAAGGTTATTCATATTTCTTTCTCTCTCTCTCTCCCTCCCTCTCTCTCCCCCCTCCCTCTCTTTCTCTCCCCCCCCTCTCTTTCACACACACACACACACACACACACACACACACAGAGCGATCAGGGCCAGGTCCATAACAATTATTTCAGAAATATCACCTGGGCATCACAGTTATGTTCCCTATCCTGTAATCATAATTGACACCAATTACTCTTAATGCTGCACTGTAAAAATAGATTTGTTATATTCAGTATAATCACTTCCATTCAGTCAGTTTCACTATCTTACTTATAATTTAGACTCTAGAGCTTTGCACCTTATTCTGAAAGAAAAAAAATGGAACAGGGACTTATTCATTCAGAAGATGATGAAACTTTAGGGAAAAATGTAAATCTTGGGCAAAAAAAATGTTCTCTAATTTAACTAGGCTAGGATATATCTAGAACACACATGGTAACTCAAAACCTTTAGGCACCCAATTGTCTGTTGATGAAGAAAGTGAACTGGTCATAAGAAGAGGTATGTTTGAAGTGTGACTGCTGATGTTACCTAGTTGGGTAGTGAAACATCTGCAAGCAAATGTCCAGGCAAAGCTCAGAACCAAGAACTCCAGAGTTTAACCCTGTTTAACCCTGAACCACATATATTCTCTTCCTTTGGATATTTTTCTATGCATCTGTTTTACAAAATAATATTGGCATGCAGCAATACTTAATTGTCAGTTCTCCCAGGCAAACCAGACAGAAAATACTACTTTCCTTTGAACCCGACATTAGCATAATCTTGCAAATCTGAAGGTATAAATCTGCTGTCACCACTTGCCTGATCAATTTGGGCTGGTTCTTTTTAAGTTTCTTCCTGTGACTGTTAAGCCACTAGGGTTTCCTCCCCCTCCTATCTAATTGTTTCCTAGGCAGCATCTCTTCTTGCTGCTCAAGGTCATTCTCACATAACATTACCTTAATTGCATAAAATATCAAGCATACAGTGTGCAAACTCCTTTTTGTTTCTTACTTTCTTAAGAAAGTCTAATTTTAAAAGTAGCTTATATGACTGTATAAATATTTAAATCTCCACCTGCTGTGTGTCAAGTGACATACAAGTCAATTTAAATAAATAAATATATACATAAATGTACAGTTTCTTTGCCCTGTTCTTGCACTAAATATTTTAGCATTACTTTAAACCATACAGACTACAGCATTATTTTCAATTCACTCATGAGAATTGAAATCCTTCTGAGTAAATTTAAACCTTTGTTTGTAATCTGTTAAACATGTTGACAAGTGTTGAAGTCTTATGAAAGGTTTTAACAGCATCCTGGAAAAAGGATTCCAAAATAAATCAAGTTTAAATTTCATTAGTAGTTATCCTTTTTTAATGTATTCTGTACATTATGTTCTGAGAAATATCCAAATGGTAACCATAAACTAATGTACATGTTCTTCAAATATTTACAGTAAATATTCATAATCATTTTATTCAGGAAATGTCAGTCTGTAAGGGTCCCCATGGAGTCCTTAGTGCTCTCTGAGCTGGGTGGTTTTCTTGCAGATGTTTTCATTATCAAACTAGGGATCATAATTGATGATGATAGCAATAGCACTTAGACTTATATACCACTTCACAGTGGTTTACAGCCCTCTCTAAGTGGTTTACAGAGTTAGCCTATTGCCCCCAACAATCTGGCTCCACATTTTACCGACCTCAGAAGGATGGAAGGCTGAGTCAACCTTGAGCCACTCAGAATCGAACTCCTAGAGTGAGCATTAAGAGCACCATGGCTCTTAATGATGATAATGATGATGATACCTAGTTTGGTAATGAGACATCTGCAAGGAAACCACCACATTCAGGGACCCCACTATTAAATCATGAGCTACAGATTTATTTTTTATTTATTTATTTGATTTGTCAATCGCTTACAAGATAATAGGTATAAGGATAAACATAGTTATGAATACATGAAATGGATACATATAAGAAAAATAAAAAGAAACAATAGGAAAGGGGTGGTAGGCATGTTGGTGCACTTATGCACGGTATAAAGGTCTCCCTTTGTCCAGCGTGCAGTTCCCACACCAGGGAGAGACAGGATATTCCTATTCAAATAAAAAGATGATATAACAGATGGTATCTCTGTATAGCTATTCATATTGGTTGGCACACATCTTCATTGATTGGGTGCATACTTTCCTGTATTTCCCATATTACTATGTAAACTGTCTTAGTATCTCTGGTACTCATTAAAATGGAGACTTTCCTATCTTTTCTGTGTACATGTGGAGGTGGCTGCTTGTAGTAGTGAAGTCATGAAAGCATGTAATCCTAATTATTGCTTTATATGTTATGAAAATTATTTTTAGAAAGATGAAAATGCTTGGCCTGGAACACTTTCTGTTTTTTATGATAGAGTGGAAATTACTTTTAACATTCACAATCTCCCAAGAAATGACAAATAGATTAGTGGAGCTGTTTTTGCTTTAAGGTCCATTTTGGCCTTGCCAGTTAGGCAATTGTCCATTCATGCTGAGTTTATTAATTGGTAGTAAATGAGGAGAAGGAAAGGATCCAATCTTCAGAACTGCTGGAAACTCTATGGGTCTGTGTGTACCATGCAAACAAAAATCAGAAAGTATGAAAGGAGGGAAATGTCAGCCTTGGGAGAGATTACAAATGTTGAATATCTGCAGAAATACTGATACATTGTTTAGTTTTTCATGTTTGCTAATAAATAACTATGAAACACTAGGTGGTTTTTTTCTCCAGAATCCCTGCTGTAAATCACACAGGGTTTAGTAGGTGAGTCTTGTCATCAACTTCCCCAGGAGCTGAATTCTGACTGTGCTGCGATATTTAATTTCCCTTTGAGCTCTTGGGGTTTTCTTTATTCCCTGCCCTGATCAACTGTAATCTTCATCTGTCTAAAATAATCAAATAATATGTGAGCATTGAAAGTAACTTTTCTCGGCTAATGAGCAACAGCTACTTATAGAGTTGATAGGTTGCTGCTTTTGTCAGCTAACAAGCAGCAGATGGTGTATTTTCAAAGTATGTCATATCATCCTTGCTTACTGCTTGACATGATAACAGACAATTTAAAATTTTACCAAATATCTAGACACATATGATTACCCCACCTCCCCACAACACACACACACGCACACACACAACCACTTTGGGGTGGGGTTTAGTGGGAAGAGCCTTTTCTGTTAATTCCATGTGCTTTCAGAAATGTGTCTGTAAATCAACAGTGACACCCAGTGTCCACTTTCATTTATCTTTGTGTTTATGACCATTGTATTTACACATTAGGATAGCCAGCCCAAATTAGCTAATTGTGTTATGCTGCATTCCTCATGGCAAAATATAAGCATGGAAGTACATTTCTTTATTACAAATATAATAAAGAACCTGGAAAAATATTGATTGATTGATTGATTGCCATTATATGATTGCCCATTTCACAAAAAGTGACTGTAGTATTAAAAAATTAACCAAAACAATGAATATATTTAAAAATAATTATTAAAAATATAAATCAGTTTGCCATCAGTGGCAAATATCTGTAGCTTAGGTGTAGGATGAGGGTGAAGGTTCATTCTCCAAGCTTCTCGGTTGATTCCCAAAAATTTCTTTACCAGGCTAGGTAACATCTTCAACAGAGTTTAAGGGATGTCAGTGTTGTTCTATTTATTAGGGCTTCAGGTGTGGGTGTTTCAAGTGAAGATCTTGTGATGGGTCTTATGATGGGTCAGGAGTGAGTCATTAGTGAGAGTTTTGTGATGGAATCTTGTGATACAGAGATTACATCAGGTCAGGGTCATTGGGAGGTGAACTGATTGGCAGTTGCATGGGTTGGTTGAAGATTGATGCTGTCTCTGGATGGTTGTACAGTTGATTTGGTTTCTGAAGGGTTCATAGGCTGGTTGTAAGTCAACATGTCTGTTGATGGAATAAACCTAACCCATCTCAAGGCCCTAACTTGACACACTCCTGAAGACCTTATAAATAGAAAAACACCTATACCCCCTAAACTCTCCTGAAGATGTTACATAGCCTGGTAATGAAATGTTCGGAAACCAACCCACAAACTTGGAGAATGAACTTTCACCCTCATATAAATCAGTCACTATTAAAATATAAAAAACCACAAGGCACAAGACAGAGAGAATATTAACCAAAATAATGAAGCCATCTTAGAATTTCACCAGTCCACTGGAACCCCCAGGCCTAATAATATAGCCAGATCTTGATGGACTTCTGCAATGTTACAGGGATGGAATTAATCCCATTTCAAGAGAGAAAATGTTCTCTAAGATGGACACTGCTACAGAGGAGGCTGGAGACCTGCCTGCAACATGCCTTCTATACCAGATCTCATGAGATGAACACATATAATCAGAGAAAGGCATCCCTCAAATAATTGGCCCCCATGCCATGAAAGGTTATAAACATTTCAGCCAGCACCTTGGATTGGATTCTGAAGCAAAGTGGTAATCAGTGCAATTCAGGGAGCAGAGATTTATTGTGTTCTGTTGTAAAAGCACATATA
Organism: Naja naja; assembly: GCA_009733165.1. Classification (NCBI taxonomy): domain Eukaryota; kingdom Metazoa; phylum Chordata; class Lepidosauria; order Squamata; family Elapidae; genus Naja; species Naja naja. Next base: position 286,942,448 of record CM019148.1, read on the forward strand.
ATTGCCTACCCCATTGCATGCTGGGTGAACCTTTCAGATATTTTTCAAGAATAAGCCCATGGAGAGTGCATTATAGTAGTCCAGTTGGGAGTTGACTAGGGTATAAGCAGAGGTGGTATTCAGCAGATTCTGGCCAGTTCTGGAGAACCGGTAGCGGAAATTTTGAGTAGTTCAGAGAACCTGCAAATACCACCTCTGAGTGGAGATTTTACAGTATCCTTCCCCTGCATGCCCACCAAGCCATGCCCACAGAACCGGTAGTAAAAAAATTTGAATCCCACCACTGGGTATCAATGACTGTAAGCAGAGCCTCCCAATCTAGGAATGGGCACACCTGGTATTCAACATGAAGATGTTCAAAGGGCCTCCTAACCACTATTGCCACCCGCTTTTCATGCAGGAGTTCTGAAGCCCAGAAGGGCCACCAGAATCCTCAAGTGTAATAGGTTCACACCATTCCCAAATAACTCCTTCCCAGGATGACTCCTTCCCAGGATCTCTTCTGGGTTTGCAACAAGACCAGCATCCAACTTCAAGTAAATCTGAGCAACTTCTGAGAAAATTCTTCTGCATATCCCTGCAAGAGGTTCTCCAAGTCTGTTCTACCCAACAGGGCTTGTCTCACTAAAACAGGGCTTCAGGATAGCTACCTGTGGACCCAGTAATGACAAAGAAGAACTGATGCTTCACTACCTCACTGCCATAAGAGTAGAGCCTAATAGCAGGACAAATCCATTTTCAATCAAGCTTATCCTTTGTTGAACGGGCCTTCAAGCAGGTCTTATATCCAGTAATAACATCCTGTGAATATTCAAATAAAATGAAAATTAATAGTTGATGCATGACAGAATGGATTGGTTGCTTTTAAGTAGGGGATTGTGTGTTCAGTTGAGATTCTAGGATCTTTGACTTGTGCATATGGTTACTGCTGATGCCACCTGTGGGTTCATTATTTTGAAGATAAGAAAGAAAGCTTTGCAAACCAGATGCTAACTACCATATATACTTGCTGATAAGCCAAAACTGTTTTTGGGAGTGTATTTTGCCACCTAAAGTTTTCAGCTTATCCATGAATATACTGTATGTACTATTTATACTAGACTAGAGCACACACTACAGAAAATAGAAAACTGGTTCTTTTTTGGTTGATGATAGTATCGTAATATATAAATACCCCCCAAATCTGGAAAAAGCAGATGTTACTGAGGAACATATGATTCTACCTTTTACTTAAATGCTATGTAAATCCAATAGTCCATGTAGCCATGTTCTGATTCAACATAAAGTCTAAGAATACACACACACTGTTCTTACTGCAGTAAACTTAACCATTAGTCTGTTCACCTTCACAATAGGAAATTTAACTGTATCTGTGTTAATGGTAAAATCAGAATAATAGAAAAGCGCTAACTGTATAAGTGTTTGAATATCACAGATGTTAACATAATAAATCAAATATTGGACTATTATATCAATGTAATGATTTTCTTTCAATATTTTTTCCGATTCCCAAATTTATATGAGAAATGAAAAAGTACATATTAATTGCACAATGGTAGATATGTGTAGGTGTTTCTAGCCATGTTCCCCATTGTATGTATTTTGACCATATTGAAAACTGAGGAATGAAAAAGAAATTAAGTTTGTGAGCAACTAGTCATGAATTAAGACTTGATGTAGAGAGGTAGGGAAACATGAGATTTTTGACAAGAGTATGTCCTGCCTCTCTTAGGGCAATTTGTCAACCCTGGTTATTGTATTATTGTTTATCACACCCCAATTACTAAAACATTGCTTGCCTCTTCCCCGTCATCACTCCATTTTGAAAAAAGGAATGATAAAATAGCATCAAGTTACAATTTTAGCTGAGTGGAATAGAAATATGAAAGGAAGTACACAGATTCAAATGGTTAGAAGAAATAAGTTCATAATTTACTGTCTGCAATTCCAATTCAGTTAGCTAATAAATTGAACTGATATCAGAAACCTTTCTTGATATTCTAAAGAATTATTGGAATGAAACTCTTGACTCTGATACATGAAGAGAACAGTGTAGGAAGTCAAGATAGAAATTGTAATAATAATTTGGCACAATGCTACATAATTCTCAGAGGGGAATAGTCTGCTGTTTGGGGAAGCAATGCATAAGAGCAATAAGCCAAAACACAATATTTGGATTGAATATAGGACCCTGTATTGACAAAGCATATATTCTACCACAAAGCTAGAGTATTTGCCATTCATCAAAGAACACCATTATAACTCGTCTTTGTTCATTTCTGTAACTCAGCAAAATTCTGTATTTCTGTTGCTTTACTTTTAGAACTTAAAAACTACTTTATTTTTAAGATCTTGCACACATTTGGTATGGGGAGAGAAAAAATTGCCTTAAAGTAAAGTGCATGTTGTCTTTAGCCATCCTGCTGTGATAATAAAGTAATGTGGTATAGCAGCTCTTTGTTGAAGGAACTCTTTTTTGCTAACAACTTTCAAGGTTTTCTCTTGATTTGTGGTATAATGCCTTCACCTTTTTGATTTAAAGACCACCTACCAGGCAACAGCATTCACATCTTCCATTGGTATTGCATCCATCTAGAACAGGTTTTGTCTTCTTAGAAATTTGGTGCAGTAGAATTTATTATATTGTGAGACTTACAGTACATGCACAACATGGTTTTATGGTGCTAATTAGATGCACAACATTGTCAAGATAAGATCAATAGTAAATGAAAAAAAACCCATCATCTTTTGTTCATATAAAGCTAGTTGAAAATTTGGCCATAGTATTAAAATTCTACTTCTACACACTCAAATATGATGTTTTAAGGATATAAAATTGGCCACACAAAAGTAATTGTTTGGTTTGATTTAATGAAGTTCTTGGATGCTCTTCTAACTTTTGTTTTCCCATAGCGGCTTATGTTGTAAAACAGTTATAATTAGTCCTAAGTTACATTTAAACACCTTGAACAATATCCATTTGGAATACCATGAAATAGATGGACTGTTGTGTTTAACCTCATGTCTAAGTATCCATTTAGCTTGTCTTTTTATGAATGTTAATGTTCCAGCTTGTGTCAAAGCCAGTTTTTCCAGAGTTCTTCCTGGAAATGAGGAAATGTAGAGAAGCTTTTATATGAAGTCAAAGCATCAACAGATTTCTCCTGTTTAGTTGATGTCAGACCAGCAAATACCACCTCTGATTGGCCCTGCCCCCATCTATTCTTTGCCTCCTGAGTCCCGGCTGATTGGCTGGGTCTTCTTTTGTTGCCCTGCACAGGAGAACGGACCTGGAAAGCAGGTTAGTGGGGTGGGGAGGGAATGTGATTTTGCAGTAACCTTCCTCTGGAGTGGGGTGGGAATGGAGATTTTACAGTATCCTTCCCTTACCATGCCCACCAAGCCACACCCGGCAAGCCATGCCATGCCTACCAAGCCACAGCCACAGAACTGGTAGTAATTTTTGAATCCCATCACTGTGTCAGACCCATCTTTCTCTATAACTCTTCCTCCCTCCCTCCCTTTTTATGAGAAAGGGTGCTAAGTATAGCTTTGTTGTCCTGCAGTAATTTTCATTATGACCTTTATGTGCAGTTTATTTTGTATATGGTACAAAATCTTAAGATGTTTCTGGAGGCCAAAATGTGATAGCAATAAGGTTTGAAAGAATTCCTTGCATCTTTATAGAAACTGCTCTTTATCTAGCCCACGGGTTTTGTCATGTGAACCACATGAGGATTCATTCATTAGTCTGCGGGCTGCAACACTGAAGTTGTTTTATATATTGATACAAAAGTCTCTAGTGAGTTCAAAAATATTTAACAAAATTGTAATGCAACTCAATAACAAATCTGGGTGGCATACAACATTAAAAACAGAGTAGAACAAGAAACAGCAAAAAGGGAAGATAAAACCAAGGACCTGCAAGGGACAAAACACACGCCTACACACAAGACATTGAAACTGTATCATTGTGTTCAGAACAACCTGTGGCGATATTTACTTAGCAATCTTTTATATATTCTATCAAGTATTAACACAATATTTTTAATGTTTTAATGGTTTATGTTGGTGTGTCCGACAGTTTGTGTTTGGTGTGGGTTTATTTGTGTGTTTTTAAGGTAATAAAAGTTAATAAAGTTTTTCTAAAAAAAAAAAAGAAACTGTATCATTGGTTGTTCTTAAACTTTTTCTTCTTAGTACCAATGTTGAGACTAACTTTGTTACTAAGATGGTAAAGGATCTTGAAACCAAACCCTACTAGGAATGGTTTAAGGGGAGATTAAATACGAAAAACTTCAAGCATCAGAACGGTTTCTTGTGAGCAATGAAATATGGAGAATATGTTTCTTCTCTGTTTGGGATATTAATTCCTGGTGGGCATTTTCACATGGATGAGGGCATGGTCTTAATTCTCTTCTGTCTCAGCACCTGTTATGGACTGTAAGAGCAGGCAGCAGGTAATCCTAAAGGACAATGCTGCTTATGTAAGGAAAACTGAGATGCTAACTATACAGACCAATTCTTAATGTTGTCAGGAGATCTGTGTAAGGCCAAGATGTACAAGATGTAATTGCCATTGTTGGTCAGTTTCTCTTCCTAGAGTATGTTCTACAGCCCAGACTGCAGATCTGTGTAGCAATCAGCAACTTGGCTTTTCCAAACATTGGCTTTGGGACCTACAAGGTGTTGTTGGAAACCTCAGAAAATGTCTTTTTTTCTGAAGAGCCAAGGGTGATCCATGGGCCATAAGTTTGGAATCCGTGATCAGCCTGCCTCTTAAGAATCCAGGCTTGAAGGCTGGTTAATACAGGCTGTCCTTGACTTACCACCATTCATTTAGTGACTGTTCAAAGTTTTCAACAGTGTTGAATGAATGGTGCTTATAACTGATCCTTGGAGTTCTGCTTGTACTGCCACCCCCATGGCCATGGATTGTGTTCTGCATGCTTGGCAATTGGTTCACACAACTGGTTGTAGTGCCTCTGATCACAATTTCTGTTTCCATGCAATTTTTATCAATTCAGTTATAATTCTGTTCTTAATTATTATACCAAAGAATAAAAAGGTTAAAAACTTCTCATTTTGGAGCAAATTCTTTGGGTTCCAAGCCAAAATTACCACATTTAGTTCATCCATATTATCATTGAAAATCAAATCAATAGGTGAAAAATTTCAAATTCCAGGCAACCTTAATATGTTTCTGCAGAGACAGAGCTGCTGTCTGGATCATTTGACCATAACACCCCTTACGATATGATTTCTTTACAGACAGGAGGCCAAATTCCGTAATGGGATATGTTAACATTATGGCAAAGAGTAGATGAGTTTTCAGTTGGCACAAAAAAAATTTCCCAGCTCTTGTTTAAACTACTTATGCTATTAGGGTGGAATGTTTGAAGTTAACAGACGTCTGTTTTTAGCAAGTTAAGGAGATAGAAACAGATGTGAAGCTTAGGGCTAAACCAGACATGACATGCAATCATTTATATTTTTTCCTTTGCTCATTTTTTAACCCCTAGAAGCCTCAGAAAGCACTGAATGTGTGTGTGGGAAAATGGCAGAGTCAAAAGACTGTTTAAATCTTTCCATCCTTTTTACTCTATTCAAAAGAGAGGACTAGCTTCTTCACCATGCAGAAAAATAATCTGCATTCAGCTCCACACAACCCTGATGAAATATTTCTTAAAGTCACATATTACCAATTACAGATCCCTTTACTAGATGTCATAGAAACATATTAAAAATTTAATCCTTCAAAAAGTGCTTTTTTGTACATCTGATTTTAATTTACCATATATATTCACAGATAACCTGAGAAGTTTTTTATGCCAAAAGACATTCCCTAAATACAGCAAGCTTATCTAAAAGCATATATGTTAGATTTTTCTCTCATCTTTTTAAAATGTACTCATATATTCACATATAATAAGCCCATCTACATATATGTAGACCTTCATATTTTGAACCAAAATAGCATGGAAAATGTGCTATCTTCAGATAAAGCAATCGTGAAAATTAAACATAACTAAAATTTTTGGATTGGATTATTTGCCGATGTCACATTATTCATGGTATTTTGGTTAAAAATCTGAGGGTCAGTTTATTGATGGATAAACTTATACATGAGTATATAAGGTGTAGGGGAAAATTACGGGACCCACAGAAAAGTCCTCTTTGCTCAGACTCAGGGCCCTTTTTAGGCTGCTTTTGTTTATCTGTAAAAACTGTTATGACTTCTGTTTTGAATTTTAATTATCCTATTGCCAGTTCGTTTATGTGGCTCATTTTAGAATATTGCTTCTGTGTCTTCTTGCTAGACACTGATTCATAATATTGTAGTTGTACAAGAAAAAAAGTTAAACTGGAATCAGATGTTATATACCTGAGTTGCAAAAATCTATGCAACCATTATTGTTTTGCTGCTAATTAAGGCACAGCCAATGTTTGCAGAGGCTTATTTATTTTCTTATTTATTTGATGATCTCTGAATCAATGTACAAAACAAAAATGGATGTCTTTTTCAGAGGAATTGTGCTGATATTTAACATTATGAAATATATTTAAATTAGTAAATCTTACAGAATTTTGTAAATGGCAGTACTTGGGTTGGAAAAGAAAACTACCAAAGTACTAGGATTATATGCTAGACTGGGGAGTATTTAAAAAAAACCCATCAAAGAAAAAGGCATTAACAAATCGTTCTCCTCCTGTTGCCAACAAAACTTATGTCTGCTCCATTTAGTCTAAAAGACAAGCTTTTTGTAAGGTGCTTTACTGTACCTAGATCATAAGTATCTGAAGGACCAAGATATATCAAGACCCTTATGCTTATTTCACAGGAATTATTTATCAACAGCAAATGTTCCAGTAAAGTTGCTGGAATTATTTTTGGACAGCCATGTAGACAAAAAAATAAGAAATATTCTGTTATCCTGATGCCACTTGGATAACAAAATCATTCCACAAATGGCTGTTGCTAAATATATAAAATTTAATTAAGCTGTGATCCGTCAAGGCATCAGTCATCTTTCTAGCTAAGAGTGATGCTTATAATGGAGCTTACCCTTGTTTTCTGTGGTACTTAAGGACTATATCCTTAGGCCATATTTTGATGTTATTGCAATATATTAATGAAAGTTTTTCTAGTTTGATGCTGTGTATGTATTTTGAATTCAGCTTCCATTATTTCGGCTAATACTACCTTTGAGATTATGGGAGTTGATATCCAATGATGTGGAGCAGTGGTGGGATTCAATTTTTTTTACTACCGGTTCTGTGGGGTGGCTTGGTGGGCATGACTTGGTGGGCGTGTCAGGGAAGGATACTGTAAAATCTTCATTCCCACGCCAGTCCCGGGGGAAGATTACTGCAAAACTCCGTTCCCTCCCCACCCCACTAACCTGCTTTCCAGCTCTGTTTTCCTGTTGCAGGGTAACAAAAGAAGACACAGCTGATCAGCTGGGACTCAGGAGGCAGAGAATAGATGGGGGTGTGGCCAGTCAGAGGTGGTATTTGCCAGTTCTCTGAACTACTCAAAATTTTCTCTACCAGTTCTTCAGAACTGGTCAGAACCTGCTGAATACCACCTCTGATCTGGAGGGCATCTGGTCGAGAAAACAGTTAATAGTACAAAATAACTGTCTTCCACTGATGATTTTTCATTCAGTGTTTGCTCTTAGCACATGTCTTAGGAAACTGCTAGAGTTGCTAATATATTTTGGAGAACAAAATACCCAGTACATCTATACTATTTAGCAAGAAGGATGGATTCTTTTAGCTTAGGACTCTTGATTTTTAGATGAATGCATTTTTTTATTCAAATAAACCTATAATAATACTTGCATTAGGATATCCAGTTGAAAGAAATCTTACATTTTAATAGCTTGTTGCTGGAAACGATGTATAATAGTATAACCTTAAAAATAAATATTTCTTTTATCTGAACTGAAATTTAATTATAGGTTCCATTGCCCATCAAGTTAGCGATGTAATATTTATATATTAGAAGAAAAACAACTTATTATGAGGAAATCTTGCCAAACAGGAGACAGCTTGCATAAGTGCACATAAAATAAATCACAGGTAGAAAAAGTTGTTTCATCATTATATGGAAGAATTTGTTCATGATTTTAAAAATGATTTTAATATTTACTGGATGAAGAAAAGCAAGATTTCAAATGCTGCTTCTCTGTTTTTCCGAACATTCATCTGTGGTGAAGTGAAGCTTGCCCTTCCCTTTTTTCTTCATATTTTCTCTCTTAATTTGTGTGAATTTATACAAAATAAAATAAAGTGAAACAAACACCAAAAAACAAAAAAGAACATGGTGAAATATCAAGGCAAATTGAATTTTGAATACAGTAAACTTTGCCCACACAAAATAATACTGATAGGTCGTTCCTCTGTTTAATTAAATAAGTTCAAAGAGAGAGATTCTTGAAAATCCAACTTTCAATGTAAGTGCAATAATTTTGAATGCCATATTTAATCCAAATTGTAAACATAAAAATTCATAAAGCATTACCGAGGGATCTTCTAGTAATTTAATCTGCACCCTGTCAAAAGCCGTTTCTGTATCCAAAGAAAGCAACTGCAATTTAAAATATTTTTTCCTGAATCACTAATTTATGCATACCAGGACAAGAAGCTTAGAAGATTTATTAATCATGATTACTATATCACTGATAGATTTTGAAATGCAACTAAACATGTTTATTCTGCTCATTATTTTAAATAAAAAACTCTCGGGTGAGGGAACATGAGTTTCTGATTTAAAAAAGCAACTTTAGATTTTAAGTTACCAGAACTCATTTTAGCAAAAATGCATCTCTATTTGAAAGGCTACAACTATATTCCAAATTCCAATTTTAATTCCAAAGACTCCAAAGATGAGATGAGCTTGCATGCAAAAATGATTCCATGTATGAAAAATAAATCATACTTTCTATCAGATGATCCTGCTGATTGGGATAACTGTTTAAAAAAAGCATATATCAGAAATTTGACTTCAACAGGCCTTTGTATTAGTACCAAAATCAATTCAATAAACATATTTAATGTCCAATTTGTACTAACTATAATGAAAACATCTCATGTATGAATTTTTCCATAAATACCAATAAATACTGTCCTTCCTTGACATTATAGACATATATTCATACATATATGAATATAAGGTGCAGTAAGGAATTATGTGCACCTCTATAAATTTAATAAGTAAAGTATTGTTTATAGCAAACCTCCTTCCCAGGCAGAAGGAAATCAACAACTAGCAGATGACCTGAATATGTTTTACTGCAGGTTTGAAAGGAAACTACAGCCACCTATCTCCACAACCCCCATCTCAAACACACCAATAACAGCCAAGCCTCCTACAACTGACCCCAACTCATTGGGTTCGCAACCTCTGGTGATCACAGAAAAAGAAGTGCAAGATTTATTTCACAGACAAAAGCCAGACAAGATAACTCCTTCTTGCTTAAAAGTCTGTGCTGACCAATTGGCCCCCATCTTCACCCGAATCTTCAATAAATCACTAGAGATGTGCTATGTTCCTTCTTGCTTCAAATGCTCTACTATCATCCCAGTGCCAAAGAAGCCCTCCATCAGGGAACTGAATGACTACAGATCAGTTGCTCTAACATCAGTAGTTATGAAAATCTTTGAAAGGCTAGTGCTGTCCCACCTGAAAACCATCACGGATCCACTGTTAGATCCCATGCAGTTTGCATACCGAACAAATAGATCAGCAGAAGATGCTGTTAATATGGCTCTGCACTACATCCTACAACACCTTGAATCTCCAAATACCTACACAAGGACCCTCTTTGTAAACTTCAGTTCTGCATTCAATACCATCATTCCAGACATTCTTCTAACTAAACTAAATCAGCTAGCGGTACCTGAACACACTTGTAAGTGGATCATAAGCTTCCTAACAGACAGGAAGCAGCAGGTGAAGCTAGGCAGAATCACATCTTACATCTGTACAATTAGCACAGGGCCCCCCCAAGGCTGTGTGTTTTCTTCACTTCTTTTCTCCCTATATACCAATGACTGTATCTCAAACGATCCATCTGTTAAAATACTGAAGTTTGCGGATGACACAACAGTAATTGGTCTCATTCGAGACAACGATGAATCCACATACAGGCAGGAGGTTGTACAACTTGCCTCGTGGTGTAACTGGAACAATCTGGAATGAACACACTCAAAACCATAGAAATGGTGGTAGACTTCAGAAGAAACCCTCCCATACTACCACCTCTTACAATACTAGACAACACAGTATCAACAGTAGAGAGCTTCAAATTTCTAGGTTCTATTATATCACATGACCTAAAATGGACACCTAACATCAAAAATGTCATCAAAAAAGCACAACAAAGAAGGTTGTTTCTGTGCCAACTCAGAAAGCTCAAACTGCCCAAGGAGCTGCTGATACAGTTCTATAGAGGAATTATTGAGTCTATCATCTGCACCTCTATAACTGTCTGGTTTGGTTCTGCAATCCAACAGGACAGACACAGACTTCAGAGGATAATTAGGACTGCGAAAAAACAACTACCAACCTGCCTTCCATCGAGGACCTGTATACTGCAGGAGTCAAAAAGAGGGCTGTGAAAATATTTACAGACCCCTTACATCCCGGACAAACTGTTTCAACTCCTTCCCTCAAAACGATGCTATAGAGCATTGCACACCAGAACAACTAGACACAAGAACAGTTTTTTCCCGAAAGCCATCACTCTGCTAAACAAATAATTCCCTCAACACTGTCCAACTATTTACAAAGTCTGCACTACTATTACTATTAATCTTCTCATCACTCCTTATCACCCATCCCCTCCCACTTGTGACTGTATGGCTGTAACTTTGTCGCTTGTATCCTTACAATTTATATTGACTGTTTCTTAGTATGATTTGATCGCTTATTGTACCCTATGACTATTATTAAGTGTTGTACCTTATGATTCTTGACTCTTGATGGATGTGTCTTTTATGTATACTGAGAGCATTTGCTCTCAGTATACATAGACAGGACAAATTCCTTGTGTGTCCAATCATACTTGGCCAATAAAAGAATTCTAACATTCTAATAGTCACAAGGATTTTTTAAAATTAGTTTCCCTATTACAGATAAGAATATAGAATATCTATCAACAGAAATAAATAAGAGCTAAAGGGCTATGTACAGGTCCTGTGTTCCAGATTTTAAGCTATTTTTAACTCAGCCATTTTTAACATAAATATTTCTCCTAGTGTAAAAACTTTTGGTTCCTGTCTCAACACCTTTATCCCTTACTTTCTTCTTACAAGCTTACTCATGTATAAATAATTTATCCCATGAAGTGTGAAATCCTGCTCCCTATTTCTGAAGCAAGCAGCAACTATATTTATTGCTCCTGAGATTTATAATGATCTAACAATAATAAACTTTCTCTTCCCAATATTGCTTTGCATATGTACTTTGGTTGTTTCTGAAAAGTAGGATGGATAGCTCCTAGGAGAGATTTATGTTTGAATTCCATATTTGAGAAATGAACCTATTAAGAAGAGGGATAATGTATGAAAAGAGCCTTGGAAGGTTTGTCAGCTCTTGGAACAATGATTTGTTTAAAACCCTGCTGATACTAAGAGTCAATACCTAGAAACACACACACACACACACTAAGACTGCAGCAAAGCTCAGTATAGCAGACATGTTCTTATTCATAATTCTGCTTATTATTTGGAAAAGGCTTTAAATGTGTTTTCTTTAAGGACTTTTCACTATAAGTAACATGTTGATAGCTTATTTTTCATCTCTTTAAAGCTGTCCTTGGACCCTCCTCCCTAAATTTTGATGCATTACTTGGTATTTAGTGGCACTTGGTTGATACCTTTTTGATGTAAACCTCAGTTAATGTATCTATAATAGGTGTCTATAAAGGAATTGTACTACTTGTTTTGGTTTGGGATTTTTGTTTCTTCATTTTGTTAAGTCAAAGATTTGCTCTGTCTTCTGTTTCATAGCATCTTTTATACAGGTAAAACTCAAAAAAATAGACTATCATGCAAAAGTTCATTCATTTCCGTAATGCAACTTAAAAGGTGAAACTAATATATGAGATAGACTCATTACATGCAAAACAAGATAGTTCAAGCCGTGATTTGTCATAATTATGATGACTAAGGCTTACAGCTCATGAAAACCCCAAATCCACAATCTCAGAAAATTAGAATACTACATGGATTGTACATAGAACAATATCGGACCTCTGAAAAGTATAAGCATGCATATGTATTCAGTACTTGGCTTGGGCCCCTTTTGCAGCAATTAGTGCCTCAATGCGGCGTGGCATGGAAGCTATCAGCCTGTGGCACTGCTGAGGTGTTATGGAAGACCAGGATGCTTCAACAGCGGCTTTCAGCTCTTCTGCATTGTTTGGTCTCATGTCTCTCATCTTTCTCTTGGCAATGCCCCATAGATTCTCTATGGGGTTCAGGTCAGACGAGTTTTCTGGCCAATCAAGCACAGTAATCCCATGGTCATTGAACCAGATTTTGGTGCTTTTGGCAGTGTGGGCAGGTGCCAAGTCATGCTGGAAAATAAAGCTTGTCTGCGGAAGGAAGCATGAAGTGCTCCAAATCTCCTGGTAGATGGCTGCGTTGACCCTGGACTTAATGAAGCACAGTGGACCAACCCCAGCAGAAGACATGGCTTCCCAAATCAACACAGACTGTGGAAATTTCACACTGGACTTCAAGCATCTTGCAGTCTGTGCCTCTCCATTCTTCCTCCAGATTCTGGGTCCTTGGTTTCCAAATGAGATGCAAAAGTTGCTCTCATTAGAAAAGAGGACTTTGGACCACTGAGCAACAGACCAGGTCTGTTTTTCTTTAGCCCAGGTAAGACGCTTCTGATGACATTTGAAGCCCATGTCCAGGATCTGTCTGTGTGTGGTGGCTCTTGATGCACTTACTCCAGCCTCAGTCCACTCCTTGTTAAAGTCCCCAACACTTCTGAATGGCCTTTTCCTGACAAATCCTCTCCAGGCTGCGGTCATCCCTGCTGCTTGTGCACCTTTTTCTTCCACACTTTTCCCTTCCACATAACTTTCTATTAATGTGCTTTGATACAGCACTTTGGGAACATCCAACTTCTTTTGCAATTACCTTTTGAGGCTTTCCCTCCTTATGGAGGGTGTCAATGATGGTTTTCTGCACAACTGTCAGGTCAGCAGTCTTTCCCATGATTTTGAGTCCTACTGAACCAGACTGAGAGACTATTTAAAGGCTCAGGAACCCTTTGCAGGTGTTATGGCTTAATTAGCTGATTAGAGTGGGAAACTTTGAGCCTAGAATATTGCACCTTTTCACAATATTCTAATTTTCTGAGATTGTGGATTTGGGGTTTTCATGATCATAATCATGATATCGTGTTCATAATCATCACAATTATGGCAAATCACAGCTTGAACTATCTTGTTTTGCATGAAATGAGTCTATCTCATATATTAGTTTCACCTTTTAAGTTGCATTACGGAAATAAATGAATTTTTGCACGATATTTTGATTTTTTGAGTTTCACCAGTATAATGAAGTACTTGTTCATATGCAATTCTGTACTATTTTACACATCAGAATTCAACTTTCTTTTTATGATTACTAAGTTCTCCTTGGCTCTGCTACAATATTTCAGTGGCAAAACTGCTAACACTATGATGAATGCCGAAACAGAAAAAAATATTGCGCACCTGAAACTTGGTTTAGCAAAAAATATACTTTCCCTCCCCCACAAACCCTAAAGAAATAACTCAGCTTCACCTGTGTGCATAATGTCGCCATATCCTCTTGTATATAAAAATGTACAAAGTTGCATAGGGTACTTGGCAAAGGCCATGCCCAGTAAATAAAAATTTGAATAGATGAGTGTTTGGACAGAGAAGGAATTTAAAATCTTCCACACAGTTGTATCCTAATACCTCTAATCTGAGGACTGAATCATGTTTAAAATATAATACCATCAGAGAGTTCAGCATTCCAAAGTGAAGGTTTGATACTGTCCTGAGGTCATAAAATCTTAGTCATTAACTTTATAGAATCCCATAGGGATAGATTGAATGAAAGTATTGGTGTATGAAATAGAATCACTCCCAAATATTCATTACCTTGGGCATCATTGGCATGAATAAACCATTTACCAATGTAATACCCTCTGGATCTTCTGCAGTATTCAGTGCCATGGCTGCAACTGGCTCTCTGATTATGAGAGTTTAAGTATGCGCATATACAATTTCTAACCTTTGTATACTTACAATGGAAATCTCAGTTATTCAATTACATCCAACTTATCTAAGTGGATTAATATCCAATAGTGAGTTTGTGATAAAAAGAGCCAGTCAAAAAAAACCCTAAAAGCTCTGCAAAACAAATCTTGATTCAGAAGCTTAGGGAAATATATGAGTTTGAAACACTATGGAATGATAACAAGCAATAAAACATTAGCATATTGTTTTTTTAGAGAATTTATCTTCCAGGAAAGATGCATTGTTTATAGTGATTCATTAATGTGCCTTGTTCAAGGAACAGTAAATTTGTGAATTGGTCTGTGCAAATTTTATCTTTGAATTACTACTGTTAATCAGAAGTCTAAAAATATCGTAGAAAATGAATGTTGCAATGAAGAATTGTAAATATTGTTGTTTTGTATGCAAAAGCAAAATGAACAAAATGTAAGTGTATTTATGGCTAGACAGAAATGGGATTTATTAAAATCTCTCCCGCCCCCCTCACACACATACACCACAATGTGATAGAAAGGGAAGCATTTGAAATTTGAATGGCTAGTGGGTTTTTTTTTCTTTTTGCTGACTGGGTATGTAGCGAAGAGAAAATCCAGTTTTTCTTGGAGGTATAGAGCTGGCAAAGATTCCTATTCTGTTGCCAGAGGATCTTCTCTTAGCTGTGTAATTCACAAAAAGTTTGGCTTCTCATACTTACTGGAAAACAGTACCAAGTGTGAAGATCAAAATGATTATGGCCTGCTAATAACTAGTTCATACATTAATGCTAGTAATGCACGAATGCTTAGTTTCTATGGAATAAAATGTTGTAAGATCTTAAATATTAAGATACAAACATTCTTACAGTTGTTTGCTTGCAGATGTTTCATTACCCAATTAGGTAACATCATTAATGCTACTGATTGTGGGGTAACTAGACACTGTGAGCATTCTAAATCAAACTAAATCCAAAAAATCTAGGGACTTCCTATAAAATTGACATTCAATTGATACAAATAATCTGATCAACAATCAGCTGATAATTGGCTAATAAATCAGCCATCAATAAGTACATAGAGATAAATCATATGTATACCCCATTCAAGAGACAATAGATGTGCTAACAAGAAAACAAAAAGACCATTATACATGTCTTAGAAGCAGGAATTAACACCAGACAAAAAACAGGCAGAAATCAATACCCTAGTCAAGGAACTACTAAGGAAAACCCCACTCATCCCTGGCAGGGCAAACTACTAAATATCAATAGGGAGCAAGCCCCACACTTACTCGCACTGATGATGTCACTTAATTGGGTAATAAAATGTCTGCAAGCAAACAACCAAGTTCAGAGAGTACCGAAGACTCTACAATGACAATGACAATTGTTTTCAGAACTGTACATCACCGGTCAACCAAGCAGAAATAAAGATCAAGCTCTTGGCCAGGTTGTAAAACATTTCTATCTGACAGTTTTGTAACTTATTTTTGAACAGAATTGTTTTATAATCATAAAGCTTTCATTTTTTCTTCCCCAGCAAAAGCAAAATCTAAATGTGGGTCCACCTTCTTCCCATGTTCCAGTGGGATTCATTGTATCATTGGCCGTTTCCGATGCAATGGTTTTGAGGATTGTCCTGATGGCAGTGATGAAGAAAATTGTAGTAAGTATCTACTACTTAAAGGAGCAAGTTGCATCATCTATACCATTGCCTGAAGGCTATATCTTAAAGAAATATTGCACTAAACTTGATAAAAGTTGAAAACTCTCCATTGGAAGACTTGATTGATTGATTTCATTTATATTCTATCTTTTGTGATCTCAGTATGGTTGGGGGGAAAGATTATCCCACAGAAATAATCCTGTTTGGTAAATTGTGCTGGGAACCCAGGGAGCTCAAGGAAAAGGCTTGAATCTTATCTCCCTCTCTTTTATCCAAGTCCAGCTTGTCATCTACTGTGCTAATCTGGAAGGAATCCAGCAAAATGAAAGCCTCTTAACACAACATTTTCATCTAAATTCCAATAAAAGTTTGCAATCTCTTGTGGAAGCTCTGTATGTAATAAACCTGGTAGCCAGAATTAGGAAAACTGACAGAAACATGAAACACTTGTTATTTAATGGGGAACTGATACAGAAAGCAAGGCTTCCAGCTGTTAGCTCTCCAGTTCCGATGAATTCTTAAGATGAGGTTAGCATGTTATCATGAATTTTTTAGCTATAGCTTTCTCTCATTTTCTGATAAGGAGGAAGTTACAAAAGAAAAACTTTCATTGCTATGTTCTTTCCTGCAGCTAGTTATAAAAGTTATATTTTTTTTTGCAGTTGAATATATCTCATAATGCTGCGACCTAAATAATTGTGCTTTGCAGCTGCAAGGTGAAAAAAGGCAGAGGGTTTGACTGATTTAGTCACATTTAATATTTTGGGGATACAGTCTTTTGCTAGAGGAGAGCACAGAGTTGCTTCTTTAAAAGAACATTTGATAGATGACAGTACTTTTTTTCTGTAAGTTAACAAGAGGAACCAAGACCTGCAGTAATCTTTAGTGGATGTGTGAATCATTTCACAAAATCATTTCAACTTCAGGACAGTTGTTCTAAATTCTATACGGTAAGGATGTTCTGACCATCCTGGTAGTGTTCTGAGCTCAAAGTGCTCCCATTTTGAATATACAGTACAATATAGTATGTTCATTGTTCTGTCTTGTATCAGCAATATTGCTATAGTTATAGTAATACTATACTATAGAATATACTTTTGAAGGGTCAGAACACACTTTCCCTTCATTTGTACTCATAAAATTTGTATTTTTCCAATGGCTTTTAGCTTCAGTTCATCCATACATCTATATTTTTTGTTGCAACATTATTATTACTTGTATATCTGGTTTATTTTTATGCCGTCAAGCACTGGCAAATGCCGTATGATTGGATTGGTTAATAAATGCAATTAAAAACCAAGAGACTGTGGAACCAGCAGTTACAACATTGAAGTGTATCTGCTTACAATCTGTGAGGACAGTGACTATTGAATTAAAATGGTAATGTAAATGTTATAAAGCTGTCATAAAATTAATAACTAGGAAAAGCCATAGGTTAACTAAAATTAAATATTAGTTAAAATTCAAGAGATGAGTGAAATATAGTGAGATAATCTACTATTTAAGGAAAATTAAAATTAAGTTGAGCAATATAAGGTACAAAAGTGACAACTAGAGACAGCATTATAGTAACTGGGCTTGTGTCACACCTACTTAATTAACAAGTATCTGGGGAACTTTGTATGCTGCTGAATAAAGCTTGATGACTTTATGAGTTGGGTATGTAAGAGAGACAGAGAAAAGTGGGATGATATAAATTCGATCTGATGCAAATTTAATCTGTGTAGTCTGGTAACTTGGTTAATAGTAGAAGAATAACAATACTGTGCATGTTTCTGTAAAATGAACAGGAAAATGAGGATGGCAAGCTATTTCAAGCTTAAAATATTTCCAATAAGATAGAAGCAGATCTTTTGAATGCAGGGCAAATGTCCTGACAGCATAATTGGCAATCTGAGTTTAAATCTTCTACAATTTGAAACACGTTGCTATCCTCAGTAACAATTCCTTACATATCTCATTCTACCATTTTATTTTATTTTATTTTATTTTTATTCGTAATCCACCTGTCCAGCAGTGGCAATCCCTTGGAAGCTTACCTGTAAGCAGTTTCCACAGCCAACATCAGAATCAAGGGTGGAATCATAGTTAGGTCATGATCCACAAAACTCGTAGGTAGGTCATCAGTTGGCCCAGATTCTAGGTGACAGAGTTTCAGGAACACAAATATCAACTTTCGATGTGGGTGAACAATTCCCTCCAATGAGGGAAACCAGACTATCACTGGATTTTAAATACATCCCATGTTGGTGAAACTAAGCAAAACTGGGAATGCCCTTGACATGCAAGGAGACATGCCAAATACCATTGGTGTGTTCTCATTACATATGGCATGCTTTAAAACTAGGTGTCCTCTGACAATAGGCACAGCTGCTTCTGATAACTTCCAGGTGAATCAACCTCAGGTGCTTGAATTCTCTGAGCTCCTTGAGGCCAATCCTCAAAGTCCTCTAAGTTGGACCTAGTCATGACAGAAGCTCCAAGAAGAGAAAGGAAAAAAATGGGGATGGGGACAGAAACTTGGGGTTTGACAAATCTTCAGGCGTCTTCCTATGGAAAGTCCATTACATTGACTTATTATTGTACTTGCAATACTACCATATAGGTAACAATAAAAATTACTATAACTGGACTACTCAAGCAAATTGAGTAGTAAATCAGTTTTTGCCTGATGATGTTTGCATGAAATGTCAGTTTCCTAAGTACAATGGAAAATTCACTTCTCCTGAAATTTGAAATAATTTGATGCATTTGACATATGATAAGACAAATAATGACAGGGAGGATAACAACAGAAAACAACTTTCCATCTCATTTTTTCTATATTAAAAGATGTGATATACTTTTCTATGACACATTATCAGAATAAGACGAAGAGGTCCTGCTCTAGAATCAGGCTGCAATCTCTTAACAATCCTAAAACTGCAGAAAATTTGAAGGCTGTTAAAGGAGCCAGGCCATAATGTTTCAATTGTACATGTTGCCAAACAAATTATATAGGTAAGTCACAAAAAGAGTCATTGCAGAACAACATTTAAAATATTGGTTATATTCAATATGGAAGCAATCACATGTAGAATAAGGATCCCCACTACAGATAACTGTATTGTAAGTTTGGAGAGTGGCTCTTTATTGGGATCAAGAGTGACTAGAAGAGAACAGTGGCTGTTTACCACTGTTGTACATATCTTTCTGGAAGGCCAGATTGGTGTAGTTGTTAAGACATTAGCCTTAACTGGGACTGAGAGACTTGAAACTGGCTGACTTTGGGCCAATCATGACTTTTCAACCTAGGCAAGAGACAATGGTAAAATACTTCCAAAATCTTGCCAAGAAATTGAGGCTGTCAAGACTGACTTAAAGGTGTGTGCATACACACAACTTTGTAGCCCCTGAACAGCTGAAATGCTCTTATCATATGTGCCTATATACAAAAGAAAATGCTAATAGAAATTCAGCCTTTGGACTGTTTTAAAGCAGACTTAAACTATAATATATTATTCTCCACATATAGTTGGATTGGGTATATAATTTCCCATTCTTCAGCAGGAGATTGTTCTGTATTTAAAATTCCTTTTACATATGCCTATTTTAGTTAAGGCTTTGGTTTAATAGTTATCAAACATGCCTTGGATTTTTGAAGTATACCACCATACAGTTCTTCCTTGGAGGCATTAGTCTTTCTGAAGTCTTATAACAACAGCATTTATTTTTAAATCATTTTTAGAGACAAAAAGTATCTTTTTTTTTTACTAAATCACAATCTAATACAACTTAAGACATTCATTTCTAGAGGTTACAGATTTAGCATCGCACATCATTTTCACTTCAACTCACTGACACATTTTTACATCAAGGTTTGTAAAATAATTTCTTAACAGGACTGTCTGAATCATGTGCAAGTAAGAAGGAAGTATGCTGTTAATGTCAAGTAGCACCTGTGCCTTCAGTGTCTTCCTCTTTTTATACTCTTATTCATTTATATACATTTATGCACTTTCACAGTATCCTTTGTTCAGTATTTTCTTAACTTCTCTGTCACTTTCCAGAGTTCAAAACAAGGAATTTGTTCTTAAGTTTATTATTCTTTTTGGCTTAGAGTTCTTGTACAATAGCACAAGAAAATGTAGTTAAAGTTAGGGTTAAGTATAAGGTTGCTTTCTGTCAAATTACTTTTCTGTCTTTTCACAGAAATATTTCATTGGCCAAAGCCTTTATAAATCCTTTATAAATTTTCTATCTTTGATTCACTAATACACGAGCCAAATGAAACTATCCCTCCTACAATTTATCTGCTTCTAAACTGAGATACTGGGTGCATTACAGTGTTCAGAGGAAAGAAAAGATTCTCAGCTAAAACCTTAAAGTACAGATGGTATGGAAGTGCTCTTGGGAATAATGTCTATCAAAGGGGTATTGCAAGTTTGAATAAAATATGCTTTTGTTTCCACAGCAGCAAATCCTTTGCTGTGTTCTACTGACCGATTTCACTGTAGGAATGGCCTGTGCATTGATAAAAGCTTTATGTGTGACAACCAAAATAACTGCCAGGACAACAGCGATGAAGAAAGCTGTGGAAACTCTCATGGTAAGTATGAAATTGAAAACATGATTTTCACACTGATGTGCCTGTTCTTAATTAACATTGTGCCATTTGACCTGCATTGGAACTGTGAAGGCTTTTGTATTATACAAGTAGCATTAAGAAGTTTCAGAACAGGGGGGAGTCTTGTATATCTTTGCATCATTTTTAATTTAATTTCTAAAGTGGGTGTGTCCCACTTTAGAAATTAAATTAAATATAAATATAAACTATATATAAATATATACAGTATATAGGTTATGATTGTTACATTTTGGAGTCAGTGGGTTTTATGCATCCCTTTTTTAAAAAGTAAAATAATACACTTTTTGAAAATGGTAATAACTGTAGCTGTTAAGGACTACAAGAGTTGAGGTTAAGATGTGTGGCCTATAAATTTTATAAATAAATAAATAAATGAAACATTTTACTTATCCTAGCAATACTTAAAGGAATAATAGAATATCTTGTTTTGTAGAAATAATATAGTGTAGTGCTGGATATTTTTGTAGCATTTTAGCAGTTTCCTAAGTGATACACATAGGGACTTTACAAGAAGTTCCAGTTTCAAACAATAATTTCAAGTATGCCAGAGTTGGTCAGAATTCATCGTTACAGAAATTGTTAGCTGAAAAACTTATGTGATTGGAAAATGCCTGGAAAGAACTGGGGGTTTCATATATACTGTGCAGTTGTATTAGCAATTGACCAATCATATTGAGAAAGAAATGAGAAAATGGGAAATGATGGATTTGGAAGGAGAGGACGAGATGCAGTCTTATTAATTTTTCACACAAGCATACAGAAATGCCCAGATTTATATGGGTTCTTCTCTATCATTCTGAAAAATAACTGCTGCCTATCTTTTATTGCAGACAGAAATTACTGGGCATTCTCCCATGAGCTGTTCAGAGCATCCAGTAGTGGGAGGTGCTTCAGTCTCTTCCTAGTCAGGCTGGGCTTAATTATTAGGATGCTCCTCCTCCTCCATGGGTCTCCTCTTTAGTGTCCCCCAGTTTTAGCTCAGCCTTCGTAGGAACAGGCTGTTTCCCACCTGGATGGAATAGAAGCTAAAATCATTCAGCTTTGACTCATTGACCCATTGTATAACCCTCGAGCCCCTTGAAGCTTCCGATGGATCTATTTAACATCAACTGACCATTGGGGCCGGTAAATTCTCCCACGGAGTGATCGGCGCTCCTAGCGCAAATTAGAGGCGGCTGCCTCTGAACTGCTAAACGTTATCTTTCCGATCATACCGTCACTCTGAGCAATGAGCGGTCCTCGTGCTCAGCAGCCCAGGGAGGCGAATTTCCACCGCAGAACGCCCACTGCATCGGAGGTTTCTGCCGTTTGATATGTAGCTTGCAACGAAACCAGGAAGCAGGCGCAAATTGGCGCCCGATAACACGAGACACCATTTCCAAACTGCATGGCATTTTCCCCTTTCGCTAGCTCTGTTTAGATTGTGTGAGGCACTTCCCCATTAGGTTTCCCTCTCTGGGGACCGGGGGTTTATCTTCTCTCTCTCTCTTCCACCCCAGTGGTGGCCTTTTCAAAGTGGACTGTTCCTCACAAGTAGAGCTCAGTGCCAAATTTCTTTCTACTGCACAACGAGGCTGCAAGCGCCATTTTAGATCTGCCTGGCGTACTCTACCGTTCACAGCGGACGGTGAGAGCTTTATTCCCCATCAGGTTTCCCTTCCTGGGGACCAGGGGTTTTACCATTCTTTCCCCAATTCCTTTGGGGATAGTACTTTAAGAAATTTCAGCCAATCCTACCCTACCCTCCAGAGATCGAATTAAAGTATTACCTCTCCTTACCAGGCAGAGGAGGTGCCTGAATTTAGGCTTGAATCCAGGACACAGTTTACGACCTTACCAAAAGTTAATTAACACAAATACCTCTTACAAAATAAATAAATAAATAAATAAAACAAAATAGTAAAGGAGAGAAAGGGGAGAAATAAATAATTTTGATAAGGACCTCCTGCCCCTGCAGGGTGTAGGACCCTAGTCATGCCACCCTCTTCTTCCTGCTCAATCTATACCACACACCAACCTCAGTAACAATGGCAGATGGTAAGAGTTCAAGGGCAAATACTTCCAAAACAGCATCCAAGAAGTCCACAGAACCTCACAAGCCCTCTAAAGCGGCGGAAAAAAATGCCCATAGAAGACATCAGGCTCTAGAAAAGCAATTAAGAAAATACACCAAGGAGACTGATCAGGCCCCGCTTCCACCCATCGCCACTCAGCTCACAAGCCCCCCGTCCACTCCCCTGGACTTATCCATTCAATCCAGGAATACCATCATTAGACAGCCTTCTCCTGATATCTCAGCGGCCGTATTAATCCCTCGAAGGGCCCCAGAGGCAACATTTACTCCCACAGTGGCCGGCCTATGCCAGGAGGAGGAGGACCTACCCGAGGAAATTCCAGTCAGAATCAGAGCATGGATGGAGCTGGCAATTCAGAAGGGCATTGCGGCAGGGGTACAGCAATCTGTTTGGGCCAGACAGCATTCCTCAGCTTCGGATTGCGGGTCCCTCTCGGAACGGTCCCTAAGTGTGATGGATCAACATCTCCCACAGGTATTGCCCCAAGTGGAGTACCCTACCCTCCATAGTATTCCACAGGGTTTCCCAGAGATAGGGGAACAAGATGAGTAGATGGACCAATTAGAAGAGGGGTCAATGCACAATATTGAGCAGAGGTTATCAGAGGCGGACCCGTTGGAAAGGGGAATGTTGGATGATGAGGGCCTCATACCAACTGGTATTTACGGGACTGTTCCACCCACAACTATTCAAGTCCCTGTTGTTCAAGGCTAAGAACACAGCATGCCTTGACAAGTCAACCCCTTCTCCTCAACCAGCAGGGCCCCAAGATGAGGCAGGGGACTTAATCTTCTCCCAGCCCATCAACAAAGCGGACGTAATTCCAGTCCCTCATATGTTTGTGGATTTAGTCCAGAGACAATGGGCTTCTGCAGCGTCATACCCCACTCCAACAGGGTATGATAAAAAATTCTATAATCTGGCACCTGAGTTTTCAAATTCTCTCAACACACCTGAAGTAGACGCCCCGATAGTGGCCCTGGCATCTTCTTCCACCATTCCCACTGAGGCAGAAGAGGCTCTGAAACTGGAGGAAAAAAAGGCAGAACTGGCCCTCCGCAGAACACATGTCTCAGATGCTTGGGCCATTAGAGCAGCTATGGCTGCATCATTTTTTTACAAGGTCTTCCCTTAGATGGCTTCGCCACCTAAGGGACACCATTCCTGCTTCCAATATACAAGCATATCAGGACATTGCCAAGCTGATTGCGGCAGCAGAATTTTCTGCAGATGCTACCTTCCATGCTGTGAAGTTCTCTTCCAGAGCCATCACTTCACAGGTCTCAGCAAGGAGGCTATTGTGGCTCAGGCATTGGCAAGCTGACACCAAACACAAGTGTAAGCTTGCCTCAGCCCCGATCTCTGGAGAAAAGTTGTTTGGCAGTGCCCTCAATCCACTCCTGATTGAAACCAGGAACAAGAAAAAAATCCTCCCCTCTCTTTTTCAGAAATCAGAAAATAAGTCTTCCTAGCCATTTCGTAGAGGCTCCTTTTGGACCTTTTATCAAGGACCCTACTATTCAAGATCACAGAGGGTGCCAGGAGTCAGACAAGGTCTGCAGCAGGACAGATTCGAATTTGCAGACAGGTATAGATGGGGAGGACAGACCAGAAGACAGTTCCATGGAGTGGGAAACAGGTCCTTTCACCGCCCTAAGTAGGAACTGCGAGGAAGTACCCGTTGGGGGTCATTTAAAATTATTCGCCGACCAATGGAAGGCCTCTACATCTGATTCTTGGGTCAGAGACACTATTAGATTTGGTTTGGCTCTGGAGTTCAAATCCACCCCCCCCCCAAACTTTTTAATGAGATGCCCACTTTCCAGGGATTCCGGGAAAAAAACCCTTATGCAAACTGCTATTGCCCATCTTTTGGAGATCTGGGCCATTCAACCGGTCCCAATAGAACACCAAGGTGGGCAGGTTTACTCACACCTTTTTGTAGTCCCAAAGAGTTCGGGGGGATGGAGGGCAATTTTAGACTTAAAACGCCTTAATCGATTCTTAGTTTATTGTAAATGTAAAATGACCACCCTACAATCCATTCTCCTTAGTATCAGACAGGGCGATGTTTTAACATCTGTTGATCTCATAGAGGCATATCTACACATTCCAATCAGGCCTTCCCACAGTAAAATCCTCAGGTTTTGCTATAACAACTTCCACTATGAGTACGTCGCCCTCCCATTCGGTTTGGCTTCTGCGCCTCGAACCTTTACCAAGGTCTTAGCGGCTCTAGCCGCTTCCCTCAGACGCAGACCAATCTGACTACAATGTTACCTTGATGACATTCTAATCCTGTCATCATCTATTCAAAAGGCCCATATGGACACTCAAATTACACTAAAGACCCTTCAACACCATAGTTTTTCTATAAATTGGGAAAAAAGCCACTTATGTCTTTCGACTAGATTAATTCATCAAGGGGCCATTATAGATATTGTAGAAGGCAAGGTCTTCCTTTCCCCAGACAGGCAGGAAAGTATCAGAGGATTGGCCCTGGAGATCAGAACCCTTCGAAGAATTCCCCTAGTACTCCTGTCTAAATTATTGGGGAAAATGATCTCATGTATTTATTTCCATTATACCTTGGGCCCAATTCCATGCCAGACCTCTGCAATGGTTCCTGCTGCTATACCAACGCTCCGGAAGGGACAATTCCACGATTCGAGTCACAGTTCCGCCAGACGTTCTGAGATCCCTTCGCTGGTGGACAGTTCCCACAGCCCATAAGGGTTGCCCGTTCAAGGACCCACACAGGTCAACAGTCACAACAGATGCCAGCCTGATCGGATGGGAAGCTCACTACCTTTCACACACGGAGCAAGGACATTGGACCGTCCCAGAGCAATCTTAACATCAACTGGCTGGAGCTGAGAGCGGTCCACCTGGCTCTCCGCAGGCTCCTTTTGCTGCTTCAGTCCAAATACGTCCTCATCCTGACCCACAATGTAACAACAAAGGCCCACATCAACAAACAGGGAGGAACCCATTCCAGACAACTGATGAGGGAAACGGAGAGACTGTTCCAGTGGGCCAAAATCAACCTGCTTTCCCTCAAAGCGGAACACATATCAGGACTGTCAAACGTCCAGGTGGACTGGCTCAGCAGGGCCAATGTCGACCAGTCAGAGTGGCACCTACATCCAACTATCTTTCAGGAAGCAGTATGAAAGTTTGGCCAACTGGTAATTGATCTGTTTGCCTCCCCTCTCAATTTCCAGCTACCGCGGTTCATCTCATGACACCCATCGCAAGGGGCGGAGGACGTCAATGCCCTCCGCTGTCATTGGCCTCTCCATCACCCTTCATTAGAAACTATAAAATTGATGTTTTTACCTCCGCTGAGGCTTCATTTGGTAGGAGGTTCTTACAAAGAGTTCATAGGGACTAGAAGCGGGCATCAAGCCAGATGGAATCCCTCCCTTAGGACAGTCCAAGCTTTGGTATGTCCCACTATTGGATGCTCTGAACAGCTCATGGGAGAAGGGGCGTTGGTACTTACCTGATATGCCCTTTCTCTTTGAGCTGTGAAGAGCATCCAGCCCCACCCAAGTTCCATCTGGTGGGGTTCTATTCTGGCCAGTGGTCTAGGTAGGGTGAAGTGTAGAAGGTTTTGTAACTTTGACTTTGCCAAAACTGGGGGATGCTAGGGAGGAGTCCTGTGGAGGAAGAGCGTCCTAATAATTAAGCCCAGCCTGACTAGGAAGAGATTGAAGCATCTCCCACTACTGGATGCTCTTCACAGCTCAAAGAGAACGGGCATATCAGGTAAGTACCAACGCCCCTTTTAGAACATTCTTGTAACAAGAAGATTTTTAATTTAATAAAGATCTAGTTTAAGATCTTGAACTTCTTGACCTAGAATTTTGCTTTTATGTATTGCAGGATAAAAAAAAGAGTTTAAGTTCTAGCTAGTCTAACTTTTTTCCAGTTGGAATATACAGTGATTTATGTAACATCCATTTATATAGATAACCATGATTATATGTTGATACACAATGGTTGATACAGTAAGGAGAATGATAAGAAGGAAACTTATTCCAGAACTCACTAAATAACTAAATAAATATATTATTCTGACAAGTTATTGAAATCTTAATAGCAATAGAACTTAGACTTATACCGCTTAGACCGCTTCACAGTGCTTTACAGCCTTCTCTAAGCAGTTTACAAAGTCAGCATATTGCCTCCAACTATCTGGGTCTTCATTTTACCAACTTCAGAAGGAAGGAAGGCTGAGTCAACCTTGAGCCAGTCAGGATTGAACTGCTGGCAGTGAGCAGTGTGTTAGCCTGCAACACAGCATTCTAACCACTGTGCCACCATGGTTCCTTTATTAAGAATAAAAAATATAAGGATAAAGGATAAACTAAATAATACTCTCCTCTATCCCAAACCCTTTATTTATTTAGGTTGCCCGATATATGATGCTAGATGGCATACACTATTAAAACAATTAAATATACAGACAAAAGAGCAACAGGCACTGAGATAAAATCTTCCAACAATATCTACAAGATCCATTTTAATCATTAAGGGGTCCAATGCCAACTCTAACACCAAGCCTGGGCAATGAGCCATGTTTTAAGGAGCTCTTAAATAAGGTCATGGTGAGGACAAATCAATCTCTATGATGATGTTGTTCCAGAAACGGGATGCTACAACAGAGAAAGCATATTTCCTAGGTCCTATCAGATAACACTGTTTAATGGATGGGACCTGGAACATGTTGACTATGCCCAATGACAGAATTGAGAGGACAGTACAGTTGCTTTGTTTACATTTTTAAGTAGTTTTCAATATAGTAATCAGTGCTAAATGTAGAAAAATGATAAATATTATAGCCTTGCAAAGATAATTTTATGAATATTTTGAAACAACCCCCCCCCCACTCATCCCAGCATAGATTATGGAGCAAACACAAGAATTTGTTGTAAAAACATTCAATTAGTGTAGGCATTTAGGTTTCTATTTGTGGTTGTTACCGTTGTATTATGAATAAATTGCGATAAGATTTTCTAGGAATATAAACTAATCAAGGAGAAGCAACCTAGAACTAGAGAGAAATTTCCTGACAGAACAATTAATCAATGGAACAACTTCCCTCCAGAAGTTGTAAATGCTCCAACACTGGAGGTTGTTAAGAAGAGATTGGATAACAGTTTCTCTGAAATACTATAGGGGGTTGGACTAGAAGACCTCCAAGGTCCCTTCCAACTCTTTTATTCTATACTTGAATTATTAGCAATAAATGGCTTAAAAATCAGTGAGAAATGGTATCAATTGAATCAATTGAAATGGTATCAATTCAAGTAACATACCATTTCAATGTTACCTTTCTCATTTTTACTTTTGTCTAATATATTAACAATGTCCTTTCTAATCTCTTCTATCACCCTGCCTAAAACAAAATATTCTTTTCAGAAGAATATATCACAGCTCAGAACTCTACCAGAAGTAGAAGTTATATTGCCTTTTATTAATAAAGCATATTTTATTACTTTTGGACATACAGTATTTAAATAATACATTCCAAAAAGGCCCTCTGCTATATCCTGTAGATAATTTTGTTTAGAAAGAGTCCTTATAATTGGTGTCATATTTGGGAGACAAGTTAAACTATTACATGTTTCTATTTTTCACTTTCTTTTTTTTTTGAAATCCAGTTTTATCTTTAAAATATTTTTGCATTCCACATCTCTCTTGAGATTCTCTTTGTCTTCCCAAGAATACCACACTATACTTTCAAACTGTTTCCTTAATCTTATCATGAATTCTATAGCTACATCTTGATTTCTTGGGTATTTGCCAAATATAGATTATTTTAAAATCTGCTTTCAAATAATCTCTATATAACAAGATGCTATTTTAACTTTTTATGGTGGCATTCTATATGTATATGTTTCTTTAAAACTCTTCATTCTTTTGGCTACTGTAAACTCATTTTAATTTTATTATTGGCTTGTATGTTCCTTTACTGACTGATGCTTGCAGTCTGCTGAAGCATGGTCATATCTCAATAAAGCTGTTATTGGTTTAACGGTAGCTTTGTTGATCTTCAAGCCTCATTAATTGTTGGTTTACATGTTCTGTTACTATGCATTTTCCTCTTGATTAGCTTCTTATTCTCCTACTCATTTTTTTTCTCAAATTTGGTTGGGCTATTAACCTCATTCTACTGAGACTGCTACTCTAATCTTCGTTGTCAATCTTCTGTTTATAACAAAGTTTCAATTCCGTAAGGCAGAAGAGATAAATGATCCATTAAATGATGTATAGTATGATGGCATTTGAACCAGTAGTAGTTTGGGCTCCTGCTAATAGAAAAAAAATCAGATAAAGCAAATGATATGCATGTTATTTGCTTAGGTAAGTCGTTCTGCTTTAATTTTCAATCCGATTTCACAAATGCAGTGGAAGTTTCATATCTCTGACATCATCATTGTGCTTTGCATCTTAAATATTCTTCCCTCCTGTCATTTATGGGTTCATTGTGACCATGCTCTGTACTTAATGCTTGATCATAACAGATGAAATAAAAAATTGTATTGATCGTTTAAAGCCTTTTTTTATCCTAAACCTTGGCCATCAAATACTATTCCTTCCCTCCTTCCCTTGCTACTGCCCATCTTATTCTTTATCAAAATATAATAACATAATGGATAAAGGTCCTCTAATGGATTAATAATTACTAAGTAGTTGGAAGGAAAAAATAGAAAAAATCAGCAATCAAACAGAGGGCAAGAGCTGCTTATAGCCTATTTTCATCCTCAGTGGGGAATACCACCGATCAGAGTATTTCCTTTGGAATACCTTTTCTACTTAGTCAAATGTAAAGATAGTCCTCATTAATGACCGGTTGAAGTTATGGTGGACTCTCCAGAAAGTTAATTATGACCCTATTCCTGTGTTCTGATGGTGGCTTGGCAATCAATTCACCTTTATGGCTAGTTGCAGTGTTTCCCAGTCACATGACTGCAACTTACAATGTTTTTTGTTGGTTTCTGGCAAAAAAACACCCATAGGAGAGAATGGGTTTGCTTAATGATCACTGTGTTCACTTAACAAGCACCGTATTTGCTTTATGACTGCTGCAAAAAAGTCATAAAATCGGGTCAGTCATGATTAACAATGGAAATTCTGGACTCAGTTATGGTTGTAAGTTGAGGGATACCATAGCTTACATAGAGATTTTCTTTCATATTGCCACTTATCTAAATTATTGAAGTACACAGATCTAAGTTATATGCAAAAGTCACTCAAAGCTGGATAGTTCAAATATTTTATTGTTCTTGCACATTAAAAGAGAGGCATAGTGGTTCAATGGCTTAATACTGGTGGATGCCAGAGAAGGTCTATGCTCCAGCAGTTTGAGTTCTACCACCACATGACAGAGTGAGCTCCTGTCACTTGCTTCAGTTTATGCCAAGCTAATATTTTGGCAGCATGTAAAAATGCAAGGAGATAAATAGGTATCACTTCAGTGGGAGTTTCCCTGTTTCTCCATACTCTCTGTGCTGCGATGTATTATCATGCTGGCCACATGAGCGCAGAATCATTTTCAGGCAGCGTTGGCTTAATGGATTATAGAAACAGAGATGAGCACCACCCCCTAAAGTCGGCTATGACTTGTGAAATAAAACCTGCAGAGACTCTGTTACCTTTTTACACATTAAAAAAACAGAATTTTAGGTCTTTGATATGCTATATTTTAAATTAGGATTCATTTTAGATCTGATCCCAAAACTAAATTCAGAACAGACCTATGCACATATTATAACTTTTAAAGTTATAATACTTCCTGAATTTGAATTCAGAATATTACTGTGATACTCTATTAACAGATGGCAATAACAGGAATCCTTTGTCCTTGGAATTGCACTTTAATTTAATAATAACAGAAAAGCAACCACTTGTACTGGTTTGTCATATTGTTCCCATAAATATTTCACCCTCATGAATAATAAAGTAAAACAGTGTGAATCTGATGTGAAAATTTGAAAGACCTGGTTGAGACTGATATTTGAAGAAAAATTAAAATAGTAGCGCTCCTTTTTTTACTTCAAATAATACTAGAATCTCTTAACTTAGCAAAGTTGCTCAAATGAATTTTGTTAGGCAGAATATTTAAAAAAACAGAATCAGAATCTATCTGTACAGTAGAGTATATGAATGGATGCTAAACTTTGAAGAACATCCTTTTTAAATTTCATGTGTAAGTGTGTGTATTTGTGTGTATAAAATTCATATAATCATCAGTAAAATACAATTGGTGGTTTAATCTTTAAAACAACAATGTTTATTATGTTCTAAAAGCATAAAAGTTTCCAAAGCAGCCAATGCCCTGATCCAGAGAAAGTTAAATATGTTGTATCTCAATGTATAACAAGTTGCTTTTGGTAAAATATATTCTTTTTATTCATTTTCAAAAGCATTAAGCAGGAGTAACAGTCCATTTTCAGTCTGTACTTGCCCCAGCTCATTTAGAAATAAGGATTATTGCAAATAATCAGTTGCTCAATGCAAGAAAAATCAAATTTTAGATACTTGTCCAATATTATCCAAGTACATCTTGAGTGCCTTCAGTGCTGGAAATACAATAAGAGTTTTAATTGCATTTAGAGCCAAGCACTTGCTAGAAGTGGCAGACTTTAGTTCTTCAGTTTTATCGATAAGCATATATTTGCAATATAATTTTCATTTCAGTATAAAACTGACTTTAATAAATATTTCCAATATATAATTGAAAATTAGGAAAATAAAAGCACACATGCTTAGTTTCATTTTTCTAAACTGGACATAGGTTTTAGCACATTTTTCTGCCTTCTAAGCCTATGTAAATACTATACAATAGGCCAATTTAAGTCTTTTTACATTCAGAAGATTAGAAATTGCTTAGACTGATTCCTCTTAACCCAATTCTGCTATTTCTCTTTATTGTGTATGGTCTTGGCTTATTATTTACATAGGATGTAAACTAAAACTTGACTTGTAGTTGTTGTGCTTAACTTAATTCAAACCAATTTACATCTTTAACTTAATAGTTAAAAACAGACAAAATTAAAAAAACAAGAAAATGCTTCAGATAGACACAAATTAAATGACACCAAATGCTTAATTAAATCAAGTATGTGATTGTGCATATTTTACTAGCAACAAATAGCATAGTTATAGCATCTGGTGCCCAGAAGCATCTTCTAAAAAATTTTGTCAGCTGGAAGTAATTTCTCCTATAACTTATTATCTTGCCTGTTCTACTTCACTATACCACAATAAAATGTTCGTATTTTAAGTGAATTCATTGTTTTTAGGGACATTGTTACAAAATGTGAAGCAGATAAAATTCTGGGAGGACTTAAATAGCACATTTGATGACTTAGTAATTAAAAAACATTCAGTAGACCATTATACAAGTATTTTACAGTTTTAGTATTTATAGAGATGCATGCCATTGTGTATCAACTTTCAGAAATTGTCTACTCCTGCTCGATTTTAAAGCTTTGTTACAGGATTCAGATGCAATATTTTCAATCACAAGATGTGATTTCCTTTGAAGAAAGTAAGTTTTGTGGCCTGAATCAAGGTATAATTGGCAAAGATCCATCCCATAAAATTAGCTACTGTAGCTGCCAGAATGTTATTCCATAGAGAACCAAATTGAATGAGCTATTTGTTCTTCATATAAGAGAACCTTTTAAAATAGCATGCTCAGAGATAAAGTCATCCATGTAGGGTTGTAAGTTCAGCCTTTTCATTGCACCAGATTCAACATCAAATAAAACTCAAGAGGATTTTAATCCATGTTAATGTATTGCACTAATTTGTGCTAATACAGTTCTGGTCATCATGTGCCGATAGTGATGAATAGCTGTTGGCTTCCTCTTATTGTATCACTGAGTCTAGCAACTTATTTATTAGGACAAATCTTATTTTGTAACATTTTTTTCAACTTACTTTGTTAAAAGAAAGAAGAAAATAAATTATCTTGGAAACACAATTAAAATCCAATTAAATTATGTTAAGTTTGGGGAAGTGGAGAGCAATGACTTTGCAAGGAAAATGCTGCAAAGTAGAATAGTATGCTGCCCATCTTATTATGAAGAAAGGAGGGTTACAGGCCTAGTAGAACACGTTGGGGGAACTTGTCTCTCCCCACTCTGCTGGACTGCAAACCTATAACTGCAAGACAGCAACCTATAGCACTTGGCCAGCAAATAAATTTTAAACATAAGATCTGCATTGTATTAACATTGCAGAAGCATGATAGGAAACATTGAAAAGAAAAAAAATGTAAAATTTTGAAGCAAATTATAGGAACTGGTATGGGAATATTTATTTATTTATGAAATTTATATGATTCCTGAAACCAATTGGACTTAAGGCATGGTACAAAATCAGAATTATAATAGTTGCTAAGAATAAGAAACTAACAAACTGTGACTTGATTTACAATTAATCCTCAAAGGCTCTCTAGAAGAGGGACATTTTCATCTGTTTCCAGAAGGCTGTGAGGTGGGGCCATCCATATTTCAGAAATTAAGCAATTCCACAGAAGGGAAGCTGCTACAGGAGCCATTCCATCTTCTTAGTGAACAACCTGGTAGTAGGGGGCCTTTACCTTCCGTTCCTTAGTTCTTAGATTTTTCAGAAGTGGTTTACCATTGCTTCCTTCCTAGGACTGAATCTTAGATCACACGGACTCCTGACTTCTAGCCTAATGCCTTAAGCACTATACCAAACTGGCTCTAATCAGATTAGCATTCTAATCATAATGGAATTAGGATTTATAAATTAGTGAGTACCTGATACCATTATTGATAAAGAAGAAAGGCCTCTTTTGAAATCAGTGCATAGATTTCTTAGGTGACTTGAAGGACTTACTCATGAGAATAGAGAATAACAGAGTTGGAAGGGACCTTGGAGGTCTTCTAGTCCAACAGTTGTCCTTTTCATGGATTGCTATTGGGGGCACTTGTAAGCAGCACATTCTTGACTTGTTCCAAAGAGGGACTGAAATGATTACCAAGCCTGCTCTTTGGAATCCATGGCTTAAATTCTTAATAAACCTGGACATTTTTTATAACTTCATAGGCACCAATTCAGATTCCACAGCATGTATATCCTTCCTTCTACACAAAATCAAGTAAATGTCCTTAGAAAAATATTTCATGTAGATTTGAACTTGAGAAGAAAAATGTCTGGGGAAAAAATAATTAAATCTTCCCTTCTCAGGAGTAGTAGTCCTGGACCTAGTTAGAACAGTTATGCTTTTACTCTAATATATTGTGGGAGGAAAAATAAAGAATCATAATCTAGAAACATCAGAATAGCTTTATCCTGTACTCCAATTTGTGATGAGAAAAGTATGTCCTCCTTTGTTATTCAGATAATTCATTAAGATAAGTGGGCTTTATAGCTGCTACAGTACTAGTTTCCCTGCTTTTCTTTAATGCTAGTTTCTCTGTTCCTGCCAGGGAATATCAATATCCATGCTAAGTGTATTGATGATATCTTCATTAGTTCAGCTAGAGTTAATATAACCTCTTACATATTGTAGAGTCTTCCAACTCTTTTGAAACAATTTGATGTAATTAAATAGTTTAAATCCTGCATATATTCCATTGCAAGGACATTCTATCTAACCTATCATCTTTCATTGATTTATTTTAAATATATTTTAGATTTTTTTTATTATTATTATGAGAATCCTAACTGGAATTAGCATGGTCTTTGAATTGTAATATGAACCACCCATAGGAATTGACTCCATTAGCAGAACATTCTATTAGCTAACAATACTGATTTCTCTCTGGAAGGGAGCTTGTTTTCTTCAAAAGAGAGTCTTGTAACCAAAGCTATAAAGCTATTACATTTCCCTTTTACTCCCACTTATTTATCATATTAGCTGTGGCAATGAAACCATTAACATGAAGGTATAAAAGTGAGACCCTCTGATTTTATTGCAAGATCTTTTCCCTTTTCTTCTACATATAGATGATGAAAGCACAGTGATTAATGTTCATTTCTTTGCTAATCAGCTCCAATTATCTGCAGGTAACCTATTTGGAATCTTTCAAATTCTCCGCTCCAGCTGAAAAAAATAAAATTTTACCTGATTATTTTATTTATAAACAAAGGAAAATTGAATTGACTTATACTACCTCTAGTATATTTTTTATTTGCAGAAGTGCCTCTGAGGATACATAATGTATTCACAGGATACATAATGTGTACACATTTTCAGAAAACAAACATGGTATGCAGCTAGTGCTTCGTTTCAGAGTATATCCACCAGGACCTAAAAAAATATTTGTAGCTAAAGTGGTTAAAAAAATAGCCAATCTTGGATAGCAAATTAGAGCAGGTACAGAAGAACTTCACCAATTTCCATCTAGTAAATGGATTATTTATGACTAACTGTGTCTAACCCAACAGCCATTCTGTGAAGAGGCAAATTTTACAACATAGCAGATATATTATATATTATAGATACTATCTTATATATTTAATAATGCAGATAATAGTAATAAATAGTTCAGGACATGTGGGGGCACCATTATGTAATGATACATAATAATACATAATGATATGTATTTATCAAGTGCCCCAAAATAATTTTCATAAATTTCAAAAATCACATAACAGACACTTTATAAAACTAGCTGCAATATTCGCTTAAATGTTCAAGTGGCCCAGTCCCTGATTTTAATGTACCTAAATTTTTTAAAGGCATGCTTGTATAGATTAACAATAAGATTAACATAATGAGAATTGTTAAAATTGACTGAAGGTTCTAGTGCAAATATCCCAAATAGAAGATTTAACACAATGTGAAAACTATTTTAATGCCTTTAATTTCACATGCTAGTAAAATAAAGTTTAGTATTATCCAATGCAGATTGGAGTCCTATATGGAGAAAGAGATGCCAGATGTTCAAGTTGGCTTTAAAAAAGGCCAAGCAACTTAAGACATTATTGCTGATGCATGCTGGATAATTGAAAAAAAAACCCAAAGAATACCAAAAAAAGTCAGTATCTGCAGTATGAATCAGCACCTGGACTCTCTTATTGAATACCCATTGGAGAAGTTTGCCTTCGGACCCAGATTGTTTTACTAATGATCCTGTCTCTTATGTATCTTATGCACAGTCCATATGTCTAGGTGTACATTCAAGTGTAGATGCATAGACTTTTACGAAAGTAGGAATTGAGGATATGAAAAGTCAGGTGGGCAGTATGCCACCTATCATTTGTGCTTTTCATAAGTATGGACATAGAACTGCAAGTACAGGCTGAATGTGTTGTGGAAGAAGAAGAAGAAGAAGAATGCTTTCTTTTCTGCCTTCAAGTCAAAACTGTGTGCATGTTTTCCTACCTAATTCTTTAAAAAATATGAAGCTAATCTTTTCTGCAAGGCTAGACAGCTTATAATTCTATTAGGATAGTTTCTGCTTCTCTTTAAAGAACATAGCAAACTTGATGTCCCCTACTCAATTTCAGTTTGTGGATTTGGGCAGATTATTCTCACTTGTCTTTCATAGAGAGATAATGTATCTTATATCTGGTTAAACTTGCTCAGACAATTTTGGGAAGAGTTACCCTTTCTCGTGAGCTGGAGGATCAACAGGCTCATTCACTGCATTTCAAAATCTCTAGTAGGCAAAGTGGGCTACAAAAAGGCAAAACCAGGAATTGTTCTTTTTCCTTAGAAGAAAGCAAGGCAAACTGGTTTAAAACATTCAGCCTTGTTCTTTGTAGGGCAGCCCACTATCTTTTCCAACTTCTTTAACTGAAGACTGAATTAAGTTGTACTTTCGTTCAGCAAATAGTTATCAGCTATAATTAAAATGACATATTGCTTTATTTATAGATTTATTCATTTATGTATGATTTCAATCAGTTTATAAACTATAAAAGCATCATGACAATAAACGTAATCTAATAAAAACAGGTTTAGTTGAGGAGTTGGGAATGCCGTTATGAAATAAAAGCATTTAAAATGCTTGAAAAACATAAATATTGTGGAGTTTAGAAAAAAGGGGAGAGAAAACAATTCAAATACCATAAAATTGTCTCCAGTGAGCACCTAAGACAGATTCAATTGCTTTCAAAGAATCAGACAGGTACTATATTTGTATCCCAATACAGTACAACTTATAGGAAAGGATTAAACTGAGTCTGAGATAGGGATCAAGTGCATCATTGGTCCTGAAAAACCCACAAGAGATCTAAGTCCAGCCACCTTGATTCTGTTGACTTTATCTACTGCCAATTTGCTTTGACTGCTTGTATTTCAGATTCTTATAGAAAGTGTGGAAACTATGCAATAAACCTGTTGTCAAGGTTCTAAGTAATGAACCCAACCAATCCAGCAACTCTGAGATTTTTGGCTTTCTGAAAGTACTGCTTTGTTGAGTACATCATTTTGACATGTTTGAAATGCAAAACCAGTATAATTTCAGTATAATTAAAGAACAGACAGCTCCTTCCTTGTCACAGGTCACATTGTCCAATTAGGTGTTCTGGTATCTCCTTGGTAACCTCTTCCAGTGTCAGGCCAGCACCTGTTGGGATACCCTTGGTTCCCACAAGATACAGTAGAACTTCTGGTCATGGACCTTCTAACCACGACAAAATCGGGTTCTCACCAAAAATTCACTTTTGCGTGTGTGTGTATGGCTGATTTCTCCTTCCTTGTCAATTTTTTTGTAAGCGCCAAATTTCCAAAATTAGGTTCGGGTCACAACCAAATTGGTTGCAACCAAAGTTATGGAACGAATTATGGTCATGACCAGAGATTCTACTATAGTAAGTTGTTGGTGTCTGGTCTGACATTCCAAAGCTCCCTTCCCCCCGTGCCAAAATGTGTCAAGCTGAGAAACGGAGAAAATGGCTGCAACAGACCCGATCCATTTCAAAGTTGACACCTTTAGTCATTTGAATTGCTCTGATTCCTGATTCCTTGTGCTTGTGACAACTAGTCACTTTAGCCATGGAAATCACTTAGGCTTCATCATCAACAGAACCTTGTCCAGAATTGCTCCCAAACTGTGAATGTATTCTTTGTAATATATTTAATATCTTCTTTTTATAAGAATGCATGTGGTGGTTCATCAACATTGGCACTGTAAAGAAAATATGAATACTACTGGGTCAAAAGGGCCCAGCAGAGATTTTACTACCTGAGAATTCTCAGAAAACAACAACTGAATGAAAAACTGCTGGTGACCTTCTACCGCTGCACCATAGAGAGTATTTTAACTTACTGCACCTCTGTATGGTTTGCCAATTGCACAGTGGCAGATAGGAAAGCACTCCAGAGGGTTAATGTCATTGCCCAGAAGATCACTGGTTGCCCACTCCCCTCTTTAGAAGAGCTTTACAGCTCCCACTGCCTTAAGAAAGTTCAAAACATTCTCAAAGATCCATCTCATCCTGGGAACCCTTTTTTTGAACTATTACCATCTGGCAGACGGTACAGAATAATAAAAACAAGGACAAATAGGCTGAAAAACAGCTTCTATCCCAGGGCAGTAGCTCTTTTGAATTCTGCTGTATAGTGCAGTGTTGGTGCGGTGTGGGGAGTTTTAGGTTCAATTTGTGGAGGGTGAAGGATGTGTGTTTGTGTTTATTTTCACGGTCATGGTCATGATGTGCACTGAAGATGGTGTTTGATTTCATTGTACGAGGTGCAATGACAATAAAGTAAACTAAATAAATAAATGAAATAAATACTTGGAATTTAGTAGAACTTTGAGACTCTTAAGAAAAAAGCTAATTACAATTTGACATTGCTAAGGTGAGATTTAAGCTCAGTCACTAGATATTTCTTGGTTTCTTAAAATAAATACCTCTTATTTTTAGTGTATTGGATAACTATTTAAAATATTGTCTGAAAGGGAAACAAGATACTTTTGAAAGATTGAAACAGAGGATTTTGTTGGGTCCTAAAGTTTTGTTTTATTAACATTTGTTGAAGTCTAGGCTGCTTTATAGGGAGCAAGTAGAATGATTCCTTTATAACATTTTATTTCATTTTTCACACAATCTCATCCTCATCCTGCTCTATAAAATGTTTTTTTTTCTTAGAACAAGATTGATTGATGTGCCTACTTTTGAATAATAACTGAAATGACTACTACTAATTCTTTCATAATTAGTCTCTGTCATCATAGCTGGTTTAGTTTCATCCAATTCAGATGAATCTGATAATGTGCCTGCACCACAAAAATAATCAAAATATTCATTATTCTAAATGTATTGCTATGGTATCCACGTACAAATTATGATTCCTTTACTCTCAGATATCTGTGCTAAATTTCTTAAAGTACTTATTCTAGGATTCAAACATTAAGACCTGTCTCTAACATAGGTTTTAAGTTCTTCTACCTTGATTAAATTTAAAATACTATATCCTGGGACAAAGGTTTTGTACATTGTACTAATTGGTTTCTTCATAGGAGCTGCAGTGAAATTAGTTCACAAATAACATGAAATCATAAATTATCCTCTACAAAATCCTCTATTGGCAAGGTTGTACATTATGCTATAAATAAATAACATGTATGAATTCAGCAAAAGTCTTGAAATCAAAAAATAGCTTACCTTTTGCAGCCAACAGCAAACTCATTTTCTCAAACTGTGAAGAATGCAGTTTTGAACAAATTTGGTTACTGTAGGACTAGAGAGTATACAATTCAAGAGTTCCTAAATTATCTTGCCACAGCTTAATAGCTAGTACTAGGAAAATTTCTATAGGGATTTGCTGCACTTAGCGTTTCTTTTCACTTCACAACTCAGAAAATCGCTGGGAAAAAGCCAGCAAAATTATTT
Source organism: Naja naja (assembly GCA_009733165.1). NCBI lineage: Eukaryota > Metazoa > Chordata > Lepidosauria > Squamata > Elapidae > Naja > Naja naja. The sequence goes on from CM019148.1 coordinate 286,981,920, forward strand.
TTGCTGGGATTTTAAGGCTCCCCAGAGTAATTAGGTCTGTGGAAAAGTGATCTTTGCCTTGTAATAAAAAAGTGTAAAGTGCTTTTTAGGCAGTTCTCACAGTCTACTGACTTTTCATCACTTATCACTGTTACCTTATGCATATTAAACAAACTAATTGCCTTTTAACATTAAAACCCTCTGACTTAAAATCACAAAACCAATTACTTCACATACTTGTTGCAATGAAAGCTTGATGAATAAATTTCAAAAAAAATGAAGGAATGAGCTTCATAGATGTCATTAAGACCAACCTGAGGTGAGACTGAAAGGGGAATTTCGCTGATTGAAAATCTCACAAAGGCATTTGAAGTTTTGTCATCTTTTTCTTAGTATGCATAGCAAAACTTTAGCAATGTCTTCTTTATGTAATATGTTTTCTAATTATTACTTTAAAAATACATCAGGTAACAATTGGAAAACAATGTACAATTTAGCCCTGCAAAATTCTTATGTCCCTGATTATGCTGTTCAGTGCTGTCTGGACAGGAGGGACATTTTGTTTTGTGTTGTTGAGATTTTTTTAAAAATAGTTTTTTCAAGGTTTACTTATTTCTAGAATGTTTCTCTTCATGCATGCAGTTTCCTTAGAACACACATCTAAAACATTCTTAAAAGCATATTCTTTTACTCGGTCTTCATTCATTCAAAACTCAGACCACATGTTTTTTGAATAGTTTTTATCCCAGAGCTATAATTGCATTTAACAATGAACTTAAATACCACCATCAGTGAGCTGTTGGACAGTATTACTTGGTCTGTTGTGTGGATGCTTGTGTGTTTTTAGGAGGCAGGGAATTTTGGTGGGTGGGGAGGTATTTGGTGACTTTCATGTGTGTGTGCATGTTGAGTCTGGTCTCTGGGTGTTATGTGAATTTCGTTATATGTATACTGTGTATATACGTACTATGACAATAAAGAATTCAATTCAATTCAATTTCTTGATTTTCCATTCATCCACAAGTAGGCTTAGCCTTGTCTAAAAACTTCTCTTTTTCATGTCTTAGTTATACAAAAGCTTTTCATCTGTTTTCTTAAGTGTAAAGTGCTTGAAAGAACTATGTCTCATTAGATGCTCTTCATCTACTAAATGAAGGACTCTATTGAATAGAAAAACATTGTAATGACTGAAGAGATAGATTAAGGAATTAGTTGATTTATTCAACTCTTCTCTTTCTGTAATCTTCAGATAGGAAAGTTTCTTCATCATTTGCAGTGATTCCAAAGTGTGAGAATAAAGTCTGATTATTAAAAGTCTGCATAAACACAATCAGTTGCATGAGAAGTTTGTTGCTTTGGGCTGTGAAGTCTCAGAGAAGAAAATCAGTATGAAATCTTAGCTGATTAAAATCAGTGGGAAAGTATCTTTGTGTTTTGCATAAGAGGGTTGTCACTATTGTTCTTATGGTTGCTTTTAGCAAGGAAATATTTCCAAGTATCCAGCAAAAAATATTGGAAGTCTATCATTTATCCTATCACAGTGGTGATTTGTCATCTGTGATACTGGATATGTCTTCCTCACTCAGATTGTAGAACCCTCAGTAAAGATGGAAGCCACTGATGTATTTTGAGCTAGTTTATAAGTACATAGATTTTCTGATACTCACTGCTGATGACTCTGAAGAATCTCTGCAACTTTATTTGGCTTCTCCTTTGCATTCTCCTTAAGTGTTGAAAAATGGGCTGGTTTTAAATTTATAAACTACATATTCACTGGGCCAAGAATGTCTAACATCTAACTCCCAGACATTATGATTTGGATGGCCTGAAGATTTTCCATGGCTCTTTGAAGATGAATAGCTGATTTACTGATCTGCCAAATAGTTTATTTATGCTGATATTTTTAAGGACAGAAGAAGCACAAATCTTATCAACCATCTGATTATACTTCCCTACTAAATGACACTATCCCTTATCTGAAACTCAAATGACCTCTCTAAAAAATTTTATGACAATTTTCAGAAGGAATTTATTTGCCTTTCCTCATCACTAGAAGATTTCCATATTTTTATACATATAAAGTTTAAAATTCCAGCTACCCATATTGAAAAGATTCAGGCAATTCTAGAGCAGCTTTGTCAACACAAACTGTGCCAAACTAAAAAAAAAAGTTCCTTTGATCTTCCTGTCTTGGGACTACTTGAAGACACCCAAATGGAGCCTGTCAAGGTGAATCCATCATCTTGGAATTCTTCCAAACTCTCAAGATGTGCTATGTTTTCTGTGATTTGCCCATTTCTATTCCACATTATTTCTCATTTGCAGAGCACATTAAACCCTTATCCATCTTTCTAAGAAAAAGGGTCTCTTTCAAAAAGCATTAGTGGTCTTGGTGGCTCAGGCTGTTAATTGCCTGCACTTAAGATCCAGCTGCCTACAACTGCTGTAGGCTTGAATCCCACCAGGCTCAAGGTTGACTCAGCCTTCCATCCTCTTGGGGTAGGTAAGTTGAGGACCCAAGATTGTTGGGGGCAATTAGCTGACTTTGTAAAAATGCCGCTTAGTAATAAGCAGGCATATACAATGGAATGAAGGCTATTGCTGAGCACACTGGGTTGTATCCCAAAAATTGTAAGCTGCCCTGAGTCTCCGGAGAAGGGCGGCATATAAATGTAATTAAAAAAAAAAATTAGGATGCTCCACAGATTTTTATATTGAATTTTTTGTTTAAGTCTTTTTACTTCTGTCAAGATCCCAAATATCATTTTTTTGTACAAAATGTATAATCGTTTAATTTCTAAGAATTGAGAGCAATTTATTGGCCATTTTGGAGAGCTCTTTTTTCCTTGCGTCATCACCCATAATCACATAGAAAAGCAATGGAGACAAATGCTATCCTGGAATAATACTTTTGTCATTATCTACATATTGTCAACCTGACCATCTGAACTTTTGCTAGTAGTTGATAATAATCCACTTTGCTTGGTTTTTTTTTTATTTGCATTTATGTGCCGCCCTTCTCCGGAGACTCAGGGTGGCTTACAATTTTTTCAGCAATAGCCTTCATTCCATTGTATATTCCTGCTTGTTACTAGGGCTTTTTGGGCCCCCCCAAGTGGCATTTTTACAAAGTCAGTTTATTGCCCCCAACAATCTTGGGTCCTCAATTTACCTACCCCGAGAGGATGGAAGGCTGAGTCAACCTTGAGCCTGGTGGGATTTGAGCCTGTACTAATTGCAGGCAGCTGGAACTAAGTGCTAGGCATTTAACAGCCTGCACCACCAAGGCTCCATGTTAGTGGTATTTCTATAATCTTAATTTGTCATCTATTCATATTTCATCGCTCATACTGCTATTATGCCAGGAATTATCCCCTTCCCTCGTTACTATTGGTGACAACCTGGATTTCTGGATAGGCTATTTTTAAAAAGGTGATTGCAAATCTTATTGGACCATTCCTACACTTGCCCAAATCGTATAATTATTTCTTACAATTCCCAGCTATAATGAAGATATACCTATATTTTTTACAACTCTCTCCCTGTCCTATGGCCTTCCTCTTGCTCTCCCATCTTCTTTCATATCACTACCACCATCTGATGAGGGAGAGATTTGAGATGGAACATATTTTAGGAGATTGATTGTACTATCTGAAGCTCCAAAAGGGCTATCCAGATTTTTAAAAATGTCCTGGGTAGAGCAATGTATGTTTATGTGCCTCTTATGTTCCTTTGACACCTACAGGTTATCAAATTGTGAAGAAGCATCTGCCTGGTTTGGAAAACCAAAAGGCAGGTATACAGTATAACCAACAGAGGAACAGAACTCATTGTTGTCCCTATATTTGTGTGGGGAGACCTTTGAACAAGGGAGAGCAGTGAAAAGACAATGATCAAATGTATTTTGTGCTTTACTATCCTGTATCCTACTGATGAAGAATTACTGATAAATGTGAAAACATGTGCAGGCTTGTTTCAGTTAGCAGAAGGGGACAGAGATATCTAATCTTCTTCCGTTCCCTGGCTTTCCAGACAGATTTAAAAACTGGTTTGCAAATTGTGTGCTGAACTCCTGATTGCAGTTTTCATTATCACTCAACAGATGACATATGAAGTTTAGTATTATCATATTTAATGAAGACCTCCTAAGAACTCAGAGCATAAAATGAGGTTCTGTTTCAATTGCTTTCTATCTCTACATGTAGCATCAAACATTCTGGATGTGGAATTCTTTTTAGGAGGAGTTACACAAGATTTTAATGTCATATATGAATAGATCATTTTTTGATTAGCATTGCTAACCAAATTGATATGGATAATTGCTGAAGTGATATTGCATGCTTTTGAAGCTATGATTGTTTTTTTCAGAAAGGATAACAACTTTTTTTAAATTTAAACATATTTTTCACAATTTATATAGTTTATTTATTTGTGATATTTTTCTATGTAGAGAAACCAAAATATGTATAGCACCTTTCCATGCTCCAGATCTACATTGTAATTCACTTGTGTTGTGCTGTTTTGCTACTTTTTTTACTTTTAAATACTCATTCATCATCCTCAGTGATATTTTGATTATATACTTTCATGTCACTGCTATGCTTAAAATCCATAACTCCTAATCTGTTGAGCAGTAGCCAAGGATATTCCATCAACCTTCACCAACTCCCTTCCTTCTAAGTTACTGTCCTTGAGATGCATCTAAGCAACATTCTTTAAATAAACATGATCTCTATCTTATATCACACTAGGTTGTATAAAAATAAAACATCCAAAACTTGTAGGGGATTACCAGGTCTTTAATGAAACTTAGAAAGTCTACAGTCAATCTTGTGGGTACAGAGCATCAACAAATAGCCTAGGGTCGTGGTGGCAAACCTATGGCATGAATGAGCCCTCTCTGTGGGCACATGTGCTGTCACCCCAGCTCAGCTCCATCACATATGCGCATGTGCCTCCCACCGGCTAGCTGGTCTTCGGACCTCTGCCGCACATGTGGGGGGCTTGGGGTGCATGCACAGAAGGCACGTATGCACAGGACACACATGCATGTTGCATTTTGGGTATGCATGCGTGTGCATGCACTTTCGGCACTCAGTGCCAAAAAGTCAATGGCCTAGGCTCGTTGAGGGAAAAGAATAACAATAGCAATAGCGCTTAGACTTATATACTGCCCCATAGTGCTTTAAATGTTGGTTTTAACATTCAAAGTCCTCTACGATTTGGGTCCGGGGTACTTGCGGGAGCGTCTCCTGCCAACATCAAATACCGATCACCCTGTGCATGCGCACAGACGGGGACTCCTCGGGGTACCGTCGGCTAGACAATGTCGGCTAGCGATACCTCGGGGGAGGGCCTACTCTGTTGTGGCCCCTGCCTTGTGGAATCAACTTCCTTTGGAGCTCCGTCTGGCCCTGATCTTTCCTCCTTCCGCCGCGGTCTGAAGACTTGGCTATTTGAACAGGCTGGGCTGGACTGACCTCCTGGGGGGCGTTAACGTATTTTTAACTATTTTATTGATTGGGCTTGTCAAATTTAATTGTTTTTTATATATTTATTGTGTGATGTTTTTATTGTGAGCCGAGTCGGAGAGGCATACAAGTCCAATAAAAATAAATAAAATAAATAAAATAAAGCACTCTCTGGTTGGTTTACAACTTCAGCATATTTCTGAGTCCTCATTTTACTGACCTCTGAACAATGGAAGGCTGAGTCAACCTTGGGCCCCATCAGGATTGAACTCCAGTCTGTGGGCAGTTAGCCTGCCATACTGCATTCTAACCACTGTACCACTAGGGTTCCCAAGAACCCCTAAAAAGAAGTGCATTCCACTAAAGATATTTAACATTCTTCTACAGCATCACTTATACCAACTCAATATAATGCCCAAATATGGATTTTTGTTTTTGTTTGTCTTATGGCCAGAATAGCAAAGCTATATATTTTATATTAGCAACAAATGAAAATCAGGATAAAATCAGGTTGTTTTATTTATTCTCTTTGGGGGATAATAATAGAAGTCCCTCGTGCCTCATATAAAAGTAAAATATTTTGTATTCAAATTTACAACAATAATAACAAGAAGTAGAAAACTTCATATTTGTGCTTGAAAGCAGCTAGTATGTGCTGTACATCTGGCAAGAAATGGCCAAAATAAAAATCCTAATCATCTAATCATATTAAGAGACATTAAAATATGTGCTATTTGAGATATTAAAACAATTTAAATTTTTCTGTACAAAGAAAGAAAAGTTATTATTTCTTGGTATTACATCACTAAGATTTGACTTCTTATTGTCCTTGTAATGCTTTCTAATCTAATACACTTGTGGATTTCGTTGTTGACAATGTTTATACAGATACCTTTGATGACACTGAGGCATAGTAAATTGTAAGAAATGAAAATATAATTCCAGTAATTTCAGGCTTAAAAGAAAAGCTGTAATTATACAAAGCTTGAGAAGAAGAAGGGTGAAAAAATACTGTTGGGGCTGGAAGTAATCTTTTGCTGAAAGAAATACGAACAGTGGCAGTAGAAAGCATTATTTGTTGCTGCACTATTGATATTAACAGTTATGGATTTGTAGAAGTTATTAAAACTTGGCAAATCAGTAAATAAACATGAAAAACAAGAAAAAATAAAGCATGCAGTAGAGATTGTTGTTTTATCAACAATACATGGATATTTTGAAATAGCTTCGGTAAATCTTCGCTCTGTGCAGAAAAGGGATGAGTTTAATAAAGTATAAACCTCATTTTTAAAATATTTTGTTCATTCTACCAAAGGATTTAGGACAATTATTCTAATCTGTGGCCCAGGGATCACTGTTGTTGACCAGAGCATCATTAACTGGTGCAAGTGCCTAAGGAACGAAATTTGGTATCACCTTCAAACCTCACAAGAGATTCCTACTTTAAACTCATAGGTTTCTGATGGCTTAATGTAGAAAAGCTAAAATATTACTGATTACTGTTCAGATGAGCAAATATAAGTGACACCATTTGTCTCTTTTTTCCTTCCTTTTTTGGTTTTTTTAGTTTATAGGCAGTCCTTTAGTGATCACACTTGGAACTGTCAACTTCATTACTAAGCCAAATGCTTTGTTGTTCAATGAGACATATTACTGCTACTTGCAATTTTACTTCTGCAGTCTTCATTAACTGTCGGAAGTTGGTTGTGAAGCACACAAATGGCGGTCATGTGACAGCAGGAGACTTCAACAGTCATAAATGTGAGGATTGGTTTCAAATCTGGGGGAAGGGGAGTTACATGTCATAAATCTGAACAGCAATTAAACAAGGCACTTGGTAAGTGAGGACTACCTGTTTACATTTCACAAGTACTGTAAGCTGGTCTATTTTGGGCAGCCTTTCCATGTTTTAAGGAAATCCTGAGTTTTCATATTAGTGTATCCTTTCAGTGATCAATTACAAACTCAAACGTTTACAAGGATTGAACAATAACTTCAAAAACCCTGCCTGATTATCTTATTGGGAGCAAGTAAAAACTGTGTTTTCTTTCTTTTTTCCTTTATATTTTTAGATCTATTTATAGCTATCTATCTGTTTCTTTCCATCCATCCATCCATCTATCTATCTATCTATCTATCTATCTATCTATCTATCTATCTATCTATCTACCAGCTAGAAATGATTGCTGTAGGAGCTGGCTCTTCTGTTTGTATACCCTGTATTTCTTTTCTCCTCAGTGATTATTTCCCTGAGTCACCAACCTCCTTTCAGATTGTTCCATTCCCTAGAACAAAAAGAAAAGCAACTCAAACTGTAGCACAAGTTTTCTGTAGGTTTTCTTCCCTTTCAATAAAATGGGATCAGAAAAAAGAGTATTAGAAGGTGAAGAAGTACCAGGACCTGAATGAGGAACTGGAGAACATTTGAAAAGTAGAGGCAAGGTAGGCCCAGTGGAGGTAGGAGCACTCAGGGCTGTTAATCCTAAACTGGGAGAGTGGCTCCCAAAACCCCAGGAAGAATATCAGATCCTTCTGTCCAGAAGGGTTCAATGCTAGGAACAGCTAAGGTACTGAGCAGAACCCTCAGACTCCCAGGGCTGTGGTAGAAGACCTGAGATTGAGGATGAGAAGGGAATTTTTACATATCAGAATATTGAAGGCAAAGCTCATTACCAGGTGCAATAAATTTCTTATGTAACAACAAGCTTGTTATTGCAGACTATTTTAGGTCCAAATTTTACTGGGATGGACAACTTACTATGGAAATCCATACCATCAGAGAATTTGATTATCTGCAGATAATCAGCAGATTATAGATATTTTGATTATATTATTAACCCTGGCGGTGCAGTGCTTAGAATGCAGCATTGCAGGTTAACTTTGCCCACAGCCAGCAGTTTGATCCTGATGAGTTCAAGGTTGACTCAGCTTTCCATCCTTCTGAGGTCAGTAAAATGAGGATCCAGATTGTTGGGGGCAATATGCCAATGGTGTAAACCTCCCAGAGAATGATGGGGGCAGTATATAAATCTAAGTGCTATTGCTATTGTTATTTTGTATGTGAACTGTCATGTAGCATACTGTCTGTGATGATAGAGCAGCGCTGTTAGAATTATAACTTTAGAATACATTTTTGTTTAAATCCTTTTACCCTACTTTGAAATTAATGTACCAAATGGGGAAAGCAGCAGAGGTGCTGAAAATTCCATTGATAAACCAGTCAAACTGATGTTCATGTAATCATCCTTCTATGAAGATAAATGTTGATGCCTCTGGTTTTTAAAGTTGTAACATTTCTGCTATGTATCTCAAATAGTTATCTTAATAACTGCATAACTATTTAATGTGATTCCCATACTAGGTTTATGTATAGAAAATATAGGATGTCGTTTATATTCCAGTTGTGTCTTTCGGCCCTCTGTTATAGCATAGATTGATGAGTGCCACTTGCAGAAATAGCAAAGAATGAAGCATTTTTAAAGTCATCTCTGATTTTTCACTCTATATGAAATGTTTGGAATGGCAGAATACTTGTAATGGTGTTTATTGTAGTCATTTTTTACAATTTCTGAAGCTTGTTACACACTTTGAATGTAGCTTTAACCTTCAAATATAATTTTACTGATGTATTTTTAGTATGTTTCTTCTACAATATCAGAATATTCTTCCTGTGAAATCAAGTTTAAAAAAGCACTTTCATGATATTTTGTGGGCGATGCCTATTTATAAATAGCCGTGAAAATAAATTTCCATAATGCTTTTAAATTTGGATGTTTAACCTATAAATTCTCATCACATTATGGAGCTGAGGCTTCAGCTTGTGATTTTGTCGTGATGTCCTATAAATTTTAATTTAAAACCAAACTTTTAATCAATGTTTTGTAGATGTAATGGCATTATTAGTATTGTCTGTAATATGAATAATATATAGTATAGATTTTAATTATTAAGACATACCATTCTTCATTATCATTCAGTTTAAATAGGTTTTTCATTAAAATTGTTAGCACGGGTTTAATCCTTCCAGTTAATTTAGTACCTGCCCTATTCAAAGCTTTCTTAGTTTACAATGTCCATACTGTATAAAGAGGTTTACAGTGTTATTCACCTGTTATGGATTATTAATCTTGGCCTATTAAGCTGAAATCAAAATGAATTTCAGACACACAGTCACATTGTTAGCATTTTTCATTAATGCAGATGGAAAACCTAGTTAGAAAATGGGCTTATTATAGAGAAACTGTGGTTAATGGCTTACAAATAACTCAGGTTATGCAAGCCAACTTTACATACTGATTTAATGTGCTGGATTGATTATTCATTTGAATAAGAACTCCAAATTTGATTTGTTTTATCCATTTCTTTATTTTCCTGGCTGTCTGTTCTTTCCCTCCTGTTTCTTCAAAATCCAATTTTTGCTCCAATAAATGTCCCTGAGAATACCAGGACTTGCACTATTCTGATCTTTGTAGGTATAGACATATCCAAAGCCTTTGTCGCTATTTTACCATGTGCGCTAGTACTTGACTGCTTATTTGTTTTCTGTTGATGGTTGATCCTAAAACTGCCCCTGGGGCTCCGCCTAGCCCCTGACCTCCGCACCTTCCGCCATGATTTGAAGACCTGGTTGTTCGACCAATCCGGGCTGTGACCCCTCCTTGGGGTGGGGGATGGGTTTCTTAATTATTTTAACCACTGTAAATTTTAGTTTTTGTATTTTTGGGCTTGTGGAATTAGTTTAATTTCTTTTAAAGTATTTATTGTTGTTTTTAGTTGTGCGCCACCCCGAGTCTTCGGAGATGGGGTGGCATACAAGTCCAATAAATAAATAAATAAATAAAAATAAAAATATATCTAGTACATCAATACAGGTCGTCCTCAATGTATGACCACAATTGAGCCCAAAATATATGTTGCTAAGTGAGAAATGTATTAAGTGAGTTTTGCCCCATTTTATGACTTTGTTCACCACATATGTTAAGTGAATTACTGCAGTTGTTAAATTAGTAATATGGTTGTTAAGTTAATCTGGTTTCCCCATTGACTTTGCTTGTCAGAATGTTGCAAAAAGAGGATCACCCCAAGACACTGCAACGGTCATAAGTGTGACAAATGGTCATAAGTAACTTTTTTCAGTGCCGTTGTAACTTTGAAGGGTCACTAAGCGAACTGTTGTAAGTCAAGGACTACCTGTATCATCATTGTCAGTTCTATGGCTGGCTGTTGTAAAAGAGGTCATCAGTTTTAATCTTCTTTATATACAATGTTCAACTTATTTTTTCCACTGGATTATTTGATTTTTTTATTAAAAGATTTTTCAGATTTTTTGCACTTTCAGCTATCATAGAAAAGTCATCACCATAGCGCAGTAATTATTGATGTTTCTCTCTCCTGTTTTAAAACCACATACTGTGGCTTTCTGACATATAGGTAGGCATTTCATGAAGACAATGAAATCTCATTTTTCTAAGCATATTCTGCAGCCTGACACAATCAACCAAAGGGCTTTCTGTAGTCAGTGGAGCACATGGTGACTTCTTTTTGGTATTCTTTGACTTTCCCAGTTATCCAATGTGCATAAGAAATAATTCAGCATTTTCATTTTCTTACTGTGACTTACTTCCCTTTTGCCTTTTCAAGGTAATATTCAATTGACAGCTGTACAGATAGTGAAAATGATTGAATCAAAATGGAAAAGCACTTGTATTTTATACTTACTTGGTGTATTTTATACTGCAAGTAAATAAAGATAATCACTTGCATCTCTATACTTGCCTTTTGAAGGAAAATCTTGAACAATCATATTCTAGGGGAAAAATCTGTAATATAATCTCCTTAAAACAGATGGAGAGAGTGTGAAAAAAAATCTAATTTACAAGTGTCCTTTAAGTTCAGAATCACAAGTGGAAACATACAATTCTAGTCTTTGAAATAAAAAAGCAAGAAAACAGCCAGCTGTTCATTTAAAACAGAATATTCCAACCAGATGAGACAACAAAGCAATATAAATTTGATATGGAAGAAGACTGGTCGAAAGAAAATGCATCATTTTCTAGTTATCAGATTAAAAATGAAGAATCTGTGCTCATGACCTTCCTAGGGTTGGATGGAAGGATGGATGGATGGATGGATGGATGGATAGATAGATAGATAGATAATGTCATATGGCAACTATTTTAAACCTGGTATTTTCCAGAATGAGAACTGAAATTCTTCATGGTTTGAGGGTACCAGATTAGAGAACATGGCTCTACAGCATAAAATAAATGTTCAGTCTTATTAACATGGGGTTATACCTTAGCAAGAAGAAAAGCCTTAACACAAATAAGTGGTAATAATAAGAAAAGAGGCTGGGATCAGAATTTTTTAAAAGGAAACAGACATTAAAATGAGGACATGACTCTTAGAATATATTTTCTCTGTGCCAGTACAGTCTTCAACACTCTTTTAATAACAAGCTGAAATAGAGTTATAATTGCATGGGAAAATTACAGGAAGTATTAAGAATTTATATTGGATATTTTTCTTAGCCATTTAGAAGTTTTCTGCAAATCATAGCTTCATTTTCAACTGGCAGAATTAATTACTGAAATGCATAAAATTGCAGAGCATCAGCTGGCAGTGACAGAAAATCGTATCTTGACTGAAAAAGAACAGATGGCCTTCTTTTACACCTTAAGGCTTTTTAGGATGATGTGCAAGTGCTTTCTTACAATTTTTACTATTCATTATTTTAAAAAAATGTTTAGTAATAAGAGGGTCTTTTGTTTATATAATATCCTATGTATCTTTTGTAATACTACCTAGATCCTTACCAATCGGGCTTCCGACCCGGGTTTAGCACAGAGACGGCATTGGTTGCGCTGATGGATGATCTCTGGAGGGCTCGGGACGGGGGTTTTTCCTCTGTCCTGGTCCTGTTAGACCTCTCAGCGGCTTTTGATACCATCGACAATGGTATCCTGTTGGGGGGAGAGGTGTTGCCCACTATGGAAAGGGCTCAGAACCTAGGGGTCCTCCTGGACTCACGGCTCAAGTTAGAGGAGCAGGTGGGAGCCGTGGCCAGGGGAGCCTTTGCCCAGGTCCGGCTGGTTCACCAGCTACGCCTGTTTCTGGACCGAGATGCCCTGCGCATAGTCACTCGTGCTCTTGTGACCTCCTGACTCGACTACTGCAACGCTCTCTATTTAGGGCTGCCCTTGCATGTCATCCGGAGATTGCAGCTGGTGCAGAATGCAGCTGCGCGGGTGGTGATGGGGGTTTCCCGATACTCCCACGTTACACCCCTCCTGCGCGACTTGCATTGGCTGCTGGTTGCCCTCCGGATGAGATTCAAGGTTTTAGTATTAACATTCAAAGTCCTACAAGGCATGGGTCCGGGATATTTGAGGGAGCGTCTCCTGCCGATATCAAGTACCAACTGCCCTGCTCAAGCATACAGATAGGGGCTTCTCCAGGTGCTGTTGGCGAGTCAATGCTGGCTGGCGGCACCCCGGGGACGGGCCTACTCTGTGGCGGTTCCCGCCCTATGGAATTTACTCCTGCGGCTCCGCTTGGCCCCTGACCTTCACACCTTCCACCACGACCTGAAAATCTGGTTATTCGAACAGGCTGGGCTGGGCTGATCTCCTGGGGGGGCATAAATTTTAAATGGTATACTGGGGTTTTTAACTTAAATTAGACTTGTTGCTGTTTAATATTGTTTTAAATTAATTTATTGTTGTGTTCTGGTTTTAATTGTGAGCCACCCCGAGTCTTCGGAGATGGGGCGGCATACAAGTCTAAATAATAAATAAATAAACAAACAAACAAACAAACACAAGACTATTCAGTTAAAAAACTTAAATTTCTGGAACAAAGGTTTGGAAATGAAAAAGTGATAAGCAGCCTCACCCTAAAATTGCATTTGTGCAATTTTATACCCTTCTTTCAAGCAAATTATTAGTCAAGCTGAAAAATCAAAACTAATGGAGTCAGAAATATTACCTTGAAGTACATAATTTTCTTATCTGAAAAGGCCAAGTGGAAACAACAGGACTGTACAATTATTGAGTTTTATAGTAGCCTGCAAACAATAAATCATTAACTCATTTCCATACTTCTGCGCAGTAAATTTACATGTAGGATAATTATAATTTTCTGCTTTCCATATTCCAATGTTAAAGCAATACATTCCCTTAGGAATTTCTAAGCAGTATATGGATGATGATTACGATGAAGAATATTGTGAATCCATGCCATGAATATTTATATTTACACACACACACACACACAGAGCATGTTCTTACTTCAGTTTTAAGATCTTTCAAAAAAGTCTAAAATAATTGTTTCTAATAATGAAATAGAGATTGTTCAGAATGACTATTAAAAGCAGTACTAAATTTTGATTAATTTCCAGACATAATATGAAATGCTGCATTGCACTTTCATACTTATACAGACATTAATTTTAACAAGGCTCCACAAGGAACTAGAGCTCTATTACTGTGTTCCACATATCATCAACAAAAGTATTATATGTTACAGGTAGTCCTTGAGTTATGATTGTAATAAAGCCTGCCCATTATGGTCAGAAGTTGGGAGGGCTGTTAAGTGAACTGCTCGCTTAATGATCCTCCATTCCTGCCCTCCCCAATGCATGGGTCATTAAGTGGAGCATGGAGTGGCTTGGGTGGGTCAAAGCAGTTTGTGGCTGCACTCAAACAAACACAGCCACTTGTATGATTGTGCCATGTAGCCCCAGCAGTGAATGGCCCACCTCACTCTGACCTCCTGACCTCTAGAGATCTTCGAAAGGTAAGTGAGTGAGTGGTAACCAAGGTGGGGAGAAGCATTTGGAAGCTATGGGGAGGGGCAAAAGTAGGGCCAGTGCCTCTGGGGACCTGAAAAGGATTGGGGGAGGGCAGGAAAGTGTGCTGCAGCATTTCTGTTGTCAACCACAAGGGTGAATGTGTTCTGACCTAGGCTTCACAAAATCACAAAGCAGACTCCTTGTCCCGACAAAACCTCTTTTTATTAGACTAATGTGAATTCCTATCATTCACATCCAGCAAAGTCCTGGCAAGGGTGAATTATAACCACAGACCTCATCAGGCATGGAGAGCTGCCAGGCTGATATCTTCCAAGCACAATGCTGTACAAGAAAATACTTGGCAAGGAGTCTCTGAGAGTCATGAACAAATCTTCACACTAATTAAGCGAATTAATTGTCTCCTGCAAAACCCCACTCCCCTTTCGCTCCTTTTTATTCCCTATGGGAAGGGCCATGCACCGTCCACCTGTACCTTTACTCCCGAGTCGACTCTTGTTCCTTAACTGTTCCCTTCTCCTGGCAGCTCTGCCCATGTGCACATCAGGAACAGTCTCCAGCTGTTCTTCTGCCCCACTGATCTCCAACTCCAAAGGTAGCTGATAACTGTCGGACAGCCCTGGCCCTATCTCTGCCTCTGACCAGAGCCCTCATTAGAACCTTCCCCAGACTCCAGGACTGGCCCATGTTCCTCCCAAACCTCCTCACTGTCCGATTCTGCCGCCAACTCCACTGGCTGCTGGCGGACCACAATAGAATGACTCCAGGTGCAATGTAGCAGCTCTAACTCTGAAACCCGTCATAAATATCTTCTGGAAGGTCTGTCAATAACTTTGAATGGTCCCTAGGTGACTGTAAGTCAAGGACTACCAGTATTGTGTTATAATTTTGTAATGTGGTACTTTAAGGTAAGCATAGCTACCACACAATTAATATGAAACATAACATATGTACATATAATGCTAACATTGATCATATAGTTAGTCCTCAAGGTACGATGTAGACCAGAATTTCCATTGCTAAACAATTCGGTCTTACAGCATGACAGTACATGACTTTATTGCTTATCAATGGCAGTCATGGTTGCCATTGTAACTCCAGTTATGTGATAATTAAGGAAAAGCAGGCAAAAATCCAGGTAAGAAGTGTGGTGGTGCCATTGGAGGAAGAGACCCCAGGAAGCCTGGTGCAGGCTACCTATAAGTTGAGGGATGTTGCAATGCACACAAGTTCAGGGAGGCGGAGGAAAGAGAATGCAGAGGGGAATGTGTCTCTGTGCACAGGGAGGCCAGAGAAAGAATAGGCTGTACCTCGGGCTCCTTGACGCACCACAGCTCTGTAGTGGCAAGAAGCCCCTGAGCCACAGCATAGCGCAAAGTCAGTCCCATTCCACTTTGCCTCATGCTTCAGAGCCAAGCTGGGAATGGACTTCTCACTGTGAAGGAATTTGCACTGTGTTGTGGTTCAGAGGCTCTTGAAGGGGCTTAAGATCTCCTAGGCTAGTTAATTTCTCTCACTTCTTCTGGCCATCTGTAAAGCAAACTATAATCAAAGAGGCATTAGTAACATCTCTATAAGTGATGGGCAGGCACACATGAAATGTATAATTATAAGCATTCATGTGACCTGCCACCCCAACATACCTGAAGGGTCTCCAATTTAAGAAGTCAATAGTATTGTCCTCCCACAGAAATGGTTGTTTTTCCTTTTCCCCCCAAAGATTCTAAAATCAAAAACTTTAAAAGACCAGATACAACATAAATACATCTAATATTCCATTTCATAATATTCTAAGCTTAAGTCTCCTAATACACTGTGATCAACATTTATAAAAGGAAGATGGAAATGAGAAACAAATGTGGTTAAAAGACCATCACTGTTTAAACAATTTAACTATGTCATTAAACTTGGCTCACCAAGAAAATTAAATGAGGTTGATTTCCATTGCCAAGAATAAATAATAGTCACCCTATTTTTAGGAGATGAGAATAAACTGAGCAAAATAAAGAAAATAAAAAATTGTCTGTTTTGACACATATGTTCAAATACACACCCTGTGCAGATTTCACTGTTAATTATCTGAAGTTTGTCAGGATACAATTGATGTTATATAGATTATTTAAAACAGACCAAAAATACAATTTCTCAGGTCTCCTGCTGTTATTGGTGACAGTTAAGTGAGAAGATTAAAAAAAACAAAAAGCAGTATATGAAGTATGAAAGGGATTTATGGACATAATGGGAACAGAAAAAAATTAGCATAGAAAGTAAGGGTATGGAGATAAACAATGGTGTTGGTCTAAACTAGTTTTCATTACCTTCCATCTTTTTATATCATTCCTTTAATTTATTTGCCTTACTTTTTCTCACAACTTTCCTGCACTCTAAAAGCATTGTTTACCTTAGTAGGGAAGAGCATGACAATTTTGTATAAAAATATACATATAAATCTGTAAAACCTAAAGAAAAAGACTTTCTCCACACACAAAAAAGAGCCTTACTTGGAGGAATCCTTTGGTGTTTAAATTAATAACTAAAATTAATATTAGCACATAAGCAATGCTAGAATAACATTTATTTTTGGTTCAGACTGAAGCACAAGAATAAAATTTATTCTAATAATATAATGAAGAATTGAATGAAGCACTAGTTTAATTCTGACATACATTCTTTGAAAAAATGCTACATTTTTACATCTTTCTCCACTGAAACCAGTTTAGAGTTGCTTGATAGATCAGAGGAAATTCCATTTCTTTTTATTTGAACAAATGTATTAATCAAAATGCCTCTTGCTGAGCTAAGCTAGCAGCTTACTATATTTCTTTTATTTATTTGAAAGATTTGTATGGCCACTCATCTTAAACAACTCAAGAGCCTTGGTAGCTCAGGCTGTTAAATGCCTGCTCTTAAGATCCAGCTGCCTACAATTATTGTAGGCTCGAATCCCACCAGGCTCAAGGTTGACTCAGCCTTCCATCCTCTCAGGGTAGGTAAATTGAGGACCCAAGATTGTTGGGGGCAATTAGCTGACCTTGTAAAAATGCCGCTTAGTAATAAGCAGGCATATACAATGGAATGAAGGCTATTGCTGAGCACACTGGGTTGTATCCCAGAAGTTGTGGGCCGCCCTGAGTCTTTGGAGAAGGGCGGCATATAAATGTAATTAAAAAAAAAACTCTGGGAAACTCATAACAACAGTATAACCAATGATTATAAAACATATCTATAAAACAATAAAATGGTCAAACAAAAACAGAAGCCTTGCATTTTAATTAATCTCTCATGATGCCCTGCAACAAGCTTCATTTAGCCACATCCCATTCTTTCTATTGTGTTATATCCTACCCCAGCCCTTTGGTAAAAAATCCAAGTTTTGATGGTCTTCTGAAAGGCTAAAAGAGATCTAAGAGTCCTCTACAAGTAGGGTAGCTACAGAAAAGGCATACTTCCAGGATCACAGTAGGTGGTAAGATTTATAAGAAGGGATCTGGAGCATGCTTACCTTACTTGATCTAGTGGGAAGGGCAGACAAACTTAAAAGAGACGAAGTCCCACAAATAACCAGGACCAGGTCACACAGATGATATAAGCAGCTGTTTGAATTCCACCTGGAAAGAAACTGGGAGCCAGTGCAGCTTGCATAAAAGAAGTTTAATGGGAGTGTCCAATATTGTATATACTGCTGAATTCTGGATCAGTGGTAACTTTTGAGTGATCTTTAAGGGCAACCACATGTAAAGCACATTGCAGTAATCCAAATGGGAAATAAGGAAATAGAATAATAGAATAACAAGAGTTTGAAGGATCTAGTCTTGTAGTCCAACTCCCTGCTTACGCAGGAAACCCTACACCACTTCAGACAAATGGTTATCCAATCCCTTCTTAAAAACTTCCAGTGTTCGAGCATTCAAAATTTCTGGAGGTAAATTGGAAAGTGTGACAAACCATGAGTAAAGTCTCCTGGTGCAGAAGAAGTACATAATTGATGCACAGGGAAAATCCTTGCAAAGATTTTCCTAGTTATGGCTGCCACATCAAGCAGAAATATGAGTCCATGAGGACCCCCAAATTTTTATGATTGTAAGCCATCCAGAATTACCCTGAGTTAAGATGGGCTCTGTCCCATCAGATAACCTCACCCAGCAGTCTCATGTGGATGTTAAAGACCCAACCATATGCTGTCTCCCAGGAGGCTATAACCAATCAGGAGAACACAACTGACTAAGCTCACAATCAATGTTCAACCATCTCAAATGACTCCCAGATAACAGGAGTGAGACATTCCATTATTTTTTTTCCCTTAAAATCTGTACTCTCACAAAGATTGCTTTTGTTTAAAGCATCTAAATGCTTTCAAATTTTGGTCTATATAGTATAGCCCAATCTTAAACATGGTAATAAAATGTCAACCTATTGAAATTTCCTGTATGTCAGCCTTTCTCAAATCTTTCTTCTTCTGAATCAGAGAATCATGTCACAGAACCAAAAGATTGACATTGGTTCTATTGATGTACAGCTGTGAAAAACAAAGAAAAATGAAAATAATCCATTATTTCTCTTATATCCAAATTTCAGAGTGATAGAAAATATTCATAGTGATTTCTACAGATTTATGCTTATTTTGAGGTTATACCTTAACTGACTTTGTTCCTGTCAGTGACCTATGGTTTAATTGTTTATGCACATGTCTGTTCAGCATTGTTTACTTAATCTTTACTCCAGAATTATTTATAATACAGTTGTTTATTCTATCAAGTTATATAATTCATGAAAGGAGTTTATATTAATTCTGTCATGTGGAGAGAAAAAAAACATTGTGAAGGAAGACAGGAAGCTATCAAATTACAGGCAAGATGTTAATTTCTGAATGGAATCTTTGCAGTTTATGTTTCATGTTAAGGCTTGTCTAATGGAAAATTTATTCAGATGCTGACATCTCCCAGATGTAAATTCTCTTTATTCAAGATAATGGGATAAACACAGATGAATATATGGGTTCTAAAAGTTATTTTCTCTACTAGATGACAATAGGTGATCACCACTGGAAATATTTGTGATGAGGGCACCATGGGACAGAATAAGAGAATAAGAAGAAAAGCAGGAAACGCTAGTTTTCTATTTAATTCACAATGAAAACATCTAACACTAATATAATAAAATCCTGATTTAACAGGCAGTTTGAAGGTAGGGAATGCCCATTAAAACTAAACATGTACTCCACATCAATGTATGTAATGTGCTGCGGGCAAAAAAAGGCATAATAACTAATAAAACCTTGATTTAAGAGATAAATGCTTGATTTAATAGGGAAGAAGTCCAAATGGATAATATGTCCATTGTGTCCAAAATCCACTAAACTGAGGTTCATTAAACAAAGAATGTGCTGTACTAACATTCTAGCATCAATTCTCTATTGGCTTAAATTTGTAATAAAATTTAGTGGCTTCCACAGATGATGTGTTTTCATTTTTAACATCTGCATATTCCTGTTGGTTTAACAAGCTATAAATAAAATCAGCCATTACTTCCTAAGGAAAAGTACTTTGTCCAACTGGTGGTAATGTCATATAAGTGCTTTAAGAAGTAATAATCCAAATGAGATTAAGTGAAATATGTTCTTGGTCAGCATTATTCTCTATGGATAAAGTGCCAGTTTGAAAGGAAGAATTAAGACTTGTGACTTTTAGCTGCTACTAAAAATATTACAAAGAGCAAACTTTGTGCCAGACACATCTTACAAGAGGAAGCAAACACTCCATCAACTCTCCACTACAGTGCCTTCTAACAATCATGGCTATAGATGAGGACAAAATCATGGTCTCATCTGATGTCACAGCCCTGTTGATGTCCATAGATCTGGAATTAGCCAAAGAATCTATGACCACATTGCTCCAGAGCACATCTCACTTAATCAAACACACAAAGATTGAAACTCCCAGGATTAGGGATCTCATAAACCGGTGTCTAACCATATATTTCCAATCTGATGGACAAACTTGCCAACAAATTAAAGGCACACCTATGGGACCACTGCTTTCAGAACTTATGGCGGAGGTCATTATGCAACATCAAGAAGCCATAGCACTTTCAAAAACACAACCCAAAATATGGATCAGATATGTAGATAACAACTTCGCCATATAAAAAAGGACTGAAAGAAATTGGGTGAAAAAAAGAGCAAACTGTTCAATCCAACCCTACTAATGATGTCTTCCCTTATTAGGGACTACCCATAAACATCTTTCTCTGATGACTATATTTTCATTTTTCCTATTATTAAAATAAAATGTAACACAATATCTGGGAACAGTTGGGAAGATCAGTCTTTTAGTTCAGGGACTAGCTGAGCCATCTGCTCCATTCTAGTTATTGTTCAACTATAGTTTCCAATAGTACAAGGCAGTGATGAGTAATGGTCTTTAGCACACCCAAATTATGTATCATTTACATTTGCCAATTAACAGCCATTCTGATGAGGAAGATATTTTTTTCTAAGTATCCAAACTCATTATGTTTCGTGGAAAATTGTATTCAGATAGCCACTTCTACTGTATTAAGAAAAACATGTAGGTACTTTTGAGTTCAACAATTAAAGTTTTCTTTTTGAATTAATTGTCAGTACTGTACTGATCACATTTTAATACCCAATATTTAATGGAATCATAGGTTATTTCAAATTAACATTTCACAAAGGAATATTATAATGTTTGCTTCTTGGAAGAATAAGATATTCTTGTTATTTTTATGAGCATTCTAATTAAATTAATATAGCTCCTGGATAATGGGTTGATTTGAGGAATCATATTTTTACATTGCATTTCTGTAGGCTACTGTTCTTGGATTTATGGTTTTGTGAGAATCAGTCTTGCAATTTCTTTCATTGTATGATGTGTCTAATGATAGGTTTCAAATGGAAATTACAGGGTTTGTGGATAGAACAGAATAGAATTCTTTATTGACCAAGTGTGATTGGACACACAAGGAATTTGTCTTGGTGTAAATGCTTTCAGTTTACATAAAAGAAAAGATATATTCATCAAGAGTCAAGAATCATCAGGTACAACACTTAAGAACAGTCACAGGGTACAATAAACACAATAGTGATTGTGAAAATAACTGCTCACTATGTGCAACAAAGTTTTTAAAGGGTAAAGAATACATTCAGATCATCAGCTTTTTGGTGCTTTTTCCTTCTGGATCAAATTGGAAGGCTCTAATGATAAAAACAAATGAAGGATTCTCTTTTCTCAACTACTGTATATAAAGGAGGAAGCCCATCAACTATTCTTGCTCTATAGATATGATTTTCAAACTGATTTAGTGGTGAACTCCCCTAAGACCAACTAGTTAAAAGTTATTGACCTTGAAATATTATTATGTATATTGTTCTTTGTTTACTCTCTGGACAGTTTAAGAGTTCAGTATGTTTCCAAAATATAACAGCAAGAAGGAGCAAGAGAGATGATTATACAACCAGACTACTATATCTGTATATTTTTGGGATATGTGTGTGTGTGTGTGTGTGTGTATCTACACATTCTGATGTTGCTTACCACTGGCTGAGTAACAGCTATATGTACGCTGGAAATGGATACAGGTAGCCCTTAAGACTAAGATTAGAACCATCCCTAATCTACTTGCCTTCCGCAAAGCCGTTAAGACCTGGCTTTGTTGGAGGGCATGGCATTGAGACCTTGTTCTTCCCCCGTGTACGTCTGAATTGATATGAATGAGTTTTTGTTTTTACACTATATAGGAATTGTTTTTATTTTGTACCGAGTTCCCCATTGGGGAAGTGAGGCGGATATAAATAAATAAATAAATAAATAAATAAATAAATAAATAAGACTACAATTGAGCCCAAAATTTATGTTGCTAAGTGAAACATTTGTTAAATGAGTTTTGTCCCATCTTATGACCTTTCTTGCCACAGTTGTGAAGTGAATCACTGCAGTGGTTAAGTTAATAATATGGCTGTTAAGTGAATCTGTCTTCCCCATTGACTTTGCTTGATAGAAGGTCGCAAAAAGTGATCACATGACCAGGACATTGCAACTGTCATAAATATGAACCAGTTGCCAAGCATCTGAATTTTGATCATGTGATCATGGGGATGCTGCAACGGATGTAAGTGTGAAAAACATAAGTCATTTTTTCAGTGGCGTTGTAACTTTAAACAGTCACTAAATGAACTGATGTAAGTCAAGGATTACCTGTATTGCATTACTATGCCCTTACTATGGCATTTATGTGCTTATGCTGAAAGATGTTTAACATTTGCCATTAGTCCATGAAAGTTTGCTTCCTGTAATAGCAATAGCACTTAGACTTATATACTGCTTTATAGTGCTTTATAGCCCTCTCTAAGCAGTTTACAGAGTCAGCATATTGCCCCCAACAATCTGGGTCCTCATTTTACCCACCTCGGAAGGATGGAAGGCTGAGTCAACCTTGAGCCTGGTGGGATTTGAACTGCCAAATTGTAGGCAGATGGCTGCAGAAGTAGTTTGCAGTACTGCACTCTAACCACTGTGCCACAGAGGCTCCTAATGTTGGTGCAGACAGGAAATAAAGCAATTCTCTAATATGTCTTGGTCTTTGATAAGAGAAATTATGTCTGCAACATCTGAATAAAACTATCCAGTTGTCATCAAGATAAGGTGGGGTTGCATCTCAGTGCAAGTCATTTCTGAGAAGGGATCACACTACTGTGTATTTAAATCTGAGTAAGCAAAATGTGTTTTCTGCTCTATGATTGACTTTAAGTCCCTGTTTTCCTACTTTGGAGCTCTATACTTTGGATTTTGGGAGACTTTGTATAGAAATGAAGGGCAGGAATAGGGGAAGAAATTCAGCAAATAGTGCCAGCAGCTCCTGTGGGTTTTGGATCCAGTGTTATGTCCAATCCAAGCATGGAGAGTGCTGATCCATAGAGTGGCCGAGGGTTGGCAGTGGGCATGACTGAATGGCTGGCGACAAAAATGATGACATTTGTGTCTTTACTTGACCAGCAATAATATTAAGTTTTCAATGTAAATATTCTGGACCATACGAACAAGAACTTCCAGAGAGATTTCTTGGGTTCTAGATCTCCATTTCTTATTTAGAACTTCCATAAGGGAAAGTGCAGGATTCAACTTTCGGAATCTTGTCCAACATTTTGAATTTTGAAGTCAGTTTGTGCAACTGCTACTTTAACAATTGGACATAAATGTAACTGTAATTTAAATGACTCAGGGATTCTACTGGTATTGGGGTTTTTTTTTCTAACTGGGGTAATATATGTTACTGCAGATTTGCTGATGTAGCTTGCATGCTCAGGTCGCTACCAATATTAAGTGTTGTGACTGAAACATACAAAATAGGTAAAAAATTACATTTCATTGCTAGTGATGGAATATGCAGACTTTGGAGTTGAATGAATTGTAGATAAATTGTACATGTATTTTAAAACTCTACCAACTCTAATAATCTCCTTGTATCTTAAAAATAGATTAACTTCCTTGATGATTCATTTGAAGCTCTAGAATTTTTTTTAATAGTGTATTTCAAGATCCAAATGAGTCAGTCATTTCAGTCTAATGACTTCCAGATACTTCAGAATTCTCAGCTAATATCAGAAAGGAATAAGTCCAAGGATCTCAGTTTGAGCAACTCAGTACAATTCTGTCATTTTTTTTAAAAAGGGTCTCACTGGAAGTGGAATATTAAACGTCATGGGTTATGTCTATGGAGATTCTCAGTCATCCAGGTCATGGTTACCCCGAAGATGCTTTTTCAAGGGGCAACTGGACTTTCTGGTTTTTCTTTGAAGACATTTCGCTTCTCACCGAAGAAGCTTCTTCAGCTCTGATTCCATTCCATCCTGTCATGGGTGGAATTCAAAGAAAAACCAGAAAATCCAGTTGCCTCTTGAAAAAGACACCTTTGGGACATTATGGGTTATGTATAATATATTAGTGTGGCAAACACTCATCCAACAGCTGAAGTTTGGAACATACTGTAGCATGAATTGCATCATTATCATTAGAACATATTTTAGTGTTCAATGTTTTCTGGGATAAACCCTTGTGAAACCCACAAACTTTAAATAAATGTGGAAGGACAAAGTGCAAAAATCAGCCAACTTGCAATTAATTTCAATATTAATTATGTAAAAAAAATATTCCATGCATGTATATAAAATAAAAGAGTTTGGCATAATTAGTTGTGATGTTTTATTTATTTATTTTACTGCTGTAATTATAATGATGAATATGCATGAGCTAGCATAGAAAGGCAAGCACAGCAAGCAATTGTGTTTAATTAAACTTTTAGCTGGCTTAGTTTTGAGGGCTGGTTTTTGCTTTGTTGTTCTAATATTGTTAAAATTATTGTGAAATTTTCAGGAAAATAAATTCTGTGCCAAGATTGGAAAATAACTTTTCATCCTCCATTTTCTACCAAAGAGCTCCCTAGGGCTATAAATCATTTCCTGAGCCCTTCTCTATTCCTATACTGCACTAGCTGGTTTCTTTCAAGGAGCTCTTTCAAAATTAAATAGCTTATCCAACATTCCTAGTATGTACAATATGCACTGACTGTTAATATATAAGTATCAAGAATGGCAAACATATTTATTTGATAATACAGAAAGAAATATGCATTGCTGTGATTGTGCATTTGTCCAAAGTGAGAAGATTTAGAGTATATGTGTGTTGCACGGGCACACTTAAATGCTTTTGGAAATTTTATCTGAAGTCTTCGTGAATGATGTCATCAATACAGTACTAGTGAGCTAAATTGAACTGATATAAGTAATTAAGTTTCTCAAATCCAAATAGCTTGGAGATACTTTTGGACTCTATCTGAATTTATTATAATTCTTATATTGGCATAAATATACTAAAACATATTTACCCAAAAGGAATATAGCCCTAAATTTAATATAATTTTCTTTCAAAAAAGAAGCGTAGATCAAAATATAAAATTAGGAACATTTGAAAACTCCAAGCCAATGCTTGGCATCCACATATTGTTAACCTAGAGGTGGCAACTCTTATCTGAACCCAGTCCTGAAGAGTTCTCCATCCCTTATGTGTGTGTGTGTGCACACACTCACACACACACGGAGAGAGAGAGAGAGAGTATATCTGTATCAGTGGTGGGATTCAAATATTTTTGCCACCGGTTCGGTGGGCATGGCTTGGTGGGCGCGCTTTGCGCACGTGCACACACTTTGCATGCACCAAACGTGCACTTTGTGCAGGCGCAGAGGTGTTCTAACTTGCCTCCTGCAAGCCTGCACAATCCTGGTCGCTTCAGCAGCTGTTGCGTGGCACTATTCTGTGCCGCGCAAAGCAGCTGCGCTTCAAATTCAGCGGATAAAAGTGAGTATGGGAGGGCGGGTGGGCCCAACAGCAGAGCAGCGGAGAGAACCAGTTCGGTCTCCGCTGCTCATTGCTGCTACCGGCTCGCCAGAACCGGGCCGAACTGGTAGAATACCACTACTGACTGTATACAGTATGTATATGCTGGAATGTCTAATGCAGAGAAGGGAGCACGTCAGCAGGACTATTATAGGAGGGCTGTTAAAGAAAGACTCCTGAGTCCAGGCAAGGAGAAAGATCTCTGGTTTAAAGATTTTACTACATTACTGTTCTACCAATAATGATCCTTCCAGAATTCCAAATGATTCCTGTTTGCTGAGTTTACTTGCCTTGACAGCATATAGGTGGGCCTGTGTACCTGATAAAAAGTATCCTCCCCCCGACCCCAAAAAAGCAAAGTCAGGACAAAAACTATTAATTGAATTACTAAGTTTGATTTCAAATGAATTGCCTATAAAATAAGGTATTCCATTTAGAAAATAACCTGATCTTCCTATAAGGTGTCAAAATGGCAAGTGTTTCTCTGTATAGTAATTAGAATTTGCACTTAACTTCGTGACATTTTATTTTCATATACCAACCATCCTCTCTATTCAAATAGACAGCGCAAACATTGCCTTCCCTCCTTTGAGCAGAATCAGCAAATAAAGCGCAAGGAAAAAACAAAACAAAACACCAGGATGGAGATGAAGTAAAGAAAGGGATCACTGCATTGGGAAGAACGGAAAGACTGTTTCTGTCTATGTTTGTTGGAAACCCTGGAAAACGGTGCCTGGCTTTGGGGCATTTCCCTTGTCAAACTAACTGGATCTCCTAGCTAACAACCCCTCCTCACTATCACATTTTCACATAAATATGTGTTTTCCTTTTTACAGGTAGTCTTTAACTTACAACTTAGTTCATTTAGTGACCGTTTGAAGTTAAAACGGCATTGAAAAAGTCCTTACATGATCAAAATTGAGATGCTTGGCAACTACTCTATTTTTTTGATGGTTGCAGTGTCCTGGGGTCATGTGATCCCCTTTTGCAACCTTCTGACAAGCAAAGTCAATGGAGAAGCCAGATTCACTTAACAACCGTGTTACTAATTTAACAACTGCAGTGATTCACTTCACAATGGTGGCAAGGAAGATTGCAAAATGCGGCAAAATTCACTTAACAACTGTCTCCCTTAGCAACAGAGCTTTTGGGCGCAATTGTTGTCACAAATCGAGGACTACCTGTATTAGGTCCAGTTTCACATTTTTTTTCTCCTTTAGTGTTTTGATGGCTGGATGTTAGCTGGAGGTGTGTTGAGATGCTTAATAATAAACTTTATCTGTCTACTGGGAATAATATCCCCTGCCCTGAGAAAACTGTGTTGTTCCAACCCTGTGCTGTCCAGAGATATCTAGCGAATCAATAAATAGCAAGTAGTGTCCATTTTTACTTCATTCCATCTCAGACAGTAGATCAGATTCTGCAATCATTCAACATTTAAATAAAGCTTCACCTTATTTTAAAATATGGTCTCCTCCTCCTCCTCTTCTTCCTGTACCTCCTCCTCCTTCTCTTAATTTTATAATACAAAGATACAACTTTCCTTTGATAAATTTCCATTGTCATTGCAAATCAAATCATTATTTTGATTGCCCGGAGCTGTCTTTTCTAAGGCATCACTGAGCTTTCAGTTAATAGGTATAGGAGTTATGCTTCTGGCAACATTAAATCAGTGACATTTACTTTGCATAAATGAGGAGGAAAAACTCTTCAGAATATTGAAAAAGATGGGTTACAGATTTTTTATGTTTCAAGCTATTACCTAGACTCAACAAGAGTGAACAATTGTAAAACTGGGGAAATATTGTTTATTTTCCACCTATTATAACATCTGCAAATGTAAGCCTATTGCTCTATAACAGTCATGGCAAACCTATGGCACTGTCTGTGGGCACACCAGCCATCACCCAGCCCAGCTCCACTGCGCATGCATGCTTATCCCAGCAGCCAGCTGCTCTTTGGGTCTCTGCCATGCATGCGCAGGGGCAGGGCTTTCACCGATCTCTGCACTTTCCCCACCAGCGTGCCCTACCTTTCTCACTCCAGGGTGCCCTAGCTTTCTCTTGCATTCCTGCCACATGTACCTTCCCCAATCTCCGCAGATACCACCCCCCGCAGGTGCCTCTCCATGGCAGGAACAGAGGAGAAAGCCTGTGTACACAGGGAAAAACTGCTGAGACTGGGGAAGGCAGGAACAGAGGAGAAAGCCTGGGTGTATGGGGGGCAGGGGGGGAGAAAAACTGTGGCGATCGTGAGCCCCCTGTGCCCCTTTTGGGGCCTGAAAAGCCTCCAGCAACAACCTGGAAGCCAAAATGGAGGCTGGGGGCGGGGTGCATGCGCAGGAGGTGCTTGCAGTGCATTTTGGGGATTGAGGCATGTGCAGGTGAATTCGTGTGCATGTGCTTTGGGCACTCGGCACCAAAAAGGTTAACCATCACTGCTATATAATTTCTAGGAGACAAAGTGTGTAATTGTTCTGTAAGTCCAGTTGCTTAGATAAAACAGAAAGGATATATTATTTCAGAGTCAGTATGTCAGAGGGATAGAATATAAACAACACTGTATAGAGTCTTTAGTTTCTCTGAATTGATAGGAAAGCACCCTGTAGATTATCAGAAATATTCATTATCACAAATTTCCTTCATTCATTTCTGTTATAAATCATTACTGTGTATTTTTGTAAGAATCTTCATTTATTAATAAAATTGAATTATTGCTTTTATCTTTGAAAAAAAACCCAACTATAATATGCGCAGAAACATAATAATTTCTGAGGCTGCCAATGCATTAGATCCAAATTGGGAGCATAACAATTGCTTTGATTGAATATGTTGCCATTCAGCAGTTTTAGGTAGGTTATATTGCTTCAAAAGACTTATAGTCTAATTAGCAACAAATGATTTATTAACTAATCATCTAGGGCACCAAGTGCCCAACGTGTGCACATACCCAAAATGCAATGTGGGCACCGCATTCGTGTGTGCACCCCCTGTGCATGCATGTCCCTTTTACACGCCGTGTGACTCCGTGTATGCATCCTGCCCCCTGCACATGTGCAGCAGAGAGCTGAAGGCCAGCTGGCCAGTGGGAGGCATGCACGCATGCACAGCAGAGTCGAGCTGGGGCATCAGTGTGCGTGCCCACAGAGAGGGCTCTGTGTGCCACCTGTGGCACACATGCCATAGGTTCGCCACCATGGATCTAAGGTGATAACCCCACTTTCAGTCCAGGTCTCCCCACACCCACAGAAAAAAAAATTATCCACAATGTTTAAATGAGCATTATTCCAGAGAGTCAATTTCTCAAGAGGACAGGTATTCAACTTTAACTTTTTTTCTCAGTAACATTCAAATAGTCTATAAGTCTTTAATGCTGGAGTTACAGTTAAATGTTGACTATAATTATAGCCATTTGCCAGTATTTCAAAGGTTCCAAGTAATAACACTTCTTGTGCCCAGAATGGTACATATTTAATCTCATTTTCATTCCAAAAAATATACAGAAGTTAATACATATGCCTTAAGGCACAATTTGAAGTCTGGTAAATCAAAGCCTCTGTTTTCATATGACAACCTGGATGTGACTACAGTGTAAACATGTTGATTTTTCTAAAGCATCCAGTGGAATTAATGTAGATATTCTACATAAAATACTAACTATACCAGAAGTCAGCCCCAATATGAGATCATCACATTAGAATTTCGAAGAAAATTTTACCTTGTAGTTAGAAATGTTTGAAGGCCTTGCATCAAAAAAGTAAGGAAGTTTAAAAGAAAATGGCAATCATTTCAAACATTTAATGTAATTTATATAATAAATAACAGATAATCAGAGTTGGAAGGGACCTTGTA
The DNA here is from genome assembly GCA_009733165.1 of Naja naja. Lineage (NCBI taxonomy): Eukaryota > Metazoa > Chordata > Lepidosauria > Squamata > Elapidae > Naja > Naja naja. The sequence continues at coordinate 287,011,438 of CM019148.1, forward strand.
AGTCATCTAGTCCAACCCCCCACCCAAGCAGGAGACCCTACATCATTTCTGACAAATGGCAGTCCAATCTCTTCTTGAAAGTCTCAAGTGATGACGCTCCCACAATTTCCAAGGGCAAGCTGTTCCATTGGCAGATTGTTCTCACTGTCAGAAAGTTTTTCCTTATTTCCAGGTTAAATCTCTCCTTGTTCAGTTGGTCCATAGGGCACACACATTATATGACAAATATTTAGTAATAGTGTACTTGGAATAATTATTCCCAAAGACATAAAAAGATCTGTGCAATACACAGACCCACTTATTTTACTTGTTTCCAAAGAAAAATAGTTTTGTTGGAGTTTGGTTTGCTCAAGAAATGAATATGTAATTTTCTTTATCTCCTCAAATCTGTTTTGTTTTTTTAAAAAGGATGTGACACCCCACAAGTTGCTTGTGAACCATCTCCCAGGAATCTTAACCTAGGGCTTGAGAATTGGCAGATTAGATTGTTGTATGAATCAGTCACTGTGTTTAAACATGGGTAATGGCTTCGTGTGTTGCTTAAATCCAACCTATTTATTTCTACAAGTAAAAACCTATTAAATGTGGGAACCCGACCTCTGAATTCAGCTTGCAAGAGCCATAGATTTTACTGTTGCATGTGTATGAATTATTTCCCTTAAAATCTCCCACACAAAATAGACTGTTTACCTGAATCAAAGATCCACCTGACTCAACACATTGCCTTCATGATGTCAAGTAAATTTTATGGCAAAAAAAAAAAAGAAATCATTTCCTGCAAGGGGACAATCTTGAATATATTCGCTTCAATCAAATTTTCAATCAAGTTAGCAATGAAGAATAAAAATAAACTTCCTGCCAAGCAAAGCCATTTTTTCCATTCTGTAATTAAAATAATCTTTTGCTTAATTTATTCCTAAAACTCACTGACGTGAGACTGCATTTTCATGCAGCGTGTATGTCAAATGGGGAATACAAAACTTGGATAGAGTCCCAGGTATTGTAATATCTTGATTTACTGCCAGAGATGCTTCACTGAAGCCATCTATAAAATAATTCCAAGTTATCTTTATATATTATTTCCAAAGGCAAGTATTTTTATGCACCTATGATTTACTTGTAAAGTTTTAAAATTTATGGAATTGCAAATTGAGTCTAAGAAATCTAATGAAGTTGGCATTGAGTTAAGCTTGTAAAATACTTCCTTTACTGTTTAAAACAGAAGCCATTTTGAGGCTGATTTGTAACAGAATCCTCTTAACTGTACATTAAACTGTTGGTAATATTTATAATATTTTATTTGTATATTTAAATTGCAAGATGACAATATATTAGAGAAAGGGGCCTTTGCTATCAGTGCATAATTAATCATACTTCAGTACATACAGAGTGAAAAGTTAATGGCATTTTTGCTCTGCTGCTATAGACTTTCATAAAAATTCATACTGATATTAGCAGCAACTACAGTTTGCATTACTTATTTGGGTATGCCAACACAGAGGATCTTGAATGACTCTGCTGCTAATCATTCCAGCAGCAACCATTGTCAAGTATGTGCCAAGAAATAACAAATAAATGAAACCATTCTAAACCAGACTGACAAGTCAAAGTTTGTTAGGTAGGCTACTATTGGCAGGTTTCAATTAATTGATTTGCCAATAGAAACAGAGATGGTTTTCAATAGTTAATGACATTGGTACTACCTAGAACTCTGAATTATCCCATTGTCTTACAAGTCTTGCCTAGAACAATAATGCCAATTTCCATAATATGAGAAGGAATTGATAATTGATAAATACATCTGAGATTCATAAGCAGGCAGGACAGCAATTGGTATTACCTGACTAATCCAGTGATTCGTTTGCAATAATAGGAGCTTTATACTAGACAGATGGAGGCAGTTTAAATTAGGTTTTCGTTAAATTCATTTTAAAGTGGATACTGTTCTGTTAAACTTTCCTGTTAAGCAATGACTCAGTAAAATGGGCAAGATATTCCTTAGAATGGTTTCTCATCAGAAGTTTTCTACTGTTGGAATTGGACAGTCTACTATGCCTGTTTTTGCCCAAACCTGTGTTGATTTTAAAATAATTTAAGAAAAAAATAAATTAATTGGCATAGTATTATTTGTTTGATTTTATTTATCTGCCTTTGTAACTAAGTGAAATGTCTTCAAGGAAAAACAAAGACCAGTTGCCTTTTGAAAAGCACCTTTGGGACTATTTTCAGGAATGTTTATAAGAGATACAATATTCTCCAGTTGTCTAAATATTTTTGACTTTATATCAGGTGCCATATTTTCATCTGAGCTGAGGATACTGAACAGTTCTTTCTCAATTATTATGTGTTTGCTTTGGCTTCAACAACAGATTGATTGCAATGGATTGTACAATGCACATAAGAAATTTTCTCTAATCTTATGCTAATTGCCAGAAAAAAGATGCTATCTAACTCAGTAAACAATAGTGGCAGCTCCCTAAGCCCCATCTCTTTCATATGACATGGGGCACTCTGGGGGAGTGAGAGTCTTTAAGCAATGTCATCTGCCCTTCTGTTGATAAGAGAGATGAGGAGAATATTCAAACTGTGAAAATGGTCTTTAAAAGGAGTGAAGTTTCATTCAAACCTAGCTGCACACTCTGTTCTCATCTGCAGATTTATCTCATAGCTGCTGTTCCATTGTTCAGTCACTTCCAGTTCTGGTATCATTTCATTAGGTTTGCTTGTCAGCAACTGGTTCTTTGTAAGTTCCTGTTGATGTAATCAGGGATAGTCTGTAGCCACTTAGTCTTCTGTCAATCTCTTTTGCTATCCTCCCACTTTTACAATTAAGAAATTTCTTATATATTTATTACATACTTACAAAGACATATCATATTTGACTTACAAAGTCATACATCATAGTACATCTGAGGTTGTTGATGCTACTTCTAGCAGTTTAAATCCCAGTTTCTATTCCTTCTCATTTGTCATGATATAGTTTTCATATAAATTAAATAAACTAGGTGATAGTATACAACTTTGGCACATAATTTGCTGTTTTGAACTATGTAGTTTTTCTGTGTTCCATTCTAATTGTTATTAATGAGGTAGACTAGTACTTCCAGGTTTTTTAAAGGCTATCCACAATTTGTTGTGGTAAAAAATCGTTAGTATAATCAATAAAGCATATAGATTTTCAAGGTGCCTCTTGTATCTTTTCTTGTGTTAATCCATCAGCTACTACCGGTAGTAATGTGACTTTGGACCCTTTGCCTCTCTTGAATCCAGCTTGTAAATCTGGTGATTGTTATTGCAATGATTTTAAAGTTGATGATAATCTCTTGAACTTTTTCTTACTAGATTGCACAATTGCTCAGTAGTTCAAATGCTTTTTAGAACTGCCCTTTTTGGCATCAGAATAACAATTGCTCTTTTCTGGTTCTTTGGCCATTATTGTTTTTTCCATACCTTCTTAAAGACAGCAAATAACACTTTAAATGCATACTTTCTCAAAATTTTAAAAAGTCTGGCTGGTATTTTATTAACTTCTGCAGCTTTATTGTTAGCAGTAATTTAGGGTCCATTTAACTTCCAGAATGTCTAGCCCTAGTTCAATGATTATATCTTCATATTCATACTTGATTTAGGAATCTATTCTTACAGTTTTTATATGCTCTCACCAATGCTTCTTATGCTTCAATGCTTCTACTAGACTCTTTTGTCTAGTAGATTTTGCTTACTTTGTCTTTTAAGGTGCCCAAAATCAAGTTTCTTTGATTTAATATAAGTTTTCTTAAATAAATGTCTTGATCTTTTGATTATACTGAGTTATAAATATAAATCTTGCTCTTCTCTGTAAGAAAACTCTGAAAAATGTCTTTTAGTTTGGTAAATAATCTTCAGTTTGTCCTGACGTTTGTTTTTTATTTTTATTTTTCTGCAGATCTGCATATCAGCATATATATTCAGCATATCTGCAGACAGCTGTATTTTGTCTCCTGTTTTTTATATTCTTAATTATATCTGTACTGTTTCCACAAGGTGTTACAAGTTGCTTTAGAACTTCAGTTTTCACTTCCTCTGCATGTATGGTTAAATTATTCTAATACATTTATTTGTTTGTTTATTTATTTATTCATTTATTTATTTTACTTATTAAATTTATATGTCACCCATCTTGTGGTTGAAGGTGATTTGAGCAGCTGTTGGCTTGCCTTGGCTGCAGATGAAATTCATTCTATCATTAGAGGAGGAGGGGAGTATATCCAAGCATTGACTTTGATACTTTTAGTTAATGTTTATGTATTGAATATTGTCACTGATTACACAAACTCATGATAGCTATTTCAGTTCTCCTATGATTTTCATGTCCACAGAACATGATTCTCCACAATTCTCCAAAGCAAATCTGATGTTCCTCTGATATGAAACAATCAATTCAAGTCCATTTCAGTTCACTGATTTCTGGAATATTAGTTTTCTTTTTAATATATTTCTGTTATGGTTAGATCAGATTTGCCTTGGTTGATGGTTTTGACATTTCACGGACTAATATCTTTCCAACATCAAACTTCTGTGTTTTCTGTTGCATCAGCAGCTGGATAGTTTGGCTTTGATCTGTCCATATCAGAAGCATCAGGCTATTCATAGTTACCCTCTGCTTTTTCCCAGTATTTTATTGGATACCGCCTGTCTTTAGGGACTCATTTACTGTTATCGTGGATATCAGCCTGGTTGTAAATGTCATTTTGATTCGCTTTACATTTCATTCTTCAGTGCAATTTATCTAGATTGATCCCTTTCTTTAACCTGCCCATCATGGGGTGACACTTCTGGCAGGGTACACTAGTAGTATAGCTTGTAGTATTATTGGGATGCTCAGACCTCTTAATCACAACGAGGAACACTCCATGAAAGGTGTTTTTTTAAAAATAGTACCTATATCTTATCTGGATTATATTACATAATCTTTACTATGATGAGTCCATATATACCTTTTTAAATTTTGCAACTTTTTTTGGCCTATAGTGGAGGAAGCGGTACACTATAAACTGCACAGTATGATAGCTTTGTCCAAACTTCTATATGACTTCTCCCAGCAATTCTGCCCATGGCGGAGGGCGGGGGAGAGAAGGACAGTTATTTTTGTTACCAATTCTTATTTTGTTTTACTTCCTAGTCTGAGTTTTTAACCTTGGTCAAAGAAACCTATAATATTTCAGACACTATCTTTTAAGAGAAGGAAACTATCAGGAAAAGGAAAAGCATATTTCTCTTTTCCAAGGAAAAGACGTTATTTTTCCTTTGAGCAGTTTTTTATAAGAATGATTATCATGAAAGCAATTTATATGAGGTGCTAGATGTTGTACTAGCATATTTTTTCAGACTAGTATGTAAAAGAGAGGCAATTTTCTGTGATTATGCTACATTTTAGAGTGGATTAAAATACACTTTACACTGTACATCTAATTTGCACTCAAACTAGCATATTTTTTTCCAAGTGCATCTTGATTCACACACTTATTAAACCATGGATGGTAACTGAATCTTATTAGCTTTCTGCCTTTCCTCCACTGTAAGCCAGTAGTGCCTGTACTAATATAGTATCTTTCTATTGTTTAAACTGCTTTTTCTGGATAATACCAGCACTCAAAATATCCATGGGACATGAAATATTATTCTTTCAGGACAGAAGATTTCTAGGCCAAGCATAGATCTATTGCCATTTTGGCAAATACGATCTACAGGATGCATTTGTTGAAGGGATAAGGGGTGGAATGGGGGCATATTCAGTAGAAAGAAAATAATTAAACCTTCTAGTGTCTGCTGATTCTTCCAATATTCTCATTATCTCTCCCAGACTTCCTTGCTGTAGGATATATGGATTAAATAATTTAGGGAGTAAATATTTATTGGTGAAGGCTAGTAAATGGGCAAGATTAACTCTTCCCCACCCTCCAGCCATTTAATTTCTTGCACAGAAGTTTTTCACTCTTGTTATTTGTTGCACAGCATTAGTTTTGCATGTTAGACAAATGTTGATAGTCCTTGTGTGCATTTTTAAGGCCTACCTCTTTCCAGAGTGACAGCAAGAAAGCCCTTGCACACTGATGGATTTGCATATTGGTATTCTCCAGATAATAACTATGTCATTTGTAAAGCTATTACAGCCATCTGTGCATCTCAGTAGAGAATTATATGGACCTGAGAAAACTAATTATAATTCTCAATTAATCATGGCACTTTCTGGATTATCTATACTAGAGAAGTATTCTTGCAGGTTGTAGACTAATGTCAGCATCTAGCCACCGAGGTACAAATCATGGCTGTCGTGGCAGCAAATGACAAGTGTGTCATTACATTATTATCCAAATAGATGGGTTACATACATGTGTCAGCCATTGCAATGCAATTAGATAATTGTATCATTTGCATGATGACCTCATGATCAGGGTGGGATTCAAATTTCTTAACAACCAGTTCTGTGGGCATGGCCGAATTTGTGGGTGTGGCTTGGTGGTCATGTGACTGGCTGCGTGGCTTGTATGTAAATATTGTAAATATATATTAAAGATTGATTTTTTATTTTAAAAAGAGCAACTTTTACTCAAAATCAGGCAAAGCAGGCAGGCAGATTGAGCTGCTTGCAGAATCACAGCTTCACTCCTAGATCTACCTGTCTGCAATCTGCTGCCTGAGTCTGCACTGAAAACAGAAGCTTCAGTCCTAAGGAAGGTTCAGCTCTGCTCTCAGGCCACTTCTCCCTCCCCCAGACCCCTGAATATCACCCTTGACTGGGCCTCAGGAAACCTCCTGGGTGGGGTGGGGAGGAGAGGAGGGGCCAGCCAGTGGTGTGATTTGCGGTTCTCCAAACTGTGCAGAATCATAACAACCCGTTCTATAGAACTGGTCCGAACTGGTAGAATCCCACCCCTGCTCATGATTCTATGTTGTCATTTTGATCTTGTCATGACACCCTATGGATGCTGCAGCATTAAAGCCAGAATGGACTTCTTTTGAAGTACAACTTTGGAGAGTTAAGATGACTACATGTCATGTGCAGCTGCTCCTCCTGGACCCTCGGGAGGGCAAAAACAGCTCTCCCAGAAAAACCAGAAGTCATGAAACGGGGCTGTTTCCAACTTCTGGTGGGCCTCCAGAGCATGGGGAGGCTGTTTTGCCCTCCCAGAGGCCCAGGGGAGGCCTCCAGACCCTTGGGAGGGTGAAAACCCCTGGGCTTTGGAAGCCCACCGGAAGCCGGAAACAGGAAGTTCTGGTAGGACACACCCACCATGGCCATGCCCACCCAGCAACTGGGCAGCGAACCGGTTGCTGGGGTTTTGAATCCCACCCCTCTACAGTCCCTGACAAGAAACAAGAGGTTATCTGATTTGAACTCATCAAACTACTTTATGTAATGTGGCCAACGGATCAGAAATTTGTACAGCTCATAGAATTATTTTTAAAACAGCAGCTTAATGCTAATGTGATCTTGGCTTATTGTGTCAAGTTGTTGATTCTCTTCCCCCACCCACCCTTTTTTGGGAGGGCACTGACACTGGGACAGGAGAAGTGCTGGAGATAATTATACAGTGTTGTGAGAAATAAAAAGGAGAGAAGGTGAGAGGTGAGGTTCTGGACCTTTATTTGATGAGTTAGTGTGCAATGCTAAGCAATTGCCAAAATGAGCTGTACAATAATTCACTTCGCTCTTGTGAATTAGAGTCCGTAACTAGAAAACATTGTACATGGTAAGAAGTAGGCTGCTTCTAAACATTTTAATTGTTTAATCCTCTGCCTCAAATATAGAACAGAGGCTCAGGTGATGTCTTCTTGGTTGTTCTTCCACAGATTTTTTTTCATTGGTGGCCATTAATAATTGAGGAGAACTCATGTTAAAGATTCTTATATTGACTGACAATGATTTTCAGCCTACTACACCGCTGAGCATTAAGCTGTAGATTGTTCGTTCATTTCTCTGGATACTGCTGGCTTCTGGAATGTGCTGCTATGTTATTATTTCCTGAAACAACAAAGGGGGGATTTGAACTTTACAGATATTGGATCATATTTTAATCAGCAATCTTAGCCTTTTTAATTTTCATCATTTTCTGCAAATAAGGATTATTATATTTTATATCCTTTTATAATGTAAATATGATATTAAAGTGTTTCTTTTCTTTGGAGTTGGTTACTTCTCTTCATTAAAACAGCACGTGCCTATGCTAGTGATGTGTCTTTAATCCTGATGAAGTATGGAACAGCTGAACTGCTGCACAAGATTGAGAGTTATGAAATAATGGTCTTTCCAGTTTCAGAATCTAAGTTTAATATAGTTGGTCGTAAACCACTGCATTAATTCTAACATAGTGTTCATGGTTAATAAACATTAGGTTTCACCTTTTAAGGTTTTCCGTTGCCAGCCTTCTGTTCAATTTTAATTATCTGCAGGCTACTTTTCCATATTTTTATTCTTATTTGGTTTATATACTCAGATTAGAATTTGGTGTATGTATGTATGTATGTATGTATGTATGTATGTGTTTCTTGATGTATTAAGCCATTAAAAAACAAATAAGAGGGGAGTGGCATGTCTTTGTGTTAATTCAACTTGCTCACACATTAACTATTGTATAAACTGTTTTTTAATCTCCTCATGTCATACTTCATAGAGGGTTGCTTCACTTGTATTACCAGGAAACTTAATTTTGTAGCCTTGTCTGTAAAAGCATTTGCTAAAAATTGCCAAAACAGAACTAAAACTTTTTTTCTAAAATTACTTTTGGAATCAAAGCAAAATAGTATAAACCCTTAAATAAAAGCTACCTGAATTGCAAAAATCTATATGACCATTAAATGGTGGAAAAGGGTATCAAGATTTTTGCAGCCCATGTATGATAGCCCTACTTTAAATCCATCTGTTATAGTGTTCTAACTGCCAATATCCAGTACAAGCAGCTAATCAGGAATAACTCACAGGTAGTTCTTCTCTATTTCTTCCAATAGCATTTACACTTATATACCACTTCATAGTGCTTTACAGTCCTTTCTAAGCAATTTACAAATATCAGCATATTGCCCCAACAATCTTGGTCCTCATTTTACCGACGTCGGAAGGATGAAAGGCTGAGTCAGCCTTAAGCTGGTGAGAATTGAACTGCTGGCAGTTGGCAGAATTAACCTGCTATTCTGCATTCTAACCATTGCACCATCACAGCTCTAATTTTGTTTATGAGAATCTAATTCTGTAGAGAGGGTATTTGGACAGTATATATTCCTTGATTATGTCCATGAAAAGAAATCTGCTACAATGTGTATTGTGTGTATCCCACGCTTTAAGGTTTAAGCTGCATTTATAACTACTCCCCTCCAACACCCTTTATTTTCACAATGACCCAGTGCAGCAGTCAGGACAGTCTCAGGGACATCCAGTGTTCTTGCATGGCCAAGAAAGAATTTAAATATAGGCCTTAGTATATATAATTACTACATTCAGTCTATTATTCAACTTGGCTTACACTTGTCTATCGTATACTGCTTATCAAATCTTGACTGCTGTTGATTCTGACATTCTTGATCCTCCAAGAAAAATAATTTTATTAGTTTAACATTTTATTAAGTTATAAGATAAAATGCAAATGTATTCCTATTTATTTTGTAATTTTATTATTTATTTATTTATTTATTTATTTATTTATTTATTTATTTATTGGACTTGTATGCGCCCCAACTCTGAAGACTCAAGCGGCTCACAACTAAAATAACCACAATAAATAATTAAAAAGGAATTAAACAGATCATAAGCCCAAAATAGTAAATCTAAAATTTAAAATAATTTAAAACCCATCCCCAGGGAGGGATCACAGCCCGATTGGTGAACAGCCAGGTCTTCAAATCATGGCAGAAGGTGCGGAGGTCAGGGGCCAGGCGGAACCCCAGGGATAGTTGGTTCCAGAGGTCAGGGGCCGCGACAGAATAGGCTCGTCGCCGGGAGACCGCCAGCCGGCATTGACTTGCCGACGGGACCCCGAGGAGTCCTTGCCTGTGTGCTCGCCCAGGCCAGTTTTATCAATAGTATTGGTGATAGTCTATGTATTTGCAGACTTTATTCCTAGTCATAGACATTCATCCATTGTAGAAACAGTTCTATTAGTTAATTAAACTTTGTTAATTAAGCTGGTCCTTATTGTAAACATGATTGCAAGTCTCCTGTCCTATCCTCATTTTCAGATGTAATGTGCTATTGAGATTATAGGCAGTAAGCCCAATGGAGTTGCTGAGATGAATTACACACAAAAGTGTTCTTTACTCAAAATCATTTCATATCAAAGGAGAATACTGAGATCAAGAGAAGTTGGTTTCCTTCAGTGGCTTCAACTTGGTCTGTAGGAGGAAACATATTTTTCAGGAATAATATTTTAGAACTATGGTTTAGTATGTCCTCAAGTAAGAGCCTTGGTGGTGTAGGCTGTTAAATGCCTAGCACTTAGTTCCAGCTGCCTGAAATTACTGCAGGCTCGAATCCCACCAGGCTCAAGGTTGACTCAGCCTTCCATTCTCTCGGAGTACGTAAATTGAGGACCCATGATTGTTGGGGGCAATACTTTGAAAAAATGCCACTTACTAATAAGCAGGCATATACAATGGAATGAAGGCTATTGCTGAGCGCATTGGGTTGTGCTCCAAAAATTGTAAGCTGCCCTGAGTCTCCGGAGAAGGGTGGCATATAAATAGGAATTTAAAAAAAAAAAAGTATGATAGAACTGTGCTGTTCTTCTTTTCTTTCTTATCTGGCAAGCCAAGTATTATCAAAATAAAGTTTTTTGGATGTAATTAACATAGAGATAAAAATATGAAATATAAATAAATAAATTAGTTTAAAATCTATAGACTTTTAGTATCATAGAATAGGCAGCTTGGATTTTAATATGTAAGGTGTTGTAGTGCTGTAATGTCCAAATTGAGAAAGAAGATAAATTTTGATTTTAGGATATATGTTTGCTAAATCTCAGAATGCTACTTTCAATTGTTACATTATTATGGGTGTCTAGATTTCTCATTATTATGTGTTGTCAACTTCAAGATCTATAGTATGCAAGCTGTTGCTTATCAACACATTAAAAGCGGCTTAATAAAAGGAATTGGTAGCCTGGTATATTTCTTCCCTCAATACACTATAGTGGAAAAAAATAGTAAATTTAATCTTTCATAATTATTTTCTTGTACAGCCTCTTGGTTTTGCTAAAAATAACAACCTGCCAATTTTTTAATAACTTGATGTAGTTTTCAGATGTTTTGTTTTTACGATGCAGCATGTTATTTCTTCTGGGGAAAGTAATAACAGCTTGGTACTGCATAATCAGAACCAATACATAATGCAGCAATATGAACAGTTGTGCCTTTGATTGCCTATACTTCATTGTGAAAAGTCACTTCCAGGCAACTGGATTCAGAAATTATATAATAGGCAGGTGATAGGTAAATGGGCTTGAGATTTCTGTAAATCAACAATGGAATGAGATGCCTGAGATTTGAATTCTTGCCTAAATCTTAGACTATGGAAACTGATGTGACTCTCTAAATTCAACTACTTACTGAAAGCTAAATCACAAAAGTTGATAAAGGAAAGAGAGCTTGTCATTGTATTGAGCTTTCTTTTTCTCCATAGTCAATAAGAGTGTCAGTTTCAAATAGAAACTTCCAAAGCAGGCAGGAGGAAATATGCAATTGAAGTTAGTCAATGCTTATTTTGTTTTTGAGAAGCCAATTTTCCACCCTTTCTAAAGCAAAAGCAAACCTTGATGAAAAGCCTAGCAAACTGTTAAATTAGCAGAGAAGAGATATATTGAAAAGCGTGTCTTATTTCGCAGAGATTAATTGTACTGTTCTCTTTTTCTTCTCACTTACAGAAGCTGACAGCAATCAGAATTATGTGACAACAGAGCCTCAGCTGATCTTCTATCCCAGCGTTACCTATGCAATCATTGGCAGCTCTGCTATTTTTGTGTTGGTGGTGGCCCTCCTGGCCCTAATTTTGCACCATCAGCGAAAACGCAACAACCTCATGACACTTCCCGTACATCGGCTGCAGCATCCTGTCCTCTTGTCTCGTCTCGTCGTCCTTGATCATCCACATCAGTGCAATGTCACCTATAATGTTAACAATGGGGTCCAGTATATGTCTACCCAGGGCTATCATAGACCTCCAGATTTAGATTCGCCACCATCTTATTCAGAAGCTGTGCTAGATCAAAGGTACATTGCAGTAGTGTAACCAGTGGGGTTTCTCCTCCTTGTTCTGTTTTTTTTTGTACACCCGATGCTTCTCTTTCATGATAGCTTCCTTTAACAGCTGCACCTCCCTTGCTTCATTAGCATTGATTTTACTGGGTTGATGCCTCATAAACTGCTTCAATATTTATACCCAAATTTCCTGCCTGACTATTTACTGTCATTAAGGCAAGTCGCAATTGCTGCAGTTTGAACTTCACCACCAAGCATAATTTCCTCCTCAGTACAGGAATCCACTTTAAAGATTTCTGCTGACAGAAATCTGTCTATCTTCTGATTTCAGAAATGATTCTTTCAGATTTGGAGTATGTCATGGAAATAATGTGGAATCCATCTTGTGGTCACACTTACAATTTAGTTCATCAGAATGATGATCAGTGTAGAGGCCATTTTCTTTTTAATGCCCCTTTTTGTACCCTACTCAAGATGCCCCTTTTTGTACCCTACTCAAGATGCTTTTGAGCCAACACGATGCCATTTTCATCCCACGAAAAGATCACTTTTCACTTGTGTTTGCTGCTTTTTTTTTTAAAGGCAGATATGTACAGTATTTCCAGGATAGTGAGGAACAGAACCCTAAAAAAATCATACAGAATGTTGGGCTAGTATTGCCGTTGTTGCCTGAAACTGGAGGGAGAAAACACACACACACACACCTATTTCCAAACTTCATCTTCCAATGTGACATATAGTGAGCATTTATGCAGTTCATTGGTATTGTTTGGGAGCTGCTTAATCATTATAAATAATTTAAAGCAAATTTAATTTTTAAAAAGCTTGTCTTCGAGTAAATGGACAAATTGCATTTCAGTATTAATAGCATCACTTGCACACGATTCTTACAAACTGATCAAAATTTCCACTAAAGAGACAATCAGTTGTATTTCTTAATAACAATATATTAGGGATAATATATTGAGAGGAAGATCTGCATCCATTGAGGAAAATTAAAAATCCATTTATAGTGTCTCTGTCCCCCCTAAAGGGGAGGGGGTTAATGCGAAACCATGGCAACTAATAATTTATTAATAAGTGATGCATATATACATTATACAGAATTTAATTTAACTCCCCAAGCTTTTAAGATGTAGCACTTAAAAATCAATGAGAAGTCCCTTTCAACAACAAATACCAATTCAATATATTGTCTGCAGTCAGTTATGGGAACTAAATTGTAGGGTTTTTTCCTGTTTTTAACATATGAAGCCAGTCCATGAATTTCTTAGTTTTGCTGCTAAGATTCTTACTGGTTTCAGTGGTGATAATGGGCATGGGTGGCTGCAACTTGTGTAATGCTGATTGACTTCTAATATGTCTTCAATTTGATCACACCATCTATTGCAAAAAACATAAAGCATTTTATGTTTTCATGTGGGGAGAAGCCATTCTAAGTATATTTTGGGAGACTTAATACTTTTAAACACAATTGTTCCTTCCTTATTGTTTCCAGTGCAAAGTAAGGTCAACTTACCCTACAATAACACATAACTATAAACAATTTTAGCACATTTGTGAGATGCTAGAATATATCTTAAGAAGCCTGCATCTTGGTGGATTCCACCATCACCTATGTGCAATTTCCTGAGCTGACAGCTATAGTTGACCTTGAAATAGTATACCAGGGACAGCACAACATAAAATAAAATTCCTAAAGTTTTACCATCTTATTATTTTTCTTTTCCAGTAACATCAAAATTGCAGTTTAGTAATACCGAGGCCAAGCAGTACTGGCTACTAGCTGAATGGAAGTTTCTGGCTTCTGAACAAAAGTTACTTGTCAAAAGTCAACCCATCAAGTCAGTTCTGTTGTGACTTGGCCATTCAAGTAGTGTACATTTTCATATGCATCTTTATTGTAATATAGTAATTTGAACTGGGACATTCTCCCAGGATCAAGGAATAGAACACCCTCCCTGATCAGTTGGAAGCTGCAAGTAATGTTACTGGAAGACTGGTATTACAGGATAAACTGAGAGTTTGTCCCCTGATTTCTGAAGGTTTGAGGGGTAAAATAATCCCATTTTCATTCTTAAATTCATCCAGAATGGCCTTCTGGATATCACAAATGGGATGATGGGTAATATAAGTGAAATGAGTGGTCCAGATAGATAGAATGATGATTGATTGATTGATTGATTGATAGATAGATAGATAGGTAGATAGATAGATAGATAGATAGATAGATAGATAGATAGATGAGAGGAGGGAGGGAGGGAGGGAGACAATGAGAATTTTATTGGCCAAGTGCATTGGACACAAGGAATTTGGCTTGGTATATGCTCTCAGTGTACATAAAAAGATACGTTGTCAAGAGTCAAGATTTGTGTCTTTATAACTTGATGAAGCAAAATTCAGGTACTATTTATTTCATACATCTGGTAACTTGACATCTAATTTATACTTTGCAGCAGACCCCCATGGTTTGATCTTCCTCCGCCTCCATATTCCTCAGAAACAGGATCCCGGAATCACTTAGATCTTCCTCCATATCGTTCTCAAACTGGAAGTGTGATAAGCACAGATGCTTCAGAGGCAAGAGGTCCAGAGACTTTGGACAGCAGTCCATCAAGAAACCTTTTTACCAATACGGGGCATCACAGTACACTGTGTGAAATTACAGCCGAGCAAAGTGACTCTCTGATCAATTCAGTTTCTATCTGAAAACTGTAAACAATTATTTATGCACATTTTTATGGATGTCTGCTTGAACTTGTACTGAGATTAAGAAGTCCCAAATCATTTGGCCTTTTTCTACTCGATGATCGCAAATGTTTCTGTGAAAGGAACAAGAGCTATGTGCATTGCCATTAAACAACTTCCCTCAATCATTTCAAGGGAGAATGAGCAAGAAAAGGTGCCAGTGGTCTCAGTCGTGCTAGATTTAACTACTGAATTATGAAGGTTGAAGCACTTGAGAACAACAGTTCATTTCACTTCCTCTCTGTCATAACATGCTGTTAAAGTATATCGGGTATTTACTAGAATTCATGTACTGAAATCAAACATATGTACACACGTGTCTCAAGACATGCCTGTGTTTCAAATGATCTTCATTGCTTTTTTAAAATTTTCTTATTTATGATTGTAAGAATGTATATAAAAATAATAGTAAATGAGACTTGCATTAATGCAAGTATTGAACTGTATTGCTGATGGCATCTGGAAGTCCACTTTCAATAGAAAAATAAAATTCTGAAGGGTCATCGGAAATATCATCTGTACAGTTTAACCTATGTTGTGTTCAAATCACAAGCTCTGCTATGGAGTAAACTATTATTACTTCAGTAAGAAAAATTAATATAATTTTTGATGGACAGGATTAAAAGGATTTTAAGCCACCTAAACATTAATGGAATTTGAGCTGACAGCTACTGACTAGGAGACAGATCTTAGAGTCATGGTGGGTGGTTCAGTGAAGATACCAACTGCATGCAGCTGCTGTTACAAAAGAAAATTAAATGAAAAGGAGTTCTGTCTTTGGAATATTAGAAAGGGAATTGAATTAGAATTGGTGATCCTAATGTCCTTATATGCTGTATATCCATGTTGTGGTTACACTTAAGAGTATTGTTTGTGGTTCTGCTCACCCAGCATATGAAACCGATACAGAGCTATAAAAGGTACAAAATGGACAATAGAAATGATTTGGGACTGGAATTGCTTCCCAGCAAGAAGAAACTATAGCCTGAAATGAAGGAGGGTGAAAGAAACAGAATAGAAGTCCACAAAATCATTCACAATATAGGTATGTGATCAAGAGAAGTTTTCTGCCTTTTCCATGTTAGAACTTGAGATCATTCATTGACACAAAATGTAGGGCAATTTAGGATCATCAGAATGAATTACTCTCTTATACAGCAAGTTGTTTGATCTATGGAATTTGCTGGCAACAATGAGTAATGGCAGCAATTTGGATGGCTTTAAAGAGGACTGGACAAGTTCATGGAAGATCAGGCTACCAAAGTCTACTCTTATTTATGGCCCTTTGCTTTCTCCCTGAATCAGAAGTCAGTGTGCTATACTGGAGGCTATCTCCTTCCAGTCCAGGTTTGAGATTCCCAAATCGTTCTGTTCTGTGATCCAGAATATGAGACAACATAGCCCTACAGCCTGATTGTACAAGGCTCTCATATTCATCTGTCTATCACAATGTGTGTGATTTCAGCTTTCTTCCTATAGTGAAGCATCAAAAAAGTCTACCTTGTATTCTTTTATAATTAGTATGTGTATATTAGGGGTTGTGTGAACCAGATTTTAGCATTCTATCTTGCATAAATGTAATGTAAGAATTTGGTGGCTTACTTGGATGCCTATTTTGACAGATGTATCTCAGTTTTGTATATGGTTATTCATATTTCTTTCTCCATTCCTCCCTCCCTCCCTCCCTCCCTCCTCTCTCTCTCTCTCTCTCTCTCACACACACACACACACACATACACACAGATGAAGGAGCTTTACATGTCAAAATGCAGTTTTCTGATTGTCTGGAAAATAAGTTTAGTCTGGGCATGCTTTGGGTTTCTCATTGTAAAAGAGAAGATTACAAATGTTCCATTTCCTCTCTCTGTGTATGTAGCTTTGAGAGAGATTCTGAGTACCTTGGAATTCATATATCAGTTTGCAGAGCTTATTAGACTTATTGGGGAATATCTTTCATACTATGAGACAGAAACTTTTTATAAAAAATGGTGCCAGTTCATGGTAGTATTTCCTTGTTGAGGAATCATAGAACTGATTCATTCCTTACATAGCTTGTTTATTTGCTACATATACTCCATTATTTACATTGTAAGTATGAGGTGGAGATAGATACCACACTTCTTCCTGTATATTTACAAACATGCACTTCTCTTGCATATAATATGCTTTATTTTTAACGTTGGTGCATTTTGGAATGGTGTGAATCAGTTTTTAGAATTATTAGTGTTTGAGAGTTATTCATATAATTCTAAAATAGTGAAATAAGAATCCAATGGTTTTAAAAGCATGACATCAAGACAATTTCTGTTTGTTTGTTTTTACCCAAACGTAAGTATAGAACACTATAAGTATAGTCATTATTGGGAAGATTGAATGGGCATTTTAACTCATTGTCCACCTCTGTATCCAATCCAGCTCCTGTGATTTGTTAATTCATCAATGCAAATTTCAAGCCCGAGCCATCTGGTCTAAACTGACATTGAATTAGCAACAAACATTATAGATTTTTTTTGTTCCTTTTGAGGGAGTTTTATTTGGACTGAGGTACATAGTGGTTTTTTTAGTAAAAGGCATAGCAGTTACTTACACATTTAAAATAATGTTTTGTGTGACCATGAGGTACTGTTTTATTACATTAAGTTTGTGTTCATTCAAATCACTGTCCTTTCTACAATAAGTACAACGCCTTTAAACTGTATATATGTATATTTCTATTGAAATACTCGGATTTGGACTCTTAAAATAAATCCCTTTTTCTAAATGTATCTTTTCATTTCCTGTTAGAAGTTTGAAATAATCAAGAGAACTTCTTAGTAAAATATATGATCCTGAACATAAGCAGAGCACTGAAAGAATACTGAGTAATTATATAGCAGAGCATGCAATTTGAAAGGAAAATAAATGTTGCTTACAATATATAGTTGTCTTGGATGTAGGGTAGAGGTTTGACCTACTGTCAGTGAATGCTAATAGGCCTGTATTATTTGTGAAGTAAAATAGATTAAGAAATACCAAGCAGACAAAATCTGCAATTAACCAATATATGGGAACAGGAGGAAGGGGAGGCAGGCAATACCATGGAAAATGTGATGGGCATAGAACATAGAATAATAGCGTTGGAAGGAACCTCGAAGGTCTTCTAGCCCAACCCCTGCTTGAGCATTTCAGCCAAATGGTTGTCCAGTCTCTTTTGAAAGCCAGGAGGTAGGTCTGATGGGCATCAGGGCCAGCTGCACTAGGAGATGACAAGTTAAAGATCCTCATATTTGGCTCTTGGTATGTATTCCAGGAAGCAGACTGTGGCAGCCCTGGGCTACAGCTGTTGCTTTTGAATGTCAGATCAGTTTGTAATAAATCCATTCTCATTCGTGATCTTATTGCAAATGAGAGAACCAATCTGGCATATATAACTGAAAAGTGGGTAGGCTCAGATAGGTTCCCCCTTTATAAATAGTCTACTCAGGTTTTAGATTTTGTATCAGTTGGAACTTGAGGGGATGGGTGAGGGGCAACCACTATTCTCATTGCATAGTCATTGCAGGGTCTCAGAGGGAGTGTTCTACAGATAACAAGAAGTAGAACTCCTCAGTTGAATGTGGGCCTTGGGAAACAGGTGGGATTCTTGCTGCTATATCACACTGTTTATCCCAAGGTATCATCTCTGCTTGAGCTGTTGAATTCTGTTTCTGGGATAGTTTAGCACAGAGGTGGTATTCAGTAGGTTCTGACCAGTTCTGGAGAACTGGTAGTGGAAATTTTGAGTAGTTCAGAAAACCAGCAAATACCACCTCTGACTGGAGATTTTACAGTATCCTTCCCCTGCCACACGCACGCCACCCCACAGAACCGGTAGTAAGAAAATTTGAATCCCATCATTGGTTTAGCAGGTCCCAAACTGTTAGTCTTGGAGACTTCAATTTTCCATTTGTTGTAGAGATTAAGAAATTAACCTTGATGGAGATATGTAAAGCAGCAAAAGGTGAAACATATCTTAAGTCCGGAACAGATAAAATGCGCAGATGCAGCACAAACACCTCCCTAATTCACAGAAATATAAGAAGGCAGAGGAGGTAGAGTACAATTAGACTAGCAAGATTATTATTATAGCCTCTTTGAAAATTAGATAGGATGTCAACTATACAAGAGTTGATTTAACAATTGCCTGTTGAGAAAAGCCAAAGTGGGGAATCTTTTTTTCCATTCAGTTGAGGCCTTGGGTGAGTCTAGAACTGATGTGACTTGGAGGTCTTAGACCACATTACCCCTGTGTGGCCCTGTCCTGTGGACCTTGCTTTTTTAAGGAATTCCAGGAGTTGAAAGGTCAAAAGGAATATCTGAAGCGCTACTGAAGAAAGATGAAGAGCTATTTCATTCAGGTTTCTGATCAGGGTACCAATTATTAGGACATCATTGGTCCTGCTTATTAATAACTTTTGGTGGAGCTGAGATGAGAGAGTGCATTCTCTTAGTGGCTTTCACTACCATCTACCATAGTACTGTTCTATGTGTTTGTGTGTGTCTGTGTCTTGGTGAGTACTGTATATCAGTGGTCCCCAAACTTTCCATCTTGGCAGCCTGGCAGATGGGGAGAGGGGATGGTTCCATGTGAGAGGCAGCCACCATATGTGCTTGCAACTTGCACAAATGGAGCTACGCTGAGGGAGTCTGCTGCTTTTGTGGCCCAGTTCCAAATGGGCTGCAGGCCAGTTTGGCCCACGGCCTGGGGTTGGGCAACCCTGCTGTATATTGTCAACTGAAAACAGAAAACATGCATAATACTCTTGCTTCCTATTTTCCCACAAGAAGACTTCTGTGAGGTTGGTTGAATATTGAGGTTATTCCCATTGTCTCTCACTGGTGGGATGCCTCAGGGCTCAACCTTTTCACCTCTTCTGTTTAATACCTAACTGAAACCACTTAGGTCATCCATTAATTTGGGGCACAGTATCATCAATATGCAGACAATATCTCATTGTACATCTCAGACCCAAGCCATTCAAGTGATGCTGTCAATGTCCTGAGGCTGTTCAGGTCTAGATGGGGAGGAACATACTAAGGCTCTATCCTGCCAAGAACAAATGGGTGTAGCTGTTCAGACTCCATAGATGCCAGAATGTTTAATCTTTGGCCTTGGTTGGGGAAGCAGTTACCTATCTGATGCTATGTGCACTTTTGGAGTCTTCTGGTTGGTTTCTGGGTACAATTCAAAATCCAGTTTTGTTTTTTTTAATTACATTTATATGCCGCCCTTCTCCGAAGACTCAGGGTGGCTTACAATTTCTGGGATACAACCCAGTGTGCTCAGCAATAGCCTTCATTCCATTGTATATGCCTGCTTATTACTAAGCGGCATTTTTACAAGGTCAGCTAATTGCCCCCAACAATCTTGGGTCCTCAATTTACCTACCCCGAGAGGATGGAAGGCTGAGTCAACCTTGAGCCTGGTGGGATTCGGCTCACAATAATTGTAGGCAGCTGGATCTTAAGAGCAGGCATTTAACAGCCTGAGCCACCAAAGTTTGATGTTGGAAAGATATTAGTCTGTGAAATGTCAAAACCATCAACCAAGGCAAATTGTGTATGAACAATTACTAGGATGGCGAAGCCTACAGCCAGACATCATTTAGCAATTGGACAGCAGTGCCCTCAAGATGATGTAGTTCTTGCAGGGATTCAGGGAACCTAGGTGCAATGTGTCAGGGCTCCGTCATCCACCCCCATTCAAATCATGAGTCTCTAGCCACTTCTCTCAAGAGTAAAAAAGATTTATTAGGAGTGAACATGCCGTGCTACCTGGGTGCAGCTGATTCTGACACATCATTCATTTCCTCCTTGAGGAAATGAATGATCTTCCCCACCCCCTGGATGTATAGTCCTCCAATAGGACACATCCATAGCCAAGAGTCATCAATCATGCTCTCCAGTAATAATCTTGTGCCAGAAGCTTCAGCCTAGCAGTTATCTATGAAAGCATTTAAGGAATGCACTACTTCCCCCACTCCCTTTCTACTGGCAACTCTAAAAGACCAGAGAAATATTATTGAGTTGACACAATGTAGACTAGCCTCCTGGTGATGCACACTGGCCAACACAACTTTGTCATGGCTAAATTCGCTGCTGGATCTCACAAGGATCACCCAACAGAAAATACCAAAAATAAAAACAAGGCTCTATGGCCAGATGACTTATAAGATACAAAAGGAACTACCAGATTGCTTAGCCAATGTTTTTATTATGATATTTGAAGAACTCTGTGAAGTATCCATGACTGGAAAATAGCAATATAATCAATATAAATGAACACCTTTAATAATCTCTCCTGATTTCAGCAAAGGATTTGGCAAGATGGTATTTTGATTAGCAAAGTAGTTGAGTCAGGCTTCATGACAATTCAGTTATTTCCTTAATTTAATTTTATTAGTATATTTATGCCTTGATGCAGTCCTACAAAATTCTCATCACATTACAGGAGTACTGGAATTAAAACATCTGAATGAAAAATTTAAAAATATAAACAATGTTTAAAATAAACTCAGATCCTGACATTCTCCCAACCATTCTCCAGAAGAGCTGTTTTAGCTTCTTTGAAGGCAGCTCTAGTCAAGGATTCAGCACACAGTAGCAATTAACAATTAAGTGGCATACCTAATTGTCTTGAAAATCATTCATCATAAAAGTCAGGTACTGAGTGGTATGTCATAAGGTTAAATTCTAAGCTCTCATTTTAATTCACTGAATGAAGACATTAAAATAATTATCAAATATTATACCACAAACTGGATGAGATAGCTAATAAATCCAAAAATTTTGAAGTAAAGTTGAGAACTCTCTTGATGGCCGTAAGGGCTGAATCTTTTAAGGCAGCAACCTTATCTGGTTGCCAAATTAACCAAAACCTATTCTGGTTAATCTGGCTCCCAGTTTCAAGGCCAGATAGAGAAAGGGCAAATTACTGTTGAGTTGAAAACATGTATGATTTAAATCTTGGAGTATGCATCAGTGGTGGGATTCCAATTTGTTTACTACTGGTTCTGTGGGTGTGGCTTGGTGGGCGTGGCAGGGGAAGGATACTGTAAAATCTCCAGTCAGAGGTGGGATTTGCCAGTTCTAACTATCCAAAATTTCCACTACCGGTTCTCCAGAACTGGTCAGAACCTGCTGAATACCATGTCTGGTATGCATAGAAAAACTAATTTTGTGTTTTGCAAGAGGCAGAACTACTTATATATATATAATTTATCTGCAACAAAAGTATTTGTTTAGCCATATAGTATCTATAATCTTCTGCTATAAGCAAGGCTCTGAATATGGAGTTAAGTATCTGGAGAATCAAGATTTATTGCCAAGTCTGGCAGAAGTCTTTCAACAGAAAAGGCTGAAAATAATATGATACTTAATGAAGATACATTCAAATTTATCTACTTATAAAATAGAAACCAAACTCACAGGTATAAAATAAGGAGTAACTGACTTAGTCATTGTATTCTAATCTTGAAATAGTAATTGAATGCAAGCTAAATGAATCAGCAGTGTGAAGAGGCTGCAACAAAAAAAAGAGGGGAAATGCTATCTTAAGCTGCACTTTCAGAAATAGTTTCCAAATAATGAGAAGGAAAACTTTATTCTATACTGGTTAGATCCTACTTTATTTGGCTCTACATTTGAAGAAGTATTCAGAGAAAGTGGAGCAGCTCAAAAAAAAATAAAGTTAAACAAGGACTAGAAACTAAATCCTACAGTTTGAAGGAGTTAGGCATGTTTAGTCTAGAAAAGAGAAGACTGACAGGAGATACGATAGCATTCTTCAAATACCTGCAAGACCAAGATGTGCTTTCTGTTAAGTTTGCATGAAGAGTCAGACGCGAGGAATTCCAGCAAAAGACTTTATTAATGACAACAGCTCGAATGGACCCGTCCGGTAAGGCTACGGCTGCTTATAGCCGCAGCTGTAGCTGCTAGCCAATGGGAGTGCAGGGTTTCTTCGCACTATTTAAACCAATACCATTTGACATTTTACAAGACCAATTCAAATAAAACCAATAACATTTAAACCTACATACATAACAACACCCTCCCCACTAGGTTCAGTCCATACCAAACCCCAACCTATCTAATGTATTCCTTTAAATAGGTGGGGCTCTTACGCAATGCTGAGACCTTCGTGGTTCAGAATCTTTATTGTTCTCACCCAGTGAGGGAAATGTGTCTGCTGACATTTCCCTGTTAGGACTTCCTGTGAAAGAAGACCCTGTTAGACTGTTAGAATCTGGTCTCTCCTCCCAACCCATCTCCATTCCAATGTCACCCAAGTCTGGTAGTGATGTACAATCTTCCACTTCTAAGGATGGATCTAGGCATTGTGACAGGGTTCGGGATGGTTCCTGTCGTAATGACTCTACTTCTAAGGATGGATCTTGGCATTGTGACAGGGTTCGGATGGTTCCTGTCGCAATGGCTCGCTACACAAAGGGTTGATTCCTGTTTGCTGATATTCCTCCTGTTCCTCCCCTTCCCCTAGAAGAGACATCAGGTGAGGGACCTAGAGAGAGACAGGGGCGATGTTCCTGAGTGAACCGGGATCTGTTGGTCAATGTGCCTGCTCCAGAGGAGGCCATCCTCTGTTTGAACCCTGTAAGAAAGAGGGCCAGTGATGTGAGTTATTTCAGCAGGAATCCACAAAGGTTCACCTGTAAGGTTCCTAGCATAGACAGAATCTCCCACACTAAAAGAACGAACTTTGGAAGTGGAATCCAGTGGTGTATTGGGTGCATAAGTGGGATGAAGTCGGTCAAGGGAAGACTGTTTCCTGCCCATTAACAACTCTGCTGGGGACAAGTTAGTTGATGGGCTAGGAGTGATGTGTTGAACACCAAGAAGCTTTTCAAGCTTCAGTGATGTCCCCAGGACCCAGCTGCTGAAGCTTTTCTTTGTAAAGCTGCACCACGTTCAGCCCGCCGCTCGGAAGGGTGCCCAGGGGCTGTAAGGGCATGTCTGATGCCCTGTTGAGCTAGAAAGGATTCAAAAATGTTAGACGTGAATTGAGGGCCATTGTCAGAGACAAGGACATCTGGTAACCCATGGGTTACAAAGAGCTTTTGAGCTGCTTGATAACAGCCTCAGTAGTAGTAGAAGTCATGAGAATAACTCTAGCCATTTGGAGTATGCATCTACAATTACTAGAAACGCGGTGCCCTCTTGTAGGGCCTGCAAAATCAATGTGGATTCTAGACCATGGGCCCCTAGGACATTCCCATTCCTGTGTGGGGCGGAGGTGGGGCAGGCCTGACTACCTGGCAATTGGGACAAGAGGCAACCCAGTTTTCAACCATTTTGTCAATACCTGGCCACCATACATAACTCCTGGCCAAACCTTTCATCCTTACAATCCCAGGATGACCCTCATGTAACATTTCCAAAACCTCCCTTTGCAGTTTTGCAGGAATAACCACCCTGTTACCCCACAAAATACATCCTCTTAATACAGATAATTCAGTTTGCCTGGATTTGAAAGGTTGGGCAGTGAGGTAGATCTTGAAGAGGCCAACCTTTTTAATCCAGCCCATAACAGGTGCCAACACAGCATCTTTGGCAGATTCTCTGGCAATCTCAGCAGCATGGACTGGCTTAGCAACGGTCTCCAGGAAAAGGTGTGAGTCTCAAGTTCACAGTCCTCCTTGTGGCAAGGTAGTGGGCAACGACTCAGTGCATCAGCATGTCCAATGTCCTGCCAGGCCTGTGAATCAGTTTGTAGGAGTAGGCTGCAAGAAATTCAGTCCACCTCAGCATTCTTGGTGACAGGATAATAGGTGTAGGTTTGTCTCCCGCCACGATGCCAAGCAAAGGTTTGTGATCTGTAACAATGGTGAATGACTCGCCATAGATATTCATGAAATTTCTTAACAGCTGCAACAACTGCTAAAGCCTCCTTGTCCATTGGCTTGTAGCCCTCTCTGCTTTGGACAGCGGCGAGTAGAATGCAACTGGGGCTTCCCGCCATTAAGCTCGTGGCTCAAAACCCTCCCACTCCAAAAGGGGACATCACAAGTCAGAACAACAGGTATTCTCAGAGAATTGAATCAAC
>CM019148.1:287037491-287090581 GCA_009733165.1 Naja naja
TGTAATTTTCTTTTATCTCCTCAAATCTGTTTTGTTTTTTAAAAGGATGTGACACCCACAAGTTGCTTGTGAACCATCTCCCAGGAATCTTAACCTAGGGCTTGAGAATTGGCAGATTAGATTGTTGTATGAATCAGTCACTGTGTTTAAACATGGGTAATGGCTTGTGTGCTTAAATCCAACCTATTTATTTCTACAAGTAAAACCTATTAAATGTGGGAACCCGACCTCTGAATTCAGCTTGCAAGAGCCATAGATTTTACTGTTGCATGTGTATGAATTATTTCCCTTAAAATCTCCCACACAAAATAGACTGTTTACCTGAATCAAAGATCCACCTGACTCAACACATTG
Source organism: Naja naja (assembly GCA_009733165.1). NCBI lineage: Eukaryota > Metazoa > Chordata > Lepidosauria > Squamata > Elapidae > Naja > Naja naja. Next base: position 287,037,846 of record CM019148.1, read on the forward strand.
CCTTCATGATGTCAAGTAAATTTTATGGCAAAAAAAAAAAAAGAAATCATTTCCCTGCAAGGGGACAATCTTGAATATATTCGCTTCAATCAAATTTTCAATCAAGTTAGCAATGAAGAATAAAAATAAACTTCCTGCCAAGCAAAGCCATTTTTTTCCATTCTGTAATTAAAATAATCTTTTGCTTAATTTATTCCCTAAAAACTCACTGACGTGAGACTGCATTTTCATGCAGCGTGTATGTCAAATGGGGAATACAAAACTTGGATAGAGTCCCAGGTATTGTAATATCTTGATTTACTGCCAGAGATGCTTCACTGAAGCCATCTATAAAATAATTCCAAGTTATCTTTATATATTATTTCCAAAGGCAAGTATTTTTATGCACCTATGATTTACTTGTAAAGTTTTAAAATTTATGGAATTGCAAATTGAGTCTAAGAAATCTAATGAAGTTGGCATTGAGTTAAGCTTGTAAAATACTTCCTTTACTGTTTAAAACAGAAGCCATTTTGAGGCTGATTTGTAACAGAATCCTCTTAACTGTACATTAAACTGTTGGTAATATTTATAATATTTTATTTGTATATTTAAATTGCAAGATGACAATATATTAGAGAAAGGGGCCTTTGCTATCAGTGCATAATTAATCATACTTCAGTACATACAGAGTGAAAAGTTAATGGCATTTTTGCTCTGCTGCTATAGACTTTCATAAAAATTCATACTGATATTAGCAGCAACTACAGTTTGCATTACTTATTTGGGTATGCCAACACAGAGGATCTTGAATGACTCTGCTGCTAATCATTCCAGCAGCAACCATTGTCAAGTATGTGCCAAGAAATAACAAATAAATGAAACCATTCTAAACCAGACTGACAAGTCAAAGTTTGTTAGGTAGGCTACTATTGGCAGGTTTCAATTAATTGATTTGCCAATAGAAACAGAGATGGTTTTCAATAGTTAATGACATTGGTACTACCTAGAACTCTGAATTATCCCATTGTCTTACAAGTCTTGCCTAGAACAATAATGCCAATTTCCATAATATGAGAAGGAATTGATAATTGATAAATACATCTGAGATTCATAAGCAGGCAGGACAGCAATTGGTATTACCTGACTAATCCAGTGATTCGTTTGCAATAATAGGAGCTTTATACTAGACAGATGGAGGCAGTTTAAATTAGGTTTTCGTTAAATTCATTTTAAAGTGGATACTGTTCTGTTAAACTTTCCTGTTAAGCAATGACTCAGTAAAATGGGCAAGATATTCCTTAGAATGGTTTCTCATCAGAAGTTTTCTACTGTTGGAATTGGACAGTCTACTATGCCTGTTTTTGCCCAAACCTGTGTTGATTTTAAAATAATTTAAGAAAAAATAAATTAATTGGCATAGTATTATTTGTTTGATTTTATTTATCTGCCTTTGTAACTAAGTGAAATGTCTTCAAGGAAAAACAAAGACCAGTTGCCTTTTGAAAAGCACCTTTGGGACTATTTTCAGGAATGTTTATAAGAGATACAATATTCTCCAGTTGTCTAAATATTTTTGACTTTATATCAGGTGCCATATTTTCATCTGAGCTGAGGATACTGAACAGTTCTTTCTCAATTATTATGTGTTTGCTTTGGCTTCAACAACAGATTGATTGCAATGGATTGTACAATGCACATAAGAAATTTTCTCTAATCTTATGCTAATTGCCAGAAAAAAGATGCTATCTAACTCAGTAAACAATAGTGGCAGCTCCCTAAGCCCCATCTCTTTCATATGACATGGGGCACTCTGGGGGAGTGAGAGTCTTTAAGCAATGTCATCTGCCCTTCTGTTGATAAGAGAGATGAGGAGAATATTCAAACTGTGAAAATGGTCTTTAAAAGGAGTGAAGTTTCATTCAAACCTAGCTGCACACTCTGTTCTCATCTGCAGATTTATCTCATAGCTGCTGTTCCATTTGTTCAGTCACTTCCAGTTCTGGTATCATTTCATTAGGTTTGCTTGTCAGCAACTGGTTCTTTGTAAGTTCCTGTTGATGTAATCAGGGATAGTCTGTAGCCACTTAGTCTTCTGTCAATCTCTCTTTTGCTATCCTCCCACTTTTACAATTAAGAAATTTCTTATATATTTATTACATACTTACAAAGACTTACAAAGTCATACATCATAGTACATCTGAGGTTGTTGATGCTACTTCTAGCAGTTTAAATCCCAGTTTCTATTCCTTCTCATTTGTCATGATATAGTTTTCATATAAATTAAATAAACTAGGTGATAGTATACAACTTTAGCACATAATTTGCTGTTTTGAACTATGTAGTTTTTCTGTGTTCCATTCTAATTGTTATTAATGAGGTAGACTAGTACTTCCAGGTTTTTTAAAGGCTATCCACAATTTGTTGTGGTAAAAAATCGTTAGTATAATCAATAAAGCATATAGATTTTCAAGGTGCCTCTTGTATCTTTTCTTGTGTTAATCCATCAGCTACTACCGGTAGTAATGTGACTTTGGACCCTTTGCCTCTCTTGAATCCAGCTTGTAAATCTGGTGATTGTTATTGCAATGATTTTAAAGTTGATGATAATCTCTTGAACTTTTCTTACTAGATTGCACAATTGCTCAGTAGTTCAAATGCTTTTAGAACTGCCCTTTTGGCATCAGAATAACAATTGCTCTTTTCTGGTTCTTTGGCCATTATTGTTTTTTCCATACCTTCTTAAAGACAGCAAATAACACTTTAAATGCATACTTTCTCAAAATTTTAAAAAGTCTGGCTGGTATTTTATTAACTTCTGCAGCTTTATTGTTAGCAGTATTTTAGGGTCCATTTAACTTCCAGAATGTCTAGCCCTAGTTCAGTGATTATATCTTCATATTCATACTTGATTTAGGAATCTATTCTTACAGTTTTTATATGCTCTCACCAATGCTTCTTATGCTTCAATGCTTCTACTAGACTCTTTTGTCTAGTAGATTTTGCTTACTTTGTCTTTTAAGATGCCCAAAATCAAGTTTCTTTGATTTAATATAAGTTTTCTTAAATAAATGTCTTGATCTTTTTGATTATACTGAGTTATAAATATAAATCTTGCTCTTCTCTGTAAGAAAACTCTGAAAAAATGTCTTTTTAGTTTGGTAAATAATCTTCAGTTTGTCCTGACGTTTGTTTTTTTATTTTTTATTTTTTCTGCAGATCTGCATATCAGCATATATATTCAGCATATCTGCAGACAGCTGTATTTTGTCTCCTGTTTTTTATATTCTTAATTATATCTGTACTGTTTCCACAAGGTGTTACAAGTTGCTTTAGAACTTCAGTTTTCACTTCCTCTGCATGTATGGTTAAATTATTCTAATACATTTATTTGTTTGTTTATTTATTTATTCATTTATTTATTTTACTTATTAAATTTATATGTCACCCATCTTGTGGTTGAAGGTGATTTGAGCAGCTGTTGGCTTGCCTTGGCTGCAGATGAAATTCATTCTATCATTAGAGGAGGGGGAGTATATCCAAGCATTGACTTTGATACTTTTAGTTAATGTTTATGTATTGAATATTGTCACTGATTACACAAACTCATGATAGCTATTTCAGTTCTCCTATGATTTTCATGTCCACAGAACATGATTCTCCACAATTCTCCAAAGCAAATCTGATGTTCCTCTGATATGAAACAATCAATTCAAGTCCATTTCAGTTCACTGATTTCTGGAATATTAGTTTTCTTTTTTTAATATATTTCTGTTATGGTTAGATCAGATTTGCCTTGGTTGATGGTTTTGACATTTCACGGACTAATATCTTTCCAACATCAAACTTCTGTGTTTTCTGATGCATCAGCAGCTGGATAGTTTGGCTTTGATCTGTCCATATCAGAAGCATCAGGTCTATTCATAGTTACCCTCTGCTTTTTCCCAGTATTTTATTGGATACCGTCTGTCTTTAGGGACTCATTTACTGTTATTGTGGATATCAGCCTGGTTGTAAATGGCATTTTGATTCGCTTTACATTTCATTCTTCAGTGCAATTTATCTAGATTGATCCCTTTCTTTAACCTGCCCATCATGGGGTGACACTTCTGGCAGGGTACACTCCTAGTAGTATAGCTTGTAGTATTATTGGGATGCTCAGACCTCTTAATCACAACGAGGGAACACTCCATGAAAGGTGTTTTTTTAAAAATAGTACCTATATCTTATCTGGATTATATTACATAATCTTTACTATGATGAGTCCATATATACCTTTTTAAATTTTGCAACTTTTTTTGGCCTATAGTGGAGGAAGCGGTACACTATAAACTGCACAGTATGATAGCTTTGTCCAAACTTCTATATGACTTCTCCCAGCAATTCTGCCCATGGCGGAGGGGGGGAGAGAAGGACAGTTATTTTTGTTACCAATTCTTATTTTGTTTTACTTCCTAGTCTGAGTTTTTAACCTTGGTCAAAGAAACCTATAATATTTCAGACACTATCTTTTAAGAGAAGGAAACTATCAGGAAAAGGAAAAGCATATTTCTCTTTTCCAAGGAAAAGACGTTATTTTTCCTTTGAGCAGTTTTTTATAAGAATGATTATCATGAAAGCAATTTATATGAGGTGCTAGATGTTGTACTAGCATATTTTTCAGACTAGTATGTAAAGAGAGGCAATTTTCTGTGATTATGCTACATTTTAGAGTGGATTAAAATACACTTTACACTGTACATCTAATTTGCACTCAAACTAGCATATTTTTTTCCAAGTGCATCTTGATTCACACACTTATTAAACCATGGATGGTAACTGAATCTTATTAGCTTTCTGCCTTTCCTCCACTGTAAGCCAGTAGTGCCTGTACTAATATAGTATCTTTCTATTGTTTAAACTGCTTTTTCTGGATAATACCAGCACTCAAAATATCCATGGGACATGAAATATTATTCTTTCAGGACAGAAGATTTCTAGGCCAAGCATAGATCTATTGCCATTTTGGCAAATACGTATCTACAGGATGCATTTGTTGAAGGGATAAGGGGTGGAATGGGGGCATATTCAGTAGAAAGAAAATAATTAAACCTTCTAGTGTCTGCTGATTCTTCCAATATTCTCATTATCTCTCCCAGACTTCCTTGCTGTAGGATATATGGATTAAATAATTTAGGGAGTAAATATTTATTGGTGAAGGCTAGTAAATGGGCAAGATTAACTCTTCCCCACCCTCCAGCCATTTAATTTCTTGCACAGAAGTTTTTTCACTCTTGTTATTTGTTGCACAGCATTAGTTTTGCATGTTAGACAAATGTTAATAGTCCTTGTGTGCATTTTTAAGGCCTACCTCTTTCCAGAGTGACAGCAAGAAAGCCCTTGCACACTGATGGATTTGCATATTGGTATTCTCCAGATAATAACTATGTCATTTGTAAAGCTATTACAGCCATCTGTGCATCTCAGTAGAGAATTATATGGACCTGAGAAAACTAATTATAATTCTCAATTAATCATGGCACTTTCTGGATTATCTTTACTAAAGAAGTATTCTTGCAGGTTGTAGACTAATGTCAGCATCTAGCCACCGAGGTACAAATCATGGCTGTCGTGGCAGCAAATGACAAGTGTGTCATTACATTATTATCCAAATAGATGGGTTACATACATGTGTCAGCCATTGCAATGCAATTAGATAATTGTATCATTTGCATGATGACCTCATGATCAGGGGTGGGATTCAAATTTCTTAACAACCAGTTCTGTGGGCATGGCCGAATTTGTGGGTGTGGCTTGGTGGTCATGTGACTGGCTGAGCGTGGCTTGTATGTAAATATTGTAAATATATATTAAAGATTGATTTTTTTATTTTAAAAAAAGAGCAACTTTTACTCAAAATCAGGCAAAGCAGGCAGGCAGATTGAGCTGCTTGCAGAATCACAGCTTCACTCCTAGATCTACCTGTCTGCAATCTGCTGCCTGAGTCTGCACTGAAAAACAGAAGCTTCAGTCCTAAGGAAGGTTCAGCTCTGCTCTCAGGCCACTTCTCCCTCCCCCAGACCCCTGAATATCACCCTTGACTGGGCCTCAGGGAAACCTCCTGGGTGGGGTGGGGAGGGGAGAGGAGGGGCCAGCCAGTGGTGTGATTTGCCGGTTCTCCAAACTGTGCAGAATCATAACAACCCGTTCTATAGAACTGGTCCGAACTGGTAGAATCCCACCCCTGCTCATGATTCTATGTTGTCATTTTGATCTTGTCATGACACCCTATGGATGCTGCAGCATTAAAGCCAGAATGGACTTCTTTTGAAGTACAACTTTGGAGAGTTAAGATGACTACATGTCATGTGCAGCTGCTCCTCTGGACCCTCGGGAGGGCAAAAAACAGCTCTCCCAGAAAAACCAGAAGTCATGAAACGGGGCTGTTTCCAACTTCTGGTGGGCCTCCAGAGCATGGGGGAGGCTGTTTTTGCCCTCCCAGAGGCCCAGGGGAGGCCTCCAGACCCTTGGGAGGGTGAAAACCCCCTGGGCTTTGGAAGCCCACCGGAAGCCGGAAACAGGAAGTTCTGGTAGGACACACCCACCATGGCCATGCCCACCCAGCAACTGGGCAGCGAACCGGTTGCTGGGGTTTTTGAATCCCACCCCTGCTACAGTCCCTGACAAGAAACAAGAGGTTATCTGATTTGAACTCATCAAACTACTTTATGTAATGTGGCCAACGGATCAGAAATTTGTACAGCTCATAGAATTATTTTTAAAACAGCAGCTTAATGCTAATGTGATCTTGGCTTATTGTGTCAAGTTGTTGATTCTCTTCCCCCACCCACCCTTTTTTGGGAGGGCACTGACACTGGGACAGGAGAAGTGCTGGAGATAATTATACAGTGTTGTGAGAAATAAAAAGGAGAGAAGGTGAGAGGTGAGGTTCTGGACCTTTATTTGATGAGTTAGTGTGCAATGCTAAGCAATTGCCAAAATGAGCTGTACAATAATTCACTTGCTCTTGTGAATTAGAGTCCGTAACTAGAAAACATTGTACATGGTAAGAAGTAGGCTGCTTCTAAACATTTTAATTGTTTAATCCTCTGCCTCAAATATAGAACAGAGGCTCAGGTGATGTCTTCTTGGTTGTTCTTCCACAGATTTTTTTCATTGGTGGCCATTAATAATTGAGGAGAACTCATGTTAAAGATTCTTATATTGACTGACAATGATTTTCAGCCTACTACACCGCTGAGCATTAAGCTGTAGATTGTTCGTTCATTTCTCTGGATACTGCTGGCTTCTGGAATGTGCTGCTATGTTATTATTTCCTGAAACAACAAAGGGGGGATTTGAACTTTACAGATATTGGATCATATTTTAATCAGCAATCTTAGCCTTTTTAATTTTCATCATTTTCTGCAAATAAGGATTATTATATTTTATATCCTTTTATAATGTAAATATGATATTAAAGTGTTTCTTTTCTTTGGAGTTGGTTACTTCTCTTCATTAAAACAGCACGTGCCTATGCTAGTGATGTGTCTTTAATCCTGATGAAGTATGGAACAGCTGAACTGCTGCACAAGATTGAGAGTTATGAAATAATGGTCTTTCCAGTTTCAGAATCTAAGTTTAATATAGTTGGTCGTAAACCACTGCATTAATTCTAACATAGTGTTCATGGTTAATAAACATTAGGTTTCACCTTTTAAGGTTTTCCGTTGCCAGCCTTCTGTTCAATTTTAATTATCTGCAGGCTACTTTTCCATATTTTTATTCTTATTTGGTTTATATACTCAGATTAGAATTTGGTGTATGTATGTATGTATGTATGTATGTATGTATGTATGTATGTGTTTCTTGATGTATTAAGCCATTAAAAACAAATAAGAGGGGAGTGGCATGTCTTTGTGTTAATTCAACTTGCTCACACATTAACTATTGTATAAACTGTTTTTTAATCTCCTCATGTCATACTTCATAGAGGGTTGCTTCACTTGTATTACCAGGAAACTTAATTTTGTAGCCTTGTCTGTAAAAGCATTTGCTAAAAATTGCCAAAACAGAACTAAAACTTTTTTTTTCTAAAATTACTTTTGGAATCAAAGCAAAATAGTATAAACCCTTAAATAAAAGCTACCTGAATTGCAAAAATCTATATGACCATTAAATGGTGGAAAAGGGTATCAAGATTTTTGCAGCCCATGTATGATAGCCCTACTTTAAATCCATCTGTTATAGTGTTCTAACTGCCAATATCCAGTACAAGCAGCTAATCAGGAATAACTCACAGGTAGTTCTTCTCTATTTCTTCCAATAGCATTTACACTTATATACCACTTCATAGTGCTTTACAGTCCTTTCTAAGCAATTTACAAATATCAGCATATTGCCCCAACAATCTTGGTCCTCATTTTACCGACGTCGGAAGGATGAAAGGCTGAGTCAGCCTTAAGCTGGTGAGAATTGAACTGCTGGCAGTTGGCAGAATTAACCTGCTATTCTGCATTCTAACCATTGCACCATCACAGCTCTAATTTTGTTTATGAGAATCTAATTCTGTAGAGAGGGTATTTGGACAGTATATATTCCTTGATTATGTCCATGAAAAAGAAATCTGCTACAATGTGTATTGTGTGTATCCCACGCTTTAAGGTTTAAGCTGCATTTATAACTACTCCCCCTCCAACACCCTTTATTTTCACAATGACCCAGTGCAGCAGTCAGGACAGTCTCAGGGACATCCAGTGTTCTTGCATGGCCAAGAAAGAATTTAAATATAGGCCTTAGTATATATAATTACTACATTCAGTCTATTATTCAACTTGGCTTACACTTGTCTATCACGTATACTGCTTATCAAATCTTGACTGCTGTTGATTCTGACATTCTTGATCCTCCAAGAAAAAATAATTTTATTAGTTTAACATTTTATTAAGTTATAAGATAAAATGCAAATGTATTCCTATTTATTTTGTAATTTTATTATTTATTTATTTATTTATTTATTTATTTATTTATTTATTTATTGGACTTGTATGCCGCCCCAACTCTGAAGACTCGGGGCGGCTCACAACTAAAATAACCACAATAAATAATTAAAAAGGAATTAAACAGATCATAAGCCCAAAATAGTAAATCTAAAATTTAAAATAATTTAAAAACCCATCCCCCCCAGGGAGGGATCACAGCCCGGATTGGTCGAACAGCCAGGTCTTCAAATCATGGCAGAAGGTGCGGAGGTCAGGGGCCAGGCGGAACCCCAGGGATAGTTGGTTCCAGAGGTCAGGGGCCGCGACAGAATAGGCTCGTCGCCGGGAGACCGCCAGCCGGCATTGACTTGCCGACGGGACCCCGAGGAGTCCTTGCCTGTGTGCTCGCCCAGGCCAGTTTTATCAATAGTATTGGTGATAGTCTATGTATTTGCAGACTTTATTCCTAGTCATAGACATTCATCCATTGTAGAAACAGTTCCTATTAGTTAATTAAACTTTGTTAATTAAGCTGGTCCTTATTGTAAACATGATTGCAAGTCTCCTGTCCTATCCTCATTTTCAGATGTAATGTGCTATTGAGATTATAGGCAGTAAGCCCAATGGAGTTGCTGAGATGAATTACACACAAAAGTGTTCTTTACTCAAAATCATTTCATATCAAAGGAGAATACTGAGATCAAGAGAAGTTGGTTTCCTTCAGTGGCTTCAACTTGGTCTGTAGGAGGAAACATATTTTCAGGAATAATATTTTAGAACTATGGTTTAGTATGTCCTCAAGTAAGAGCCTTGGTGGTGTAGGCTGTTAAATGCCTAGCACTTAGTTCCAGCTGCCTGAAATTACTGCAGGCTCGAATCCCACCAGGCTCAAGGTTGACTCAGCCTTCCATTCTCTCGGAGTACGTAAATTGAGGACCCATGATTGTTGGGGGCAATAAGCTGACTTTGAAAAAATGCCACTTACTAATAAGCAGGCATATACAATGGAATGAAGGCTATTGCTGAGCGCATTGGGTTGTGCTCCAAAATTGTAAGCTGCCCTGAGTCTCGGAGAAGGGTGGCATATAAATAGAATTTAAAAAAAAAGTATGATAGAACTGTGCTGTTCTTCTTTTCTTTCTTATCTGGCAAGCCAAGTATTATCAAAATAAAGTTTTTTGGATGTAATTAACATAGAGATAAAAATATGAAATATAAATAAATAAATTAGTTTAAAATCTATAGACTTTTAGTATCATAGAATAGGCAGCTTGGATTTTAATATGTAAGGTGTTGTAGTGCTGTAATGTCCAAATTGAGAAAGAAGATAAATTTTGATTTTAGGATATATGTTTGCTAAATCTCAGAATGCTACTTTCAATTGTTACATTATTATGGGTGTCTAGATTTCTCATTATTATGTGTTGTCAACTTCAAGATCTATAGTATGCAAGCTGTTGCTTATCAACACATTAAAAGGGCTTAATAAAAGGAATTGGTAGCCTGGTATATTTCTTCCCTCAATACACTATAGTGGAAAAAAATAGTAAATTTAATCTTTCATAATTATTTTCTTGTACAGCCTCTTGGTTTTGCTAAAAATAACAACCTGCCAATTTTTAATAACTTGATGTAGTTTTCAGATGTTTTGTTTTTACGATGCAGCATGTTATTTCTTCTGGGGAAAGTAATAACAGCTTGGTACTGCATAATCAGAACCAATACATAATGCAGCAATATGAACAGTTGTGCCTTTGATTGCCTATACTTCATTGTGAAAAGTCACTTCCAGGCAACTGGATTCAGAAATTATATAATAGGCAGGTGATAGGTAAATGGGCTTGAGATTTCTGTAAATCAACAATGGAATGAGATGCCTGAGATTTGAATTCTTGCCTAAATCTTAGACTATGGAAACTGATGTGACTCTCTAAATTCAACTACTTACTGAAAGCTAAATCACAAAAGTTGATAAAGGAAAGAGAGCTTGTCATTGTATTGAGCTTTCTTTTCTCCATAGTCAATAAGAGTGTCAGTTTCAAATAGAAACTTCCAAAGCAGGCAGGAGGAAATATGCAATTGAAGTTAGTCAATGCTTATTTTGTTTTTGAGAAGCCAATTTTCCACCTCTTTCTAAAGCAAAAGCAAACCTTGATGAAAAGCCTAGCAAACTGTTAAATTAGCAGAGAAGAGATATATTGAAAAGCGTGTCTTATTTCGCAGAGATTAATTGTACTGTTCTCTTTTTCTTCTCACTTACAGAAGCTGACAGCAATCAGAATTATGTGACAACAGAGCCTCAGCTGATCTTCTATCCCAGCGTTACCTATGCAATCATTGGCAGCTCTGCTATTTTTGTGTTGGTGGTGGCCCTCCTGGCCCTAATTTTGCACCATCAGCGAAAACGCAACAACCTCATGACACTTCCCGTACATCGGCTGCAGCATCCTGTCCTCTTGTCTCGTCTCGTCGTCCTTGATCATCCACATCAGTGCAATGTCACCTATAATGTTAACAATGGGGTCCAGTATATGTCTACCCAGGGCTATCATAGACCTCCAGATTTAGATTCGCCACCATCTTATTCAGAAGCTGTGCTAGATCAAAGGTACATTGCAGTAGTGTAACCAGTGGGGTTTCTCCTCCTTTGTTCTGTTTTTTTTTTGTACACCCGATGCTTCTCTTTCATGATAGCTTCCTTTAACAGCTGCACCTCCTTGCTTCATTAGCATTGATTTTACTGGGTTGATGCCTCATAAACTGCTTCAATATTTATACCCAAATTTCCTGCCTGACTATTTACTGTCATTAAGGCAAGTCGCAATTGCTGCAGTTTGAACTTCACCACCAAGCATAATTTCCTCCTCAGTACAGGAATCCACTTTAAAGATTTCTGCTGACAGAAATCTGTCTATCTTCTGATTTCAGAAATGATTCTTTCAGATTTGGAGTATGTCATGGAAATAATGTGGAATCCATCTTGTGGTCACACTTACAATTTAGTTCATCAGAATGATGATCAGTGTAGAGGCCATTTTCTTTTTAATGCCCCTTTTTGTACCCTACTCAAGATGCCCCTTTTGTACCCTACTCAAGATGCTTTTGAGCCAACACGATGCCATTTTCATCCCACGAAAAGATCACTTTTCACTTGTGTTTGCTGCTTTTTTTTTAAAGGCAGATATGTACAGTATTTCCAGGATAGTGAGGAACAGAACCCTAAAAATCATACAGAATGTTGGGCTAGTATTGCCGTTGTTGCCTGAAACTGGAGGGAGAAAACACACACACACACACCTATTTCCAAACTTTATCTTCCAATGTGACATATAGTGAGCATTTATGCAGTTCATTGGTATTGTTTGGGAGCTGCTTAATCATTATAAATAATTTAAAGCAAATTTAATTTTTAAAAGCTTGTCTTCGAGTAAATGGACAAGTTGCATTTCAGTATTAATAGCATCACTTGCACACGATTCTTACAAACTGATCAAAATTTCCACTAAAGAGACAATCAGTTGTATTTCTTAATAACAATATATTAGGGATAATATATTGAGAGGAAGATCTGCATCCATTGAGGAAAATTAAAAATCCATTTATAGTGTCTCTGTCCCCCTAAAGGGAAGGGGGTTAATGAAACCATGGCAACTAATAATTTATTAATAAGTGATGCATATATACATTATACAGAATTTAATTTAACTCCCCAAGCTTTTAAGATGTAGCACTTAAAAATCAATGAGAAGTCCCTTTCAACAACAAATACCAATTCAATATATTGTCTGCAGTCAGTTATGGGAACTAAATTGTAGGGTTTTTCCTGTTTTAACATATGAAGCCAGTCCATGAATTTCTTAGTTTTGCTGCTAAGATTCTTACTGGTTTCAGTGGTGATAATGGGCATGGGTGGCTGCAACTTGTGTAATGCTGATTGACTTCTAATATGTCTTCAATTTGATCACACCATCTATTGCAAAAAACATAAAGCATTTTATGTTTTCATGTGGGGAGAAGCCATTCTAAGTATATTTTGGGAGACTTAATACTTTTAAACACAATTGTTCCCTTCCTTATTGTTTCCAGTGCAAAGTAAGGTCAACTTACCCTACAATAACACATAACTATAAACAATTTTAGCACATTTGTGAGATGCTAGAATATATCTTAAGAAGCCTGCATCTTGGTGGATTCCACCATCACCTATGTGCAATTTCCCTGAGCTGACAGCTATAGTTGACCTTGAAATAGTATACCAGGGACAGCACAACATAAAATAAAATTCCTAAAGTTTTACCATCTTATTATTTTTCTTTTCCAGTAACATCAAAAATTGCAGTTTAGTAATACCGAGGCCAAGCAGTACTGGCTACTAGCTGAATGGAAGTTTCTGGCTTCTGAACAAAAGTTACTTGTCAAAAGTCAACCCATCAAGTCAGTTCTGTTGTGACTTGGCCATTCAAGTAGTGTACATTTTCATATGCATCTTTATTGTAATATAGTAATTTGAACTGGGACATTCTCCCAGGATCAAGGAATAGAACACCCTCCCCTGATCAGTTGGAAGCTGCAAGTAATGTTACTGGAAGACTGGTATTACAGGATAAACTGAGAGTTTGTCCCCTGGATTTCTGAAGGTTTGAGGGGTAAAATAATCCCATTTTCATTCTTAAATTCATCCAGAATGGCCTTCTGGATATCACAAATGGGATGATGGGTAACATAAGTGAAATGAGTGGTCCAGATAGATAGAATGATTGATTGATTGATTGATTGATTGATTGATAGATAGATAGATAGGTAGATAGATAGATAGATAGATAGATAGATAGATAGATAGATGAGAGGGAGGGAGGGAGGGAGGGAGACAATGAGAATTCTTTATTGGCCAAGTGCGATTGGACACAAGGAATTTGGCTTGGTATATATGCTCTCAGTGTACATAAAAAAAGATACGTTGTCAAGAGTCAAGATTTGTGTCTTTATAACTTGATGAAGCAAAATTCAGGTACTATTTATTTCATACATCTGGTAACTTGACATCTAATTTATACTTTGCAGCAGACCCCCATGGTTTGATCTTCCTCCGCCTCCATATTCCTCAGAAACAGGATCCCGGAATCACTTAGATCTTCCTCCATATCGTTCTCAAACTGGAAGTGTGATAAGCACAGATGCTTCAGAGGCAAGAGGTCCAGAGACTTTGGACAGCAGTCCATCAAGAAACCTTTTTACCAATACGGGGCATCACAGTACACTGTGTGAAATTACAGCCGAGCAAAGTGACTCTCTGATCAATTCAGTTTCTATCTGAAAACTGTAAACAATTATTTATGCACATTTTATGGATGTCTGCTTGAACTTGTACTGAGATTAAGAAGTCCCAAATCATTTGGCCTTTTTCTACTGATGATCGCAAAGTGTTTCTGTGAAAGGAACAAGAGCTATGTGCATTGCCATTAAACAACTTCCCTCAATCATTTCAAGGGAGAATGAGCAAGAAAAGGTGCCAGTGGTCTCAGTCGTGCTAGATTTAACTACTGAATTATGAAGGTTGAAGCACTTGAGAACAACAGTTCATTTCACTTCCTCTCTGTCATAACATGCTGTTAAAGTATATCGGGTATTTACTAGAATTCATGTACTGAAATCAAACATATGTACACACGTGTCTCAAGACATGCCTGTGTTTCAAATGATCTTCATTGCTTTTTTAAAATTTTCTTATTTATGATTGTAAGAATGTATATAAAAATAATAGTAAATGAGACTTGCATTAATGCAAGTATTGAACTGTATTGCTGATGGCATCTGGAAGTCCACTTTCAATAGAAAATAAAATTCTGAAGGGTCATCGGAAATATCATCTGTACAGTTTAACCTATGTTGTGTTCAAATCACAAGCTCTGCTATGGAGTAAACTATTATTACTTCAGTAAGAAAAATTAATATAATTTTTGATGGACAGGATTAAAAGGATTTTAAGCCACCTAAACATTAATGGAATTTGAGCTGACAGCTACTGACTAGGAGACAGATCTTAGAGTCATGGTGGGTGGTTCAGTGAAGATACCAACTCGGTATGCAGCTGCTGTTACAAAAGAAAATTAAATGAAAAGGAGTTCTGTCTTTGGAATATTAGAAAGGGAATTGAATTAGAATTGGTGATCCTAATGTCCTTATATGCTGTATATCCATGTTGTGGTTACACTTAAGAGTATTGTTTGTGGTTCTGCTCACCCAGCATATGAAACCGATACAGAGCTATAAAAGGTACAAAATGGACAATAGAAATGATTTGGGACTGGAATTGCTTCCCAGCAAGAAGAAACTATAGCCTGAAATGAAGGAGGGTGAAAGAAACAGAATAGAAGTCCACAAAATCATTCACAATATAGGTATGTGATCGAAGAGAAGTTTTCTGCCTTTTTCCATGTTAGAACTTGAGATCATTCATTGACACAAAATGTAGGGCAATTTAGGATCATCAGAATGAATTACTCTCTTATACAGCAAGTTGTTTGATCTATGGAATTTGCTGGCAACAATGAGTAATGGCAGCAATTTGGATGGCTTTAAAGAGGACTGGACAAGTTCATGGAAGATCAGGCTACCAAAGTCTACTCTTATTTATGGCCCTTTGCTTTCTCCCTGAATCGTAGTCAGTGTGCTATACTGGAGGCTATCTCCTTCCAGTCCAGGTTTGAGATTCCCAAATCGTTCTGTTCTGTGATCCAGAATATGAGACAACATAGCCCTACAGCCT
Organism: Naja naja; assembly: GCA_009733165.1. NCBI lineage: Eukaryota > Metazoa > Chordata > Lepidosauria > Squamata > Elapidae > Naja > Naja naja. The sequence continues at coordinate 287,053,551 of CM019148.1, forward strand.
GATTGTACAAGGCTCTCATATTCATCTGTCTATCACAATGTGTGTGATTTCAGCTTTCTTCCTATAGTGAAGCATCAAAAAAAGTCTACCTTGTATTCTTTTATAATTAGTATGTGTATATTAGGGGTTGTGTGAACCAGATTTTAGCATTCTATCTTGCATAAATGTAATGTAAGAATTTGGTGGCTTACTTGGATGCCTATTTTGACAGATGTATCTCAGTTTTGTATATGGTTATTCATATTTCTTTCCCCTCCATTCCTCCCTCCCTCCCTCCCTCCCTCCCTCTCTCTCTCTCTCTCTCTCTCTCACACACACACACACACACATACACACAGATGAAGGAGCTTTACATGTCAAAATGCAGTTTTCTGATTGTCTGGAAAATAAGTTTAGTCTGGGCATGCTTTGGGTTTCTCATTGTAAAAGAGAAGATTACAAATGTTCCATTTCCTCTCTCTGCGTGTATGTAGCTTTGAGAGAGATTCTGAGTACCTTGGAATTCATATATCAGTTTGCAGAGCTTATTAGACTTATTGGGGAATATCTTTCATACTATGAGACAGAAACTTTTTATAAAAAATGGTGCCAGTTCATGGTAGTATTTCCTTGTTGAGGAATCATAGAACTGATTCATTCCTTACATAGCTTGTTTATTTGCTACATATACTCCATTATTTACATTGTAAGTATGAGGTGGAGATAGATACCACACTTCTTCCTGTATATTTACAAACATGCACTTCTCTTGCATATAATATGCTTTATTTTTAACGTTGGTGCATTTTGGAATGGTGTGAATCAGTTTTTAGAATTATTAGTGTTTGAGAGTTATTCATATAATTCTAAAATAGTGAAATAAGAATCCAATGGTTTTAAAAGCATGACATCAAGACAATTTCTGTTTGTTTGTTTTTACCCAAACGTAAGTATAGAACACTATAAGTATAGTCATTATTGGGAAGATTGAATGGGCATTTTAACTCATTGTCCACCTCTGTATCCAATCCAGCTCCTGTGATTTGTTAATTCATCAATGCAAATTTCAAGCCCGAGCCATCTGGTCTAAACTGACATTGAATTAGCAACAAACATTATAGATTTTTTTTGTTCCTTTTGAGGGAGTTTTATTTGGACTGAGGTACATAGTGGTTTTTTTTTAGTAAAAGGCATAGCAGTTACTTACACATTTAAAATAATGTTTTGTGTGACCATGAGGTACTGTTTTATTACATTAAGTTTGTGTTCATTCAAATCACTGTCCTTTCTACAATAAGTACAACGCCTTTAAACTGTATATATGTATATTTCTATTGAAATACTCGGATTTGGACTCTTAAAATAAATCCCTTTTTCTAAATGTATCTTTTCATTTCCTGTTAGAAGTTTGAAATAATCAAGAGAACTTCTTAGTAAAATATATGATCCTGAACATAAGCAGAGCACTGAAAGAATACTGAGTAATTATATAGCAGAGCATGCAATTTGAAAGGAAAATAAATGTTGCTTACAATATATAGTTGTCTTGGATGTAGGGTAGAGGTTTGACCTACTGTCAGTGAATGCTAATAGGCCTGTATTATTTGTGAAGTAAAATAGATTAAGAAATACCGAAGCAGACAAAATCTGCAATTAACCAATATATGGGAACAGGAGGAAGGGGAGGCAGGCAATACCATGGAAAATGTGATGGGCATAGAACATAGAATAATAGCGTTGGAAGGAACCTCGAAGGTCTTCTAGCCCAACCCCTGCTTGAGCATTTCAGCCAAATGGTTGTCCAGTCTCTTTTTGAAAGCCAGGAGGTAGGTCTGATGGGCATCAGGGCCAGCTGCACTAGGAGATGACAAGTTAAAGATCCTCATATTTGGCTCTTGGTATGTATTCCAGGAAGCAGACTGTGGCAGCCCTGGGCTACAGCTGTTGCTTTTGAATGTCAGATCAGTTTGTAATAAATCCATTCTCATTCGTGATCTTATTGCAAATGAGAGAACCAATCTGGCATATATAACTGAAAAGTGGGTAGGCTCAGATAGGTTCCCCCTTTATAAATAGTCTACTCAGGTTTTAGATTTTGTATCAGTTGGAACTTGAGGGGATGGGTGAGGGGCAACCACTATTCTCATTGCATAGTCATTGCAGGGTCTCAGAGGGAGTGTTCTACAGATAACAAGAAGTAGAACTCCTCAGTTGAATGTGGGCCTTGGGAAACAGGTGGGATTCTTGCTGCTATATCACACTGTTTATCCCAAGGTATCATCTCTGCTTGAGCTGTTGAATTCTGTTTCTGGGATAGTTTAGCACAGAGGTGGTATTCAGCAGGTTCTGACCAGTTCTGGAGAACTGGTAGTGGAAATTTTGAGTAGTTCAGAAAACCAGCAAATACCACCTCTGACTGGAGATTTTACAGTATCCTTCCCCTGCCACACGCACCAAGCCACGCCCACAGAACCGGTAGTAAGAAAATTTGAATCCCATCATTGGTTTAGCAGGTCCCAAACTGTTAGTCTTGGAGACTTCAATTTTCCATTTGTTGTAGAGATTAAGAAATTAACCTTGATGGAGATATGTAAAGCAGCAAAAGGTGAAACATATCTTAAGTCCGGAACAGATAAAATGCGCAGATGCAGCACAAACACCTCCCTAATTCACAGAAATATAAGAAGGCAGAGGAGGTAGAGTACAATTAGACTAGCAAGATTATTATTATAGCCTCTTTGAAAATTAGATAGGATGTCAACTATACAAGAGTTGATTTAACAATTGCCTGTTGAGGAAAGCCAGAGTGGGGAATCTTTTTTTCCATTCAGTTGAGGCCTTGGGTGAGTCTAGAACTGATGTGACTTGGAGGTCTTAGACCACATTACTCCTGTGTGGCCCTGTCCTGTGGACCTTGCTTTTTAAAGGAATTCCAGGAGTTGAAAGGTCAAAAGGAATATCTGAAGCGCTACTGAAGAAAGATGAAGAGCTATTTCATTCAGGTTTCTGATCAGGGTACCAATTATTAGGACAGCATTGGTCCTGCTTATTGATAACTTTTGGTGGAGCTGAGATGAGAGAGTGCATTCTCTTAGTGGCTTTCACTACCATCTACCATAGTACTGTTTTCTGTGTTTGTGTGTGTGTGTGTCTTGGTGAGTACTGTATAGCAGTGGTCCCCAAACTTTCCATCTTGGCAGCCTGGCAGATGGGGAGAGGGGATGGTTCCATGTGAGAGGCAGCCACGCCCATATGTGCTTGCAACTTGCACAAATGGAGCTACGCTGAGAGAGTCTGCTGCTTTTGTGGCCCAGTTCCAAATGGGCTGCAGGCCAGTTTTGGCCCACGGCCTGGGGGTTGGGCAACCCTGCTGTATATTGTCAACTGAAAACAGAAAACATGCATAATACTCTTGCTTCCTATTTTTCCCACAAGAAGACTTCTGTGAGGTTGGTTGAATATTGAGGTTATTCCCATTGTCCCTCACTGGTGGGATGCCTCAGGGCTCAACCTTTTCACCTCTTCTGTTTAATACCTAACTGAAACCACTTAGGTCATCCATTAATTTGGGGCACAGTATCGTCAATATGCAGACAATATCTCATTGTACATCTCAGACCCAAGCCATTCAAGTGATGCTGTCAATGTCCTGAGGCTGTTCAGTTCTAGATGGGGAGGAACATACTAAGGCTCTATCCTGCCAAGAACAAATGGGTGTAGCTGTTCAGACTCCATAGATGCCAGAATGTTTAATCTTTGGCCTTGGTTGGGGAAGCAGTTACCTATCTGATGCTATGTGCACTTTTGGAGTCTTCTGGTTGGTTTCTGGGTACAATTCAAAATCCAGTTTGTCACCTATAAAGCTTTTCATGAGATAGGACCTAGTTATTTGAGGACCATCGGCCTCCAATGGTTTCTGCCCATCGAGGGGAGAGAGGGGGCACTCTTAAGTTCCCTCAGTTAAACAATATCATCTAGTTAGGACCCCAGAAGTATGACTTCTAAGTTGCAATGCCAGCCCTCTGAAACACCATCTTCTCAGAAAGGCATATGACTCCCAATTTACAATTTAAAAAAAATCTTTGAAAACTTGGCTTTACTCCCAGGTCTAAGGTTGCTGTTTGTTTTGTCCCTGGCAGATTTTCTGTAGTAATGTATGATGCTTTTGTCTGGATATATATGTCTTTTTCTCTTTTTCTTGTTTTTCTTTTAAATGATATAATCCACCCAGAGATATTTTAGAATCAGGAGACCTTCTAAATATAAGAGAACAAATACATCATTGTTTGCTCTCTGAGAGTATGGGTTTCAGCTTCTTATATTCATTTAAGTTTAAACTAGACATCTTTTCCTCCCAGCCTTTCCCGCCACTTAAAAGCTTTACATATATATATTTTTTTCATGGTAAATGCTTGGAAGCAGTTCATCCCTGACATTCTTAGCATTTCTTCCCTGGGAAACTCTTCTTCCCAATATATCTTCCACCTTTGGCACAAAATATGCTGCAAATGAGAAGGAGTGATAAAAATGTGTTAGTCTGATGGCAAGTCTGATTAAGAGGCTTAATCCTGAATCCTCTGGCTGATGCAGACAAATGCTTTGAAGATAAAGACTTAAGTACATAGAAGGAAATCAGAGTATTGCTATAATGAGGCCTTATTAAAATAGTGAAAAATGGGACAGAATAATGTCTCATAAAGTTCATCGCTTTTGTTTTCTGTGCCTTCTTTCTCAGAATATGGGAAATAAACAATATGACCTTAAAGTATGAAAGCAAATGATTTAATAGTATAACAGAAACCTGGTGGGGTGAAGAGCAGATGGATGCAACTTATTTTAAAAACCCAGTAACAATAGAATGGGAGAAAGAGTAGCACCATAAGTTAAAATTATGCACTTCTGAATGGAATTGACTGCTATAAAGTTTGTCTTTATTAAAATAAATAGAGACATGAATAAAGACAATAATGTTGCTGGCATCTGCTATAACTTGTCCAACAAAGAATGAAATCTAGGTGGTGCTTTTAAAGGCAAATTGCAGATTTTCCAATCTAGTCAGTCATGGGAGACTTCATTGGTCTCCAGGAGACCAAAATCTCTTGGAAAATCAACTCTTCTGTCTCAGAAATGCATGACTTGTGTTGCTGGCAACAAGGCATTTTAGAGTTTGGTATGTTTAGCCTTTGGAAATGGCAACCGAAGAACTTACAATAGCAATGTTCAAATGCCTGCAGAGGTTTCACACTCAAGATCTCCCCTGTTTTGTAACAGAGTGCAGTTATAGGAAAAGAGGTTCTGACAGAATGTCAGGCGGAAAATCCTAGCAGTAAGAGTTGTTGAACAATCAAACTAATCAGCCACAAAATAGTGGACTTCTTCAGAATGTGTTCAAGCATAGACTAGTCAGCAATCTGTCTATGATACTTCGATTTGGAGTCCTACAATGATTATATAAAGGGCCATTATAAACTTGTTTCTTTAATTCCAAAAAAGTTTAGTAAGAACTTTAAAAATATGGGGGGAGGGGAGAGAAAGAGATGTATAGAAGATGGAAATGGAAAGAGAACCAAGTCACCAATGACAGCAAGGATACATATAGCCTGAAACTAAGAAGAGGGCTTCAGGAAAACTCAAGTATGGAATAACAGAAAGAGCTTCTTAAGGCAAGTTCAAGAATAACAGGGAAAAAAAGCAGTATTCCAATTTCTCCGTGAAGCTGTGAACCCTAACAGATAACAAAAGCAAAGCTATTCAGTTCCCATTTAGATTTATTGTAAAAAGAAAATAATTATTTTGTTAAGAAATCATGAAGAATGAAGTAACTGAATTAGATATTGAGATCAATAGAAACACATTTATGATTTGTTTTATAATATTTTGAATGAGGTTAAATATCTATGGCCAGATTCATTTTATTTTATTTCGTATGGCATAACAGAATACAGCATTAATGCATAAAATTCACAAAAACAGCATGTAAAATGTGTAGCCAACTATAAAACACCAGAACATTGAATTATTTTTTAAATGTACAATACAAATCATGAATAAAATAATGAATAAAATTAAATTGTGTATGGACAATTACTAGGATGGTGAAGCCTACAGCCAGACATCATTTAGCAATTGGACAGCAGTGCCCTCAAGATGATGTAGTTCTTGCAGGGATTCAGGGAACCTAGGTGCAATGTGTCAGGGCTCCGTCATCCACCCCCATTCAAATCATGAGTCTCTAGCCACTTCTCTCAAGAGTAAAAAAAAGATTTATTAGGAGTGAACATGCCGTGCTACCTGGGTGCAGCTGACTCTGACACACATCATTCATTTCCTCCTTGAGGAAATGAATGATCTTCCCCCTCCCCCTGGATGTATAGTCCTCCAATAGGACACATCCATAGCCAAGAGTCATCAATCATGCTCTCCAGTAATAATCTTGTGCGCCAGAAGCTTCAGCCGCCTAGCAGTTATCTATGAAAGCATTTAAGGAATGCACTACTTCCCCCACTCCCTTTCTACTGGCAACTCTAAAAGACCAGAGAAATATTATTGAGTTGACACAATGTAGACTAGCCTCCTGGTGATGCACACTGGCCAACACAACTTTGTCATGGCTAAATTCTGGCTGCTGGATCTCACAAGGATCACCCAACAGAAAATACCAAAAATAAAAACAAGGCTCTATGGCCAGATGACTTATAAGATACAAAAGGAACTACCAGATTGCTTAGCCAATGTTTTTATTATGATATTTGAAGAACCTTGTGAAGTATCCAATGACTGGAAAATAGCAATATAATCTAATATAAATGAACACCCTTTAATAATCTCTCCTGATTTCAGCAAAGGATTTGGCAAGATGGTATTTTGATTAGCAAAGTAGTTGAGTCAGGCTTCATGACAATTCAGTTATTTCCTTAATTTAATTTTATTAGTATATTTATACCCTGATGCAGTCCTACAAAATTCTTAGCACATTACAGGAGTACTGGAATTAAAACATCTGAATGAAAAATTTAAAAATACAAACAATGTTTAAAATAAACTCAGATCCTGACATTCTCCCAACCATTCTCCAGAAGAGCTGTTTTTAGCTTCTTTTGGAAGGCAGCTCTAGTCAAGGATTCAGCACACAGGTAGCAATTAACAATTAAGTGGCATACCTAATTGTCTTGAAAATCATTCATCATAAAAGTCAGGTACTGAGTGGTATGTCATAAGATTAAATTCTAAGATCTCATTTTAATTCACTGAATGAAGACATTAAAATGATTATCAAATATTATACCACAAACTGGATGAGATAGCTAATAAATCCAAAAATTTTGAAATAAAGTTGAGAACTCTCTTGATGGCAGTAAGGGCTGAATCTTTTAAGGCAGCAACCTTATCTGGTTGCCAAATTCACCAGAACCTATTCTGGTTAATTTGGCTCCCAGTTTCAAGGCCAGATAGAGAAAGGGCAAATTACTGCTGAGTTGAAAACATGTATGATTTAAATCTTGGAGTATGCATCAGTGGTGGGATTCCAATTTGTTTACTACTGGTTCTGTGGGCGTGGCTTGGTGGGCGTGGCAGGGGAAGGATACTGTAAAATCTCCAGTCAGAGGTGGGATTTGCCAGTTCTCCGAACTATCCAAAATTTCCACTACCGGTTCTCCAGAACTGGTCAGAACCTGCTGAATACCACGTCTGGTACGCATAGAAAAACTAATGCTGTGTTTTGCAAGAGGCAGAACTGCTTATATATATATATAATTTATCTGCAACAAAAGTATTTGTTTAGCCATATAGTATCTATAATCTTCTGCTATAAGCAAGGCTCTGAATATGGAGTTAAGTATCTGGAGAATCAAGATTTATTGCCAAGTCTGGAAGAAGTCTGACAACAGAAAAGGCTGAAAATAATATGATACTTAATGAAGATACATTCAAATTTATCTACTTATAAAATAGAAACCAAACTCACAGGTATAGAATAAGGAGTAACTGACTTAGTCATTGTATTCTAATCTTGAAATAGTAATTGAATGCAAGCTAAATGAATCAGCAGTGTGAAGAGGCTGCAATAAGAAAAAGGGGGGAAATGCTATCTTAAGCTGCACTTTCAGAAATAGTTTCCAAATAATGAGAAGGAAAACTTTATTCTATACTGGTTAGATCCTACTTTATTTGGGCTTCATACTTGAGCAAGTATTCAGAGAAAGTGGAGCAGCTTCAAAAAAATAAAAGTTAAACAAGGACTAGAAACTAAATCCTACAGTTTGAAGGAGTTAGGCATGTTTAGTCTAGAAAAGAGAAGACTGACAGGAGATATGATAGCATTCTTCAAATACCTGCAAGACCAAGATGTGCTTTCTATCCTTCATGAGTAAAAATACAGAATGATGAAGACACGTTAGAAAAAGGCAGATTCCAATTGTTGGGGGAAACGCTTTGTAACAGAGCAGATTGACAGTGGAACCCATTCCAAGAGAGGTGGTGAGGTCCTTTCAATTGTTTGTGCTCAAGGAAAGGCTAGACAGCTTCTATCAGGGATGCTTAGTTTCTGGCAATGAGCCAATGGCCTAAATAATCCAATCCATTCTGTGGTTCTCCTTCAAGGCTTGTTTGTGTCTGTGTCACCTAAAACTTCCTTTTGACGGCCCTGTAATATCCCTTAATTCGGGGTAGAGTTGGGTGACTGGACAATTGTTTTTGCCCTAAAAGATGTGTGCATGGTTTTTTTCCCCTCTCCCTCTCCTCCCCCCCTTTCTACAGACTCTATTTAGAAATGGCCCTCCAGCTTCTATTTAGTAATCTGTCTCTTTCCAGAACAATTTGTCTTGCCAAACAGCAGGAGAAAATTATTTCTACATGTTGCTTAACCATGGTTTCTTCATTGGAATTATAATTATAGGAATTATCGCATGTAATTTTAAGACACTTAATAGAACTGTTTGGTACACCAATTGGGGTGCAGTTATTTCAAAACCCTGAGATGTTGTAAATAAAACTAAGCTGCTACAATAGACAAGTCCTCAAGGGAAGTGACTCATCATTATTCACCAGTGCATCTGTCGGATGCCTCCAACGTTTTGAGAGTGCACCTTCTCCATTATGTACACTCCATTGCTAATTACACACTTCATAATTGTCATTCAAGGTAGATATGGGCTGTATGCCAACTGGTCTGTTTACACCAGTAAATAGTTACCAACATAATGCATTTAGAGTTCTTCTCTACACTTTCCTCCCGCTCATCTCTTTTGCTGACATTTTTTTGTTAGGTTCATGTTGAAAATTGCAGCTCATTTTTAAAAGAACCTCTTGAGATATTTTTTTAAAATAGAAAAAAGCAGCCAGTGTAATAAAACATATTTTACTTTAAAAAAATCATTTACATATGCCTGGATATAAGCTGCTCCACCTTTTTTGACTCTGTGTACACTTCACTTAAATCTTATTCTAACTATTGTCTAGATTAGTGGTTCCTTGGCAGATCGAGGCATCCTTTGCTCAGTAAGGACAATTCGTATGCTTAATCTTTGTGCATCTGTCTTTTACCATTAAAGAATGTAACCTAACAGCATCAATTCCAAGTCCAATGCAAATTGCTCATGAGGATATAGCAACAGTTATGGTAACGTATGACCTTCTAATGAGGGCAGGAACACGGGCTGCTTTTTTATTTATTTATTTATTTATTTATTTATTTATTTATTTATTTATTCGACTTATATGCGCCCCTCTCCAAAGGACTCGGGCGCTTACAATAAAACAACAATAAATAAATTCATTAAAAGAGTATTAAACAATTAAGCCGAATTAAAATTTTAGAACCCCTAATTAAAATAACCCCAACCCAAGAGAATCAGCACAGCCCAGATTGTAAAAGAGCCAAGTTTTCAAATCATGGCGGAAGGTGCGAAGATCGGGGCCAAACGGAGATCTAGCGGAAGGAGATTCCACAGAGTGGGAGCCGCCACAGAGTAGGCCCTCTCCGGTCGCCAAGCGACACTGTGTTATCCCTTGCAGCCTTTGCACCACCATGATAAAATGATGCATGTTTAGATGATGAAAGTCCAATAACAACAATTGACTCCCATCTGGAGTTTTTAAAAAAATGGCATTCAATATATTGGGTCAATTCTAACTAGGTCACAAGGCTGTTGTTAAAATAGTTTCAGACATTCAATGAATTCAGGTGCCCAATTACAAAATCATGATTTAAGAATGGGCAACTATCAGCAACCCATCCAATTCTAATCTTTTTTTTTTCTCCCTGCCAGATTATGGTTAGTGATAATGAGGTTTGCTTGCAGACTGGTTTTAAATCCTATGAATACTAACTACAGCTATATGTTATAGAATTAAAAACAGTTGAGATCTAGGGTGGAAATGATCACATCATCCTTGTTTTCAAGCTACTCCAGAAAGAAAAATGGAGCAGAGGTTTACACTCATATGAGTTAGGAAAGTAGATTTCAACAAGCTTAGAAAAACCCTAGCAGGATCATATAATAGAAAACTTCAGGGCAAAGGAAAGTAAGAGAGTTGGGAATTTATCAGACCTAAGGTACTAAAATTACTATAAAACTTCACTGTTCTGATGAAAATTAAAATGGAGTCAGTTTAGGAACTATTATGAATGCATTAGAACAGAGCTGTCAAACTCCTGGCCCATGGGCCAGATGCATCATGTGCTGGCCATGCCCATGCCCGGTTTGAATGAGAACCGGGGTGTGGTGGGGTGGTAAAGTCCCCATACATCATGTGACACTGCTGTGATGACATGAGTTGGACACTCCTGCATTAGAAGTTTATGAAGAAGCTAAGAGTTATAGTTGTAGTTAGGCATATAACAAAAAAGAAAGAGGAGTATAATCAGCAAAGAAACATACCAGCAACTAGCTAGCATCTGCAGCAAGGAAGTCAGAAGGGGTAAGGCACAAAAGATGCAGCTCACCGAGAAACTAGAAGCATCAAAAGGCACTCTTTTTGGTTATGTCATTATTAAAAGGGAGGAAATAAAAGAAAGGGTGGGTCTATTGCTTCAAGGCAATTGAAAGATGATGATGGATATAGGGCAGAATTCCTTAACTCCAAAGATGAGGACTACATTTAAAGGGACCCAAACATAACAATTAAAACAAGGAGGAAGAGATAACCTAAGGTAGGGGATCACCTTTATAAACGGAAGTCTTCAGGATAAAAGCAATGACATCCAAGAAACTTAAAGAATCTCATGATCTCAGATCCCCTTTTGGTATTCTTTAAGAAATAATAGAATAAGATATACTATTAGAAGTTTGAAAAAAGGGAAATGTGCTTCCTATTTTAAAAAAGGGAGAAAAGTAACTACAGATTTGCTCAATTAGTATATATATATATATATATATATATATATATATATATATATATATATATTTGTTTTCGTAGATTTTCACGGGTAAAGGTATGTAGGTCTTGGTGTATTGGGTCTTGTCCGTGTAAGATTGAGAATACCTTGGCAACATTTGAAATCTCATCCGTCATCTTCAGGCTGGTGTCTTCAGCGTTCTCCTGGGAGAAGTGTGTGATTGTGGCTGTTTTCCCCTTTTAAACTCTAGAGTTGGCTGTGTTGTTACTTCTTGATTGGTTTGTGGAGTTGATGTATGCAGATTGGATGGCTTTTTCCTGAGACCCTGTGTGGCTGAGGTGCTGGCTGTGTGTCTCTCAGCCTTTTGTGTTGTAACGACCTGGGTAATGGGCTGTGTGATGACCTTCTGAGTTCTATTGTTGTGATGTCCTGGGTGTCCAGGAGATTACAGCACCACACCCAGGACATCACAACAATAGAACTCAGAAGGTCATCACACAGCCCATTACCCAGGTCGTTACAACACAAAAGGCTGAGAGACACACAGCCAGCACCTCAGCCACACAGGGTCTCAGGAAAAAGCCATCCAATCTGCATACATCAACTCCACAAACCAATCAAGAAGTAACAACACAGCCAACTCTAGAGTTTAAAAGGGGAAAACAGCCACAATCACACACTTCTCCCAGGAGAACGAAGCTGAAGACACCAGCCTGAAGATGACGGATGAGATTTCGAAATGTTGCCAAGGTATTCTCAATCTTACACGGGACAAGACCCGAATACACCAAGACCTACATAAATATATATATATATATATATACAAGATTGATTGACTGATTGATTGATTGATTGATTGATTGATTGATTCAGGGTATGAATATTTAGGAAACAATTGCATTCTTGAGCTAGCATGGGCTTATAAAGAACAAGTCATACCAAGCAAGCCCAACTTCTCCTTCTCTCTCACCCTCAACAAGTAAAAATTATTATGGGAATGGGATGAACATATGGCATTTTTCAGTTCAGCCAAGAGTCTCCCATGAGATTCTAGAATAAAAGGTAAAATATTTCTACCAGTTGATACATTTTTGATTCTATAATCATATCCAGCAAGTATACATTAGTGTATCAAATTGGAAGTCTTCATTGCTGCCTGACTCCAGTCTGGATTCTATATCATTCCATTTGTTTACACATGGTTTGGATGAGCAATTATAAAATACAATTGTTAAATTTGCAGATGTCACAAAAGTAGAGAAGATAGCAGGTATTTTAAAGGACAATATCAAGATTCAGCAATAATTTGACAAACTGAACCACTAGTCTGAAAGATAAATTTCAACAGGAACAAAACATTTTTGGGGGTAGGAAAAACATGCAATAAAAGATATTAGATAACTATATGTGGAGGATGATTAGGCAGGATATATGAAGAGGAAAAAAAATGGATGCCTTGATGGATCACAGTTGATCCATGAAGACTGTGGCAGCGTGGAAGCTTCTTGTGCTAATATGGCTTCCAAAGCTGACAGTTGAATTTGAGCTAACAATGTAATGCAGCATCAAAAAGAAGCAAATGCAATCATAGGCTCATTATTAGAAGTGTACTTTCAGGAGCAGGAGAAATAATTGATTCTCTCTGTTCTTACTGGACCGACTACATATAGAATACTACATTAGATCATTAACAAACCGGAATGTTTCCAAATTAGAGAGATCAAAGTGAGAAGAAGCCTATTGGAGGGAAAATGTGCAAGAAACAGCTAGAATCATTAGATATGTACAGCCTGAAGAAAGAAAGCTATGGAGAAATATGGTAATTGTGTTCAAGTAACTTGAAAATCATTTCATAATTGGTATATTGTTGTTCCAGAAGTGAAGAAATGGTGGCTTTAAATTACAAGGAAGTAGATTTCCTACGTCTTTGGGAAGAATTTCTAAGTGTATGAGCTCCTCAAAGACGGAGTGGACTGTCTTAGGAAGTGTGAAGACTGTCTTTGCTAGAGATGTTAAAACTCAGTGGATTCTGTTTGGGATGCTTTAGTCATGACTTCTTGCACAGAGTAGCAGATTCAACAAAACAACCTACAGGATCCTTTTTAATTATTATCCTTTATGATACTATGGAAAAATATTTTCTGATTGCTTGCCAATTTTCAGCACTTTCTTATTATGACCTGTGCTACACTACCGAAAGATCAGCAAAGATTTTGTCATAGTTCACTGGATTCTTTTGGAGGGTGTTTTTGTTTTGCATCACTTCATTCAGGATCAATTTCCAAATAAATAAATATACAAACAAATCTTAGTAAAGCAAAACAATTGAAGAAACATCAATTTTCTCAATTCTGACTTTCCATATACAGTATTGTATCTTAGATTATCTAAAGCTGCTTGGACCTTTTTCCATTATTAACATTTCAGTACTGCTAACGATACCTGTCAGAATCAAGCTTTTATTAGGAATAGAGAAATTTTCCATTCTTGCCCCCCTTTTTAGCATTTGTTGTACATCAGGGCAAGAAATGTTTTTACTGGTGACTTTAAAGTTAAATAACCTGTGGAAAACACTGCAATAAAAAGGGAGGTAAGAAATAAGGAGGGTTTTTGGTAGCTTTATTGGATTGCACAGTGAACACTTCTTTTTCTAGCTGGGTTATAAATTTTTCTAGTTGAGTTATAATTTAACCACAGTGAATTTTTTAAAGCTGAATTAATATACTGCTTGTAGTTCTCCATTTGCAGGAACAGAAGTGAAGAAGAATGTTTAAGTGGCTTTGTTTACTTCATCCCGCCTTTAGAATGTCTAGGATACATGCTGCTTCCGTTCCACACAATGTTATCCTCCTATGAGTTTGGTTAGATCAAACACTAACCAAATATTACTCCAGTGAACCTAATAATAGGTTTGAACTTGAGTTTTCACTATCTTAAGCTTGACACGTTGTGAGTATAAGATACTCATAGTTTTTACAGGTTAGAGATTATGTTTATTATTTATTTATTTATTTATTAAATTTATATGCCACCCATCTGGTTTCAGACAACTCTTCAAATCATATTGTCCTTTTGCTACCCCTCAACCCACCATTAATGCAATTTCTGCCTGTGTTTTCTTGTTCTACAATAAAATAGGAGTAGTCCAACTAATGCGGATTCAAATGTTAATGTTTGCCTGTGGCTCTTAAGCCCCTGCTCCTTCATCAGCTAATGCACAGAGAAAGGAGCATTCCCTCATCTGAGTCACTGATCACATCCTTTGGCCCTGTAATTTCTGCTATGGCTACTGTTGCCACTAGTGTTAGAATAGCACAGTGCTTATAATACTTAATTGTTGTGCAGAAGATTACTCATAGTACTTTGTAGCACTATTGTTCTTTTTCCCCCTCTGGCTACCTACCTTTCTCACTGAGATTTTATGAAAATTGTAAATTCTTTGATAAAGTGGCTTGGCTGAAAAGCTAAAGTAGCTCAGGGGGGGAAATTGGTTATTAAAAAGCCTTTCTGCTGGTTTCCCATTTGTAATGCTCTGCATATCATACAAATAGTATAACGACTACATTCCCAACAAAACAGCAGGGACTAGTCTCCAGAAGTCAACACTACTACTATCTAAAGTGTTTTCATGACAGACTTTATGGAGCCAAAGAGGAAATGTAAGAAAGCATTTTTGTTTTAAGCAGATTGTCTTGACTGTATATATGTGCATTATGATGCTTTAACATTGTGCATATAAATTTTTCATATGTCTAGTAAGATTTGCTCATTGAAAGGAAAATGATTGATTTCTTTGTAGAGGAAATTGAGAGGGCACAACAGCAACTCTTAGGAGGAGAACATGGTAGTCCAGACTTTACACTTGGCAAGTTACTACCGAAGCGTATCAATCCAGACAGAGTTTTCTTAAACTGGCTTAAAGTCTAGCCAGGATGAAAGCAGATTAAGCATGTAATACAGATATTAAATTAACCTGATATCTGTGCTAAGTTGTAATTGGGATTTTCATTTTTACCCCTTTGCTCAATAGTTTGGAAATCCTATTCCTTCATAAGGTAGAGGCTTTGTGGTCTCTTGAGCTATGGAGGGCCTACAAAAGAGGTCTACTGCAACTTGTGTGGACTTTGGAGATGTCCTAGACCAGGGATGTCAAACTTGCATCCCGCAGGCCAGATGCATCACACGCTGGCCACGCCCACCCCCAGTTTAACAAGGGGGGGTGGAAGTTGCGATATGTCACGTGTCGACAACGTGTCATTGTGAGTTTGACACTCCTGTCATAGACTCATAGAATAACAGAGTTGGAAGTGCCTGCTTTCAAATTATTATAGCAGCCACATCTTCGGCTGCTAAAAGAGCCATCTACAACGGGGACCCACAGATAATGGTTATAAAAATTAAAGTCCTTCCCCTTTGAACATTGCATTCACAATGCCCTTTCCCCTTGGTGGATGGCTCTGACTGTTTGTAAGAGGCTTCTGCAGCTGCTTTAGAAGCTGCTCCCAGCTGTCTCTCCACTCAAATGCAAGTGGCTGTTGCTGATTTGCAATCTCACCACACAGCTAGAGATAAAACAAATGCATGCAGGCTATTATTAAGACCTGGGTATGGGAAAATAAGTATCCTAGCATGAGGACCATTTTAGTCTCATTATTTCCTCTCAGCCTTGGTTGTCCCCCTGAGAACTCTAAGCCTCCTCTGCAAGACAACTGTTCCTGAAGACTAATTATATGGTTAGAAATGAGTTAGGAGGTTGATTTTCCCCATTCTCTCTAAACAGCAGATTCTGCTTGCTTGATGGAATACAACTGCAATATAAACTTGATTAGAGGAACTTACTAATGTTACATAGATGAGCAACTCCATCAAGGCAGTATGTTGAGTTAGGAGGTAGTAATATATGAGAGTTTTCAAAACACCAACCTCACCAATGATTGCATGTTTATATTCCCATTTTTGTGTTACAATACATTGAACTGAAGTTCCAAAATTCATCAGAAACCTGCCCTTCAGCTGGTCCTGAGAGATTTTCATCCCTTAAATTTCCATTCTACACCAAACAAGAGGAAATGTTGGACAAGAGCACTGAGGAGAATATTTCTGCATGGCACCCGCTTCTCTTTCTCTAATTCTCCCCTGTGTAGATATAGCTTTTTGCTCAATGCTGTTGATCAGATAAGATCTCCATTTAGGCAGATGCAGCAAGCATGCAGGGACTTCATTGGAAGGTTGACTGGATTTCAAGGCTGATCACCTTAAAAAGAAAAATTATTACAAGGAGTCCCAAGTACAACTGCAAGATTGAGAAATCTTGGATACTTGGGTTGAGAGAAAGATGTCCACTGTCCCTCTAAATAATAATAGTCATTAGACCAACACAGTATCCAAACCCTGACGTTTTCAGCAGCCAGTCCAAAAGGGAAATGCCCAACCAAATACAACCACTTTATTTTGAGATTTTATTTCCATCTTTAGTTCAAGTCACTCGAAGGGTTCAGCAGTAGGTCTGAACTTTATCTCTCTTAGCAAGTGTGGTCTCCTTAACAGATTGAAATGTAGCCCTGTGAGACCACAATACAAGCACAGGATTCTCTCTTTTCTCCTCTGTCTATTATACAGTATATAGATTGACTTCTTACTTCCCCTTTCCTTTTTCTCAGAATTTAACCCACATGCTGAAGCCTGCACAATTTTTTAAAAATAAATTTTATTAAGTATAAACAAAAACATTGAACGTGGTGGTCTTCTTTGACATACATTTCTGTCAGTACATTTTGTATTTAGAAAGATAAAGAAGTTATGTACAATTATATACATTTATATATATATATACATTTTAAACTTTGTAGTTTTTAAATCTTTCTCATTATTCCTCAATTATGCAGCCCTTCACCTCTTCCCTATTTCATCTTAGATTCTTATTTCAATTTTATGAACTCCTTTCATGTCCCTCCAGTAGTAAAAATTTATTCCATATTTTGTGGTATTCTGATTCATCTTGATCTTTCAATTCTAATGTCAACCTATCCATTTTGGCGCATTGTAATATCTTATCAATCATAACATCCTCACTAGGAATTTCATTTGCTTTCCAATTTTGGGCAAATATCATTCTTGCCGCCATGATTACATGTATAATTTGATAGGTATCGGCTCTGCTAAATTTCTCTTCCATTATTCCCAGTAAGAACATCTCTGGTGTGTAACAAATTTTAGCCCCATCATTCCATCTAGCCATTACCAAAGCCTGCACAATTTTTCAAAACTCACACTTCTTCTGTCTTCCATGGCAAAAAATGTTTATTAAAATCCTGTACTAAACCTGCTTTCTCCCATAAAACTGTGCTGGGCAGATTGCTGTTAGACATCCCCTCCCGCAGGGTGTATTCATGGCTCTTCCTTCAGAATTTCTTAAATTCTATTTCCTCATTAAAGGCTATTTCCCCAAAGATTGTCCCTTTCCCCTCCTTGCCATTTGCCGTTGATGTGCTTTTGTTCTGCAATTTTCCTCAATAAAATTCAAAGACTTTCTTTGATGAGTGTCTGTGGCCATCATCTTCAGGATCCATACTCACTCTGAGACATGTAGTTTTTCAATACTGTTTCATTAAAAAAAATATCACCTGCATACTAGACCTGCTGAATGCTCCCTCTGTAACAATTCACATCCGTAACAAGAAGCTGGTCATTGCATATCAATGACCGGCGCAAACTCTGTCTGGACAGCTGCTAACAATCGATACAATCTTTCAGGCTAGATTACCTATCAGTCAAGGGGGCCAAAGGGGCCACAAGCTTTGATGTGTTGGATGTTCTGGAAAGATGGGCTTATTGATCGTTAGCAAATCAAATGAGAGCTTTCAATAAGGAACATTTACAGCCCCTTCAATTAAGTGTCTCTTCAAAGGCTAGGGTTCTTTAAAATTGCACAAAGTGCTGTTTCAATATTGGGGAGGAGGGAAGTAATAATCTATTTAATCACAGTGGAAAAGTCTGAGGATGCAATTATAGAGTCTTATCAAAATGTCCTAAGCAAGGTTGACTGATTTGAAAAGGGAAAGAAAGAAAACAGAATGCTTGGATCTATTGTGTGACATCATTGTGTTTTGGCCATCCCTTAATTGGGGGGGGGGGTGTCTAACAAAATGTTTGGGGTTTCAGTTGCACTCTTTAATTTTGGTGGCAGCAGTCCGAATGTTCAGTTATGTCCTGTTTGTATTTTCTGTGGCTGTTTAGGTGAGACAGGGAAGTTCACTTTGAAATGTCATTCAACTCAGCATTCTATTACTCTTTCTCTTTCTCTCCATAAAACACTGAAACATGCCATCTTTCTATTAGCAGAAACTACAAACACATTACCTGTTTGTTATGGTCTCTAAATTGATTGTTTTGGAGGTGAGGGCTGAATTAGAATGTTTTTAAGCTAAAGCTTGGGCTCTTCTTTAAAAATATTGGCATGGAGGAGGAGAAGCAAAGTGTACAGCTCATGATACAGAGGAACTGAGAGGAATGGGCATGGAATCAGGGTTTCAGAACCAATAAATCAAACTGTGAAGTCAGGTGGGATTATTGGCAGGGGTATTGTAGATTATGATGGGGAAGATTCTGGTTTAACCACCTCTATCAGTGAAGCTCATAGGATGGTGGAAGAAAGGAAGGAAGGAAGGACTATTGGCTTTGAGATAGATAAACTACCATATCCAATTTTATGGCCATTACAAACATTCTAGTAGTGATCACATATCCTCTCAGCCTAAGTATGACTGATCCTTCAGGAACAATGGAATGGCCAATGAATGGAATGGCTGTTGTTTGTTCCATTTGATAATGGGATGTCTTTATACATTTCAGCTTGGCACATTCCTTTCCAAAATAAATTAAGTCTCTTTCATCTTCCTCTCTCTCTTTCCCGCCGAATATGTATATTGTATGTACTTTTATAGCAATAGCAATACCACTTAGCTTTACAGCCTTCTCTAAGTGGTTTACAGAGTCAGCCTATTGCCCCCAAACAATTTGGGTCATTTTACCCGCCTTGGAAGGATGGAAGGCTGAGTCAACCTTGAGCCTGGTGAGATTCGAACTACCGAACTGCAGGTAGCTGGCAGACAGCAGAAGTAGCCTGCAGTATTGCACTCTAACCATTGCACCACTGCGGCTTATAAATTGTTTTACAAAAATAATGCAGGTCACAATTCATCAGCACCTTTTTCTCTCAGCTACTTAAATGAAATATAATTGCTTTTGTACACCCTTCTTGAGGCAACATGGATTGATTGATTGATTGATTGATTGATTGATTTATATGACACTAGGTCAATACGAATGAAAAACCTGGTTACTCCTTCTGGGCTCTTTACATCAATGGTAGTGGCTAATAAATTAGGAAGCCTGAGCTCTTACTTACAAACTAGGATCTGCTGGCAAAAGAAAGAACGGTGGTCAAGAACAACCCTGGTATTTGATTCTGAATTGGTAGGAGACGGCATGCTAGGAGTTTAGATGTAACCAGCAAGCAATCTAGTCTGTATAATCTGGTTTCTTTAGCCACTGCATGTAAGAATAGTCAAGTATCAAAAGTCAAGGAAGTTAGAAAGCAATGTTAACATAATTATTCCCAGTTAGGGAATCAGTCCCACTAGATCAGTCCATGATTTTTCTGTTTCACCCCATCTACTTCTGTAAAAGTATAATTAGTGATAATGATAATGTGACAATGTGGAGGTTGGACTAGATTTTACTACTATTTTTATAAGTGTCTAACCTAGCATCCAGCATATTGTGAACTATTAACTTCATACAGTTCTATCCTTCAGGTTCTTAGTATAAACTTACCAATGCAAAAACTATTACATACAAAACCAAGAGATGAAGCAAAATTGCAGAAAATTGCATATTATTTGATAGCACTGAATGTATCCTATGGAATATCAGCAAAGAACTGGCTGAAGCAATCAAAGGAATGGAACCTTAAGGAAAGCCACAGCACCATATTGAGTTCCAAAATACTGCAGCAGAAGCATCTGGAGCATAGTATGATTTATATATACGTACTAGACTTCAAGAGAGCTTATTTCAACAAACTTCAGAGGAGTACTAGGCTGAAAAGCATGGATCGAAATCCAGAGGACAAAGTAGCTCAGGAGGGGTTAAGAACTTCATAAACATAAGACACTAGAAATACAATTTTGTACCCAAAGGAAGAAAAATGGGGGTCAGTTAGGGAGATGAGTATAGATGCACATGGACTTTGCAACATACAGTATATAGGAAGTGGAATATAGGTGTAATTACCAAAGAGGAATAGCAGCAAGTAGCTCTAATATCTGAAAAAGGAAAGCAAAAGCTGAAACACAAAAGAAACATAGGCTCTTAAGGGAAGCTAAAAGCAACAAAATGGCTTATAACTTTCCTTGTAGCTGATGTTAGTATTTTTTTAAAATAAGGAAAAAAGGAGGGAGGAGGAGGACTATCATCTTAGAGATTATTTCTGTGATCTTTCAAAAAACATAGAGAGCTTTGCATTAGTGGTTTGCAGAAATATGGAGAAAGGAGGACATAGGAGACTAGAAGATTGGCCAACCTGAGGTCAATATTTGGCTAAATTTAGAATGGACTAGATAGCCTGTGACCCATTGGATATCCTTTCAAAGCTATTTACTTACCTAAATAGAGAAAGGTCATGAGCAAATAATAGTAATGATGGTGATGATGATAATGATGATGATCAATAATAATAGCAAAGGGAGCAATTACTTCTTTTGGCTTCCCCACTGCCATTGTTTCTGGAAAGGAGGCAGGGATCTTGAAAATAACAACTCCTCCTATTCCATCTTGGGTGACCCATGGAATTGCTTGTCACTTTGTGAAAGGACGGGGAACAAAGGGAGTTGTGGACCATGAGGAAAACTACATCCCCATTCCACAACTAAAGTATCCCTAAGGGCCCCCTCCCTCCAGAGAGGAAGAGGGCTCATCCACTGATTGCCAGCACCCCACCCCCCGCCAGCCCTACTTCACCAGCAGGCCTCACAGTTACTTTGTCATCGTTCACTCACCACCCATCATTGTTAAAGGTTTCAGAACTTTTGTTCTAAAGTATCCAATCACCACTTGTCCATCAGGCTTTGTTGCCAGATGATGCAGGGACCAGAGAAAGGTAGGTAATAGGGTGAGGGTATCACATTCTATCTTCCTTGCACCATACGATCGATGGGAAGTGTAGTCAGAAAGTGCGGTGGTGCTGGAGTTGCTACAACTTTCCAAAATTTCATCCCCATGGGAATCATGAATCCCGGCATTTTTTAAATTAATCCATTTGAATTACCTTGGTTTAATAATTGTCACCCTTTACTTTCCAATTCCTCCCAGTTGAAGGTTACAGGAAATCCTACTGAAGTAGATGGCAGAATGTGGGTTGTGTTATTTCTACCATCTCATTAGATGCAGAGCTGATTGGTACAGAAGTGAGGGTTATTTCATCAGTTCTGAAAACATCTCTAGAATATTTTTCTGCACAAGAGACCATGCCAAACTAGTGTTGCTGTAAATGAACTAGAATGCTGTTAATGCTGCTTAATTGATATTAATATAACTTTCTCAGTGGTGTTGGACTTAATACATGCAGATGCTTATAGGAATTGCTGAGATTTTTACACACTGCAGCTAATTATTTGCCTCCTGTTGTTGCTGAGTTGTTGATGCTAAATGTACTAAATTGTATATTTTTGAGGAAATGGGCCTTTATTCTGGTATCTATTCAGCTATTCCAATGATTAACCATGACTATTACTATTAAATTTGTATCATTATTAGTGCTTATATCCCATTTACACAGAACAACCCTAAACTAAAGCAGAGTTAAGAGCACAGAAATTATAAGAAATTATGCAGGAATTGTCTAAATTATGGCATGCAATTATGCAGGAATTGTCTAAATTATGTCAGCACCATCATGTCATCCTATATCACTGCAAGCAGTTTATATTCCTAGTAGCTTACCATTGTTTGAATGGTCTCCAGCAATAGCTAATTAAGTAATCATTAGCATTTGTTTATATTAAAAAGAAAAAAAAACCTGAAAGTGATCCAATGACATTGGAAAAACGAAGTCATTGCAATAGACAAAGTCATTGTTAAGGCCTATGCAGTCTCCTGTTGCAATAAATTATCCTAAAATAAATGGCAAACATGCACCCTTTTGGCTGTCATTTTAGAAGTGGCCAAAAAATTAACACTTTGTTTCATATTCTGGGGAATTAAGAGGCACATAGATGCCTTAAAGCTGAAGACACTCCTTTTCTTCCTTTCAACTCTTTCTTTAACTTCCCAAAATGAGTCCAAGCTCTGTTCACCTTTGAAATATGGTTCTTGATATGCCATACAAAGTCTGATGCAAGCCTATGACTGGTAAACATTGATTCTTCTGTTGAAAGAGCCATGGAGGTGCAGTGGTTAGAGTGCAGTACTGCAGACTACTTCTGCTGACTGCCAGCGGACTGTAATTTGGCAGTTCAAATCTCACCAGGCTCAAAATTGACTCAGCCTTCCATCCTTCTGAGGTTGATAAAATGAGGAGCCAGATTGTTGGGGGCAATATGCTGACTCTGTAAACTGCTTAGAGAGGGTTGTAAAGTACTGTGAAGCGGTATATAAGTCTGTTATTGCTATTGCAACAAATTTCAGTGGCAGCCATAGAAATGTAATTCATTAGTTTAGTGATTTAATGATTAAATGGAAACTGGTTAATGGTGGCCAAGGGAAAATGCTATCAAAGGAAAGGACAGCTACACCATCTTATAAGGTCCAACATCCGATGACAGCTATGGCACAAGAAGATTAGAATAGAATTGTTTATTGGCCATGATTGGACACACAAGGAATTTGAAATGCTTTCAGTGTACATAAAAGAAAAGATACATTCATCAAGAATCATACGGTACAACACTAATAATAGTCATAGGGTACAATAAGCAATCAAATCATACTAGGAAACAGTCAATATAAATCATAAGGATACAAGTGACAAAGTTACAGTCACAAACAGGAGGGGATGGGTGATAAGGAGTGATGAGAAGATTAATAGTAGTAGTAGTGCAGATTTTGTAAATAATTGGACAGTGTTGAGGGAATTATTTGTTTAGCAGAGTGATGGCGTTTGGGAAAAAACTGTCCTTGTATCTAGTTGTTCTGGTGTGCAGTGCTATAGCATTGTTTTGAGAGAGGGAGTTGAAACAGTTTATGTCCAGGATGTGAGGGGTCTGTAAATATTTTCACAGCCCTCTTTTTGACTCAATGAAAGACAGGTTTTCTGCAGTCCTAATTATCCTCTGAAGTCTGTGTCTGTCTTGCTGGGTTGCAGACCAAGCCAGACAGTTACAGAGGTGCAGATGACAGACTCAATAATTCCTCTGTAGAACTGAATCAGCAGCTCCTTGGGCAGTTTGACCATTCTGAGTTGGCGCAGAAAGAACATTCTTCGTTGTGCTTTTTGATGATGTTTTTGATGTTAGGTGTCCATTTTAGGTCTTGTGATATGATGGAACCTAGAAATTTGAATGTCTCTACTGTTGATACTGTGTTGTCTAGTATTGTAAAAAGTGGTAGAATGGGAGGGTTTCTCCTAAAGTCTACCAACATTTCTACAGTTTCGAGTGTGTTCAGTTCCAGATTGTTCTGGTTACACCACAAGGTAAGTTGTACAACCTCCCATCTGTATGTGGATTCATCGTTGTCTCGAATGAGACCAATCACTGTTGTATCAACTGTAAACTTCCGTATTTTAACAAATGGATCGTTTGAGATGCAGTCACTGATATAAATAAATAAATTTACAGTAAATAAACTTTTAAAAATAAAGTTGCTGATATTGCAGCATGATGCTTTGTAGTTAATTTTTGTTTTGATTATAATATTTAATAGACTGAGAAATCAGAAATGGGAATCATTGGCATTCTTTTATCTGGGGCCTCCTAGAGGATACTCCAGTACTAAGATAGGTTGCATTAATATTCCAACTAAGCCGTGTTAGTATTGGAGGATGTGCAGAGAGTGACTTAGATTAGACAAGGTATGCAGAGTTTTGTCTTAAGAGTTCCCTAAAGCCATAAATTCCACCAGTGAATAATTCATCAGGTGCATAAAGACGGGTTATACACAATGAAAACATTATTTAGAAAGTTGAACAAAATGGAAAACATACCATTTTCAAGAACATTCCATTCCATTTGATTTGTAGGTCATTTCCTTTACAAAATTCCCATAATAGCTCCATTTTTAAAAAACTCTGAATGGAATTTCCAGCCAAAGATTTTTCTGGCGGTGATCTATCTAAGCTAGGGCAATATGTAGCCCTGTAATTCCACACAAGAATGTGTAAGGAGAAAAAAGCAGAAACTGAATTCACAGAAAAATGTGTTTTAATGTTATCCTTTAACAAATAGCTGCCTTTTCGTCAGGGAGGAGAACTGAAGGCCATGGCTTCCTCGTGGTTTTTATGTGCTGTTTCTTACAAAGGTCAACTTACACAACCATTTATGATCTGAATGATTCATGTTTTGCTAACTTCACCTGCCAGTCTTTTACACAAAATTGTATTGTGATTGAGTCCTTGGTGATTCAAAATATCTGAAATGGCTGCATGGAAAAAGATTATTTTCAGCACATAAATCTGACTCATGTCCATGAGTAAGTTGCTGAATTAAAAATGTCAGAGAATTTTTATTTTCCTGTTATAAAGAATCAGGGGTTATAGGCAATGACTTGTGAGTCAACTTCTGCTCACTCATGAAGCTTTTCTTTTGACTTAATTTTTCCCTTCCACACCAATATCCCACAATCCACTTAATCTGTTCCCTGGGAAGGGATCACCATTCCCAACAGCAATTTGGTATGGCCATGATGTGCCCATAACATCTCTTGTATTAGTGGCTGAGTAGAATTGAGTATAACGTCCCTTAATCCACTCTGGCATTTGAGCAGTTGAAAATAGTAATGGAGACATATAGGTGATCCTTAGTGTATAATCTGTCAATTTGCAGATACCTACCAGGTACTTATGACCCACTTCCAAAGTACAGCTAGAAAGCTATTTACAGCTGTTTGCAGCATCCTGCAGTCATAAGACTGTGTTTTAAAGAGGTTCTTGAAAAAAACCCAGCAATTCTGATTTTTGGCAAAAACATCCCAATGCTTCATTTAGCAATAGTAATAGCACTTAGACTTATATAGTGCTTCATAGTGCTTTACAGCCCGCTCTAAAAGGTTTACAGAGTCATCCTATTGCCCCCAACAATCTGGGTCCTCATTTTACCCACCTCACAAGGTTGGAAGGCTCAGTCAACCTTGAGACTGTTAGGATCGAACTGCTAGTAGTCAGCAAAAATTAGCCTGCAATACTGTATTCTAACCACTGCACCGCCACAGCTCTTAATAACGATGACATTCCCTCAACAATTGTGGTGGTTGCTTTACAACTGTGGCGGTTGCATGAAAACAGGCCAAGTCACACGATGACCCATTTTATGACCATCTTGACTTATGATGATGATGGAATGGCTCCATTACAGTAATAACTCAAAATTACCTGTAGTGTAGAAATTGTAGTCTAAAACTACTTTTCAAAGGAAACTTACTTCTTGAAAATTGTATTCTAGTTGTATTACTTTTTTCTTCTTCTGTTGAATTGCTCCCCATTCTTGGAGAATGCCTGGATAAATCCTTGCAGTTTTCCAAAGCAGGACTAGAACTCAAGAGTCTCCTGGTTTGTAGCTGGATGCCTTAACCACTAAATCAAACTGGCCTTTTCTAAACTTGTAATATAAATGAGTAATATTTAAGTTTTACAGTTATTTTGTGACTGGGAGGTCATCAGTCTCAGAACTGGGGGAACAAGAAGCTTGCTTGCTTGCTTAGTACTTGATGATTTCTTTCATTTTTTTTCATTGTTGCATTCGATCTGAACTTTTAAAATGGCTATATAATTACAAATGCCTAGAGGAAAAGCTTTCTCGTATAAATGATGAATGTACAGAAGCAAATCTCATGAATCCAGCTCTTGTAAGGGTAAAAAAAAAACCTTTGTGAACAGCAAAACAACCAATGCCACTCTGACCTATTGCAACATTTAATCAAGCTGTGTATAAATTTATAATTCAATATGAGTTCTATTGTGAGTAATTTTACATTTGGTGATTCCCCTGCAGAAAGGCTATAATTGCTGGGAAATAAATAGCATAATTGCTGAACAGCCAACTGCAGTATTCTTGTTCAACAGCCACGCTTCTCAGGCAGCTGAAAAATGCAGCTTAGCAACATCTAGAGGCTGCACAGGTTGCATATACCTGTCCAAACTAATACAGAATCAAGTATTCCACATAGAGAGCTCTTTGGCCTGCTCAAATTTTCTAGTATATCTTTCCACAAGAAGTCCTTCTGAAATGGTGTCTGCAATTTCACGGCACTGTATCTCCACCATTAATATTTTCCATGAAGCCACCCATGTTACAAAGGAAAGTTTACATCCCCTCTCTCCCACCCACTCCTTTTTTAATGGCTTAGGATTCCCTGGAGTTCTTATGTAAAGGTACATAAGATTGGCCACATATTGATACAACAGTTGTAGGAAAATTCAATGATCTATTGCATATATGTTACTGAAAATTAGTTCATTAATGACCTTTAGTAATATATTTTTGGTGCAGAACATCAACATGTCTGCCTTCTCTTGAACAATACATTGAAAAAGCAAGATGACTAGAAGGGGAAGGGAAGAAAGTAGAGTGAAATAACTTTTGGATTTTTCTATTCCTTTAAAAATTAAAATGAAATGTATTAAGCAGACTAGTAGAAGCTTCCACATAGCAGCAGGCTTGCTTCTGTCTAGGCATTAAAATAAATTGCTTTTTTTCATTTTTACACTGAAGAAAAAAGAAATGGGAGTAGAAGATGAGGGGTAATGTTTCACTTCAATCTTCCACTTCTTTGCACACACCTTTTGTGTGTGTGAAAATTGAAGACCTTTGTGACTTCAAGCAACACATTAATGACAGTTGAGGAATTAATGGCCCATTCTATAGATGACCAGGAGAAGAATAAGATACAGTCTCAACAAAAAAGTAAAATATTAATGAGTTCAATTATTTTTTATTAGCATCCCAAATATGTTTTGCTTTAAAAGTTGAGTCTGACAAGGACATAGGATGTGATTGGTGTATCCCTTAATCTTGTTTGACAATTTCAGTTGGTCAAGAAGCTACATGAACCATAGTGATCATCAATCAAAAGACAAGCCATTTATCTTTATTAAAAACAGCTTGCTGATAATCAGATAGACATTAAAATATAAGTAAAACACTACAACCTAGTTCTTCCCAAACAGGGAAGAACTGGAGGTTTTGTTATAATTTGTAAACTTTGGGCATAGGATATATGAATTTTGATAGCCCTAGGTTGTGTAGTGTTATACTAACATGTCTGTTATATTTATATGTATGTGCATGCATGTGTATGCAGATTGCAATGACACTTTTATTTCCTTGATCAACATTGCCTGCCCTGCTCTTCTCTTGAGTGCTTCTAGTTTTCCAGTGAAGAAAGTATAATTCCAATGCTGGAAATTAACAAATCAATGTTTTGTTTCAGAGATTAGTAAAAACATCACTTTCATCTCTGGTTGTTTTGTATAGAAACAGATTGCAGTCAGTTCAGATTACTGCATAATAGTTTGCCCCAAGCTGTTCATTATGCCTGACCTCCCCATCACCCCGCATGTCTCTTCAGACAGCATTCTTGATATTCAATGGAAAAAGTATTTATTTTTGGTTGCATGATTTTACATAGTTTTAAAATTAACATACTCAAATGTTTGTTTCAAACTTACACCAGACCTAATGCACAAAGTTCACCTACCAAAACAAACAAACAAACAAATGTTGAATATTTGTAGCCCTGTTCCAACCTCTACAGATATTGTAGGGCACAATGATGCCATGTGATTCACGCATGTTGTCCCACTGTTGGAAAAATATCCTTCTGGGTTCAGTTCCAAGTGGGGAAGAAAGACACTGGAAACATGGTGACTGCTCGGAAAGATGGTTTAATGGTGGACAGGACCACATGGCTTGGAGCTCCAAAGTGAAAAGGACAATCACATACTTCAAAATGAAGGGGCAAGATGCTGAGAGATCCTTACTTTTATACCCTTTGTTGGGCCACATCTTAGTGTTTCCTGTTCCTGTGTTAAAAATGTATCCTATTGGCTGTCAGACTCCCAGGGGCAGGGATCTTAGCTAACTTTATAGGCTTTGTCAGGACCACATGGCTTCACCTGAGTGCTGGCTGATGCAATCTTTTCAGGCCATGTGGTGAGATGGTTAGAGGGCTTTGTTATGTAGAATACTCTGGCCCAGGCCTTAATGGCCTGCCCATTAACAAAGGTGGGGTCAGCTTCTGTTTCTGAGGTGAGTTTCTGCTTCTGAGTTTCTACTTCTCTTTTAGGGGAAATATTCTTCCTTTTTCATATATCCTAAAGTATTTCATTTTTCTAGGAGGAAGTGGGTTATAACTTCAAACACCACATTAAAACTTATTTTTCTCATAATAAGTTGCATCCATGAATCTTTCTAATAAGTATCAACAGTTTTCTAAAAAAAATTTTAATTCATATTATTCATATTCTACCCACTCTGACTACTACAGGGCGGCTTACAATTTTGGGGATACAATTTTTGGGATTTTCTGGTGTAATACCCAGGAATATTTAGGAAAAGTCAATGTCAAGATCAAAGCCTATTTTGGAATCCCATCCCAATATATTAATTTAATTTGACAATTTCAGATTCTTTTGGTTTCTGATTGAAAAGAATAAAGATTTCATATTTCAAAGAAAGAGACAGAATGTTGTGATCGATATGACAATGATGCCTTTATGGTAATAGCTTTCCATTGTACCAGTAGCCCTCTTGCGAGCTTATATTGTGCGTAGAAGCAACCATTCTCCTCTTAACTGTGTCTTTGTGTAAAAGCTTTCAGTGAAAATGAAAGTAAACATAGCTTTCATTTTCATACAGAACTAATTTAGACTTCACCCAATTCCTAACCACTCTGCTTTCAACCACTCATCTCCCACTACCACATGGAATTTTATTTAGAAACCAATTAACATGAGTTTGATTCTTCCATGCTCTTTTTTTTTCTTTACAGACTCTAGATCTGAAAATGCACAGGGCAAGTTTGCTCTCCAGTTCCTTCTATTTGCATTCCTAATGTGACTGGCTGCTGGATCTCCCCCTGCATTTGAAAGCTCTCTTCCTGGAGCTCAGTGAAAAGAGGCCTTTTTTCAGATTGCAGATGTGCAGTTGTGTCCCGTGGTAGAAGTATAAAAAATGCCTGCCTTCCATTTCTCTGCTCAGCAGAGGGGCTGTGAGTGAAAAACGCACACTTCGTGCCTGCATACCAACTGCTTTTGTGTCTTCTCAAGATAAGCTGCATCTGCCAGAAGCTGCTCGTTAATCATACACACCATGAGCTGCTGAAAAGACCAAAAGCAGGCCACCACCAAGCTCCACATAGAAGCCGCACCAAGAGGTTGGAGGGAGTGCAATTGATATAGAAGGCGCAAGAAGAGGAATAACATTTGACAGCCTGAAAAATCCTTTCCAGTGTAGTTTTTTAAGTGGAGAATGCAGATAAATAAACCCACCTAGATTTTACCACAGTTACTTTGACATCAGCTCTTTGAAATGCATGAAGTGCCAGCTGCTTTGTTTTTCCATAGGACTACAAGCAAACCCGTGTTTTGCAATTAAAACAGAAGGAAAGTGTAGGAGATTGAGAAAATTGCAAGGGAAAACACATCATTTCAGACAGGAAACAAAGGCTTCTTCATCATCACGCTACCCAATTGTATATATTAATCCCAAAGTATATATGTGTATTTTGGATGTTCTTTTGAATATGACTCATTCAGACCAGAGGTGGTATTCAGCAGGTTCTGACCTGTTCTGGAGAACTGGTAGTGGAAATTTTGAGTAGTTTGGAGAACTGGCAAATACCATCTCTGGTTGGCCCCACCCATATCTATTCGCTGCCTTCCAAGTCCCAGCTGATCAGCTGAGTCTTCTTTTGTTGCCCTGCACAGGAGAATGTAGCTGGAAGCTGGTAGGGTGGGGAGGAAATGGGATTTTGCAGTATCCTTCCTGCCACGCCACCACCACCATGCCCACCAAGCCAACCCCACAGAACTGATAGTAAATTTTTTTGAATCCCACCACTGATTCAGACCACCAGTCAAATCAGAGAAAGAGAAAGGAATAGACATGGAGAATTGAGGGAAAGTGGATGGATTGGAGGGGAAAAACAGTTGTAGTTAGCAATCCAGTCAACTAAGAAGTTTTGTTGTTTTTAAAATTCTGAATTGATTTCCAGAATGGGGAATGTGTTGATTTTGGATTAAGGAAGTGATCAAAGGTAGCACAAGACCATTGGTATTTAACAGTTAGCATAGTGTTATGCATGCAGGTTTGAATGTCATTGGTTTAGTTTGAACTGTTCTTGTAAAATGTCAGAAATGATTGGTTTAAAAGTGCGGAAAATCCTGCACTCTGATTGGCTGGCAACCGCGGCTGCTATAAGTAGCAGCTGCAGCCCAGCCAAATCGGGTCTGTTATGAGCTGTAGTCACTAATAAACTCTTCACTGAAGCACTCGCCTGACTCTTCATGCAAACTTAACACATAGAATAATGGTTTTCTGTAGCTTGATAAATTAGTAACAGAGGAGAGCTTCTCTCCTTATTCTGTCCCCACAACAGTTAACTGGGCCTGCTACTAGAGAATCCAGTGTTAAGCAAACATTTAGGAAAAATTGGGGTTTGTTATTTCAGAGGATATTCAGAACCTTAATTCTATTCTCAGTTTATTTTACTATAAGTGGCAAAGTCAACCATCTTTATTTCAGAGATGTTTGACTCTCCCACTTAAGATAATATATAGTGCTTGTGTAACTCATCCCCAATTATAATTGACTTAGTTCATGGTCATGGCTAGCTAGAGTAATTTTGGAGCAGGCAAAATAATTGTGAAAGTGCTATATGTCTAAGGAGAAGCAATGCTTTGTTTGTCCTTAATTTGTTTTAAAAGTGCTTCTATTTCAGTGAAAGTTCCTTGGCAGAGATGAACTATTAGAAACAGAAAACAAAAAAAATGTTAGATGGCTCATCTGCTGGAGAAAGGGCTTCTATTTCTGTTAGAAAAGATAGGACAAATACATTTCTTGACAATTGAATATTGTCAAATCTATGTTCTCACATCTGTTTTGTGTACATGTAAAGCAATGTTAATGTTTCAAATTCTCATTTGCAAATTTCAATACTACATTTCATGGGACCTAAATTTCACAATATTACATTTGCATATCCTCATGGGGAGACAGATCATTGCACTCAATATGAAGTCGATTTTTCTAGGATTATGTGCTAATAAAATACTACATCAGCTTCAGGTAGGGATGATGGAAGCTGAGAGGGTGTTGCATACAATGGAAATGTTTCCTTGACACAAAAATCCATTTTACAATGACTGATAAGAACTATGTAGTCTACAGATTATCTCTCCTGTTAACATTAAAATTAATATTGGAATGAGTGTGTTATAGAGATTAGAAGCCATGCAGGGGTGGGATTCTACCAGTTTGCACCTATTTGCTAGAACCAGTTGTTAACATTCTAAACAGTTCGGAAAACTGGTTGTTAGAAGAAATTACTGGCCTAATCCTGTAAGGAAGGCAGGAAGGAAACATTCTGGTGTTGCTTACAGAAACTGCCTCTGTTAACCCTTATTACATTCTTGGCAGGACTAGACTTCCTGTCTCAGGAATATCTCAGGAGTTTTTTTCCCTTCCTTTGCTGGTACTTTGCTTGTGTGGAGTGACCATTTAAAGTTACAATGGCACTGAAAAAGTGACTTATGACCATTTTTCACACTTACGACTGTTGCAGCATCCCCACAGTCATGAGAGGCCAGGTGAGGAGATGCGTGCCTCGATGTGAGTGATATTGAGTTGGCCACACCCAGCCAATAACATGACCACCAAGCCACACCCACCACCTAAGCCACACCCACAGAACCGGTTGTTAAAATTTTGAATCCCACTGGAGCCATGACATGGAATTGGAAAGAGAGAGAGAGGGAGAGGGAGAGAGAGAGAGAGAATAGATAGATAGATAGATAGATAGATAGATAGAGATAGATAGATGATAGATAGATAGATATAGATACATATAGATGTAGATATCACACAACATACACACACACACGCTACAAGATGCTGAAAAAATAATTTTGTAACCAGTTAAGGTTAATTATTACAGTTAATTATTTAACCAAAATAATTTATAGTAAGCACAAAAGTTTCTGTTTCACTTAGCAATCATTAAGCTTTTCTTAATAACCAACTTTTGGATCCTAGCTGTGGTCACTAAATGAGGCCTATCTATATTGCTGGGGTTTTAGCTGCAAAGAAAGCCCAGGGACGGAGAATAGTACCGGGAAATGAGGCTGGAAGGTAAATCATTGTTTCCCCAAACTAGGAAATAAGCCCATGGCTTGAACACATTCAAATAGTTGTTCTGTCATTTCCAATGGAACATCATCTTAATTTTTCCTTTTTAACGCTTTTGTCTCAGGGAAAAAGGTTAATGGTTTTTCCAGCAAAGAAAATGTTTGAGGTTTATTACTGAACAGCCAAACTCCATCACCAAATATTAGCTTATAGAGATAAGTGTTAAGTTTGCATGAAGAGTCAGATGCGAGAGTTCCAGCAAAGAGTTTATTGTGACTACAGCTCGAATGGACCCGAGCGTTTTATAGCTGCATCTGCAGTCACGCCAGCCAATGGGAGTGCAGGGTTTCTTCCAGCACTATTTAAACCAATACCATTTGACATTTTACAAGAACAGTTCAAATAAAACCAATAACATTCAAACTACATACATAACACCCCCTCCCACTAGGTTCAGTCCATACCAAACCCCAACTATCTAATGTATTCCTTTAAATAGGTGGGGCTCTACGTGTAATGCTGAGACCTTCGTGGTTCAGAAGTTTTAATGTTCTCACCCAGTGAGAGGGAATGTGTCTGCTGACATTTCCTGTTGGGACTTCCTGAAAGGGAGACCCTGTTAGACTGTTAGAATCTGGTCTCTCCTCCCAACCCATCTCCATTCCAATGTCAGCACCCAAGTCAGGTAGTGATGTGCAATCTTCCACTTCTGGATGATGATCTTGGCATTGTGACAGGGTTCGATGGTTCCCACGCAATGGCTCATACACATGGGGTTGATTCCGTTTGCTGATTTTCCTCCTGCCTCCCCCTTCCCCAGAAGAGACATCAGGTGAGAGGACCCAGAGAGACAGGGCGATGTTCCCAGGGAACCTGGGATCTAATGTTGCTCCAGAGGAGGCCATCCTCTGTTTGTACCCTGTAAGAACGAGGGCCAGTGATGTGAGTTATTTCAGCAGGAATCCACAAAGGTTCACCTATAAGGTTCCTAGCATAGACAGAATCTCCCACACTGAAAGAACGAACTTTGGAAGTGGAATCCAGTGGTGCGTTGTGTGCGTAAGTGGATGAAGGCGGTCAAGGGAAGACCTAAGTTTCTACCCATTAACAACTCTGCTGGGGACAAGTTATTTGATGGGCTAGGAGTGATGTGTTGAACACTAAGAAGTTTTTCCAGCTTCTCAGTGATGTCCCCAGGACCCAGCTGCTGAAGCTTCTCTTGGTAAAGCTGCACATGCTCAGCCCCGCCGTTGGTCGAAGGGTGCCCAGGGCAGTGAGGGCATGTCTGATACCCTGTTGGGCTAGAAAGGGTTCAAAAATGTTAGATGTGAATTGAGGGCCATTGTCAGAAACAAGGACATCTGGTAACCCATGGGTTACAAACAATTTTCTGAGCTGCTTGATGACAGCCTCAGTTGTAGTGGATGTCATGGGAATTACCTCTAGCCATTTGGAATATGCATCTACTATAACTAGAAAAGTGTGACCTCTTGTAGGGCCTGCAAAATCAATGTGGAGTCTAGACCATGGGCCCCTAGGACATTCCCATTCCTGTGTGCGTGAGGTGGAGCAGGCCTGACTACCTGGCAATTGGGACAAGATGCTTTCAACCATTTTGTCAATACCTGGCCACCATACATAACTCCTGGCCAAACCTTTCATCCTTACAATCCCAGGATGACCTCATGTAACATTTCCAAAACCTCCTTTGCAGTTTTGCAGGAATAACCACCCTGTTACCCCACAAAATACATCCTCTTAATACAGATAATTCAGTTTGCCTGGACTTAAAAGGCAAGGTGAGGTAGATCTTGAAGAGGCCAACCTTTCTTAATCCAGCCCATAACAGGTGCCAACACAGCATCTTTGGCAGTCTCTCTGGCAATCTCAGCAGCATGGACTGGAAGCTTAGCAACGGTCTCCAGGAAAAAGGTGTGAGTTTCAAGTTCAAAGTCCTCCCTGTGGCATGGTAGGTAGTGGGCACCCAGTCAGCATCAGCATGTCCAATGTCTTGCAAGCCTGTGAATCAGTTTGTATGAATAGGCTGCAAGAAATTCAGTCCATCTCAGCATTCTTGGTGACAGGATATTAGGTGTAGGTTTGTCTCCTGCCACAATGCCTAATAACAGTTTGTGATCTGTAACAATGGTGAATGACCTGCCATACAGATATTCATGAAATTTCTTAACAGCTGCAACGACTGCATGCCTCCTTGTCCAGTTATTAATTCCTCTCTGCTTTGGACAAAGTGCAAGAGTAAAATGCAATTGGGGCTTCCCTTCCACTGGGAAGCCTGTGACTCAAAAAAAACCCCACTCCAAAAGGATGCATCACAAGTCAGAACAACAGGCAAATTCTCAGAGAATTGTATCAACACAGCATCAGACGTGATTAGTCTCTTAATACTGTTAAATGCTGACTGTTCCTTCCGGTCCCCAGATCCAAACAGCCTTCTTATCAAGCAGGCGATGTAAAGGCTCAGCAATAGATGCTTTGTGAGGTAGAAACATGTGATAAAAGTTAATAAGTCCAAGGAAGGCTTGCAAAATGTCTGTTGCATCTAGGTTTAGGGCTTCCTTGATTGCTTTAACCTTGGCATCAGTAGGGTGGATGCCATGCTTGTCAATCATGTACCCCAGGAACTCTCAACTCTGTCTGTCTTGAGTGTACATTTGTCCTTCTGACTTTAAACCCGCTTTTCTGAATCTGGTAAGGACTGAGTCTCTTTGTGCTGAGTGTCATTTTCAGCAGAGATTAACACATCATCAAAGTAAGGCACTACCCTGGCAGTCCTTGCAATATTCTTTCCATAAGGCTTTGAAAATGCCAGGTGCTACGCTTACTCCAAATTGTAGTCTTTACATTTAGGCACCTCTATGAGTCACAATTGTTTGTGCCTTCTGCAGTGGCATCATCAACCTAATTGTTGATATGCCTGAGCTAAGTCCAGTTTGGCAAATACTGTACCCCTGCCAAGGGAATGGAGCAGATGATGCACAACTGGTACTGGTATGCGCAGCTTGCTGTTGCAGCGCGATGGTTAAGTGTCTCCTTATAGTCACCACAGATCACTGACCCATCAGACTTGACTGTGACTATGGGTGTTTCCATCTGGAGTGGTCAGTAGGCTCTAAACCCCTTGAGCAATGAGCTTATCTAATTGTGCATCAATTTTTTCCTTAAAGCAAATGGAACCCTCCTGGGCTTTAAAACTAATTGGGGGCACCTTG
Organism: Naja naja; assembly: GCA_009733165.1. Taxonomy (NCBI): domain Eukaryota; kingdom Metazoa; phylum Chordata; class Lepidosauria; order Squamata; family Elapidae; genus Naja; species Naja naja. The sequence continues at coordinate 287,089,655 of CM019148.1, forward strand.
GGGTCTAGGCTGAAAGCAATAGGTCCCTATATACTTGCCCAGTCCTTCGCTGAAGACCTCTGGAAACTCAGACTTCAAGGACTCCTCCCATTCAGAGCTGCTCACTTGATTGATGCCAGTCACCCGATGCCTAGTAGCTTGAACCACTCAAGTCCCAGCAAACTTGGGCCATCCTTGTCCCGATGGTCAGGGCAAACGCTTTGGTGTGGTTTAACTGCACGCTTGAAATCTCTCTCGCTCCAACTACTGGAATCTTGTTCCCTTGGTAGTCTTTAAGAGTCAGTGCTTGCTTCTGGAAATGCTTCTTCTGAATGTTGGGAAAGATTACCATAGATAAATAAGAGCCTGAGTCCACTTCCATTTGGCAAGGCCTTCCTTCAATAGACACCTTCACGCAGTGTACTTTTTCTGCTTTTCAAGGGTGAAGAATGACCAATGGTGATTGTTTGGTGAGTTTCATTTGCCATTTGCTCTAAATTTCACCCCATCTTTTCAAGGAATTTGTTGGGCTTAAAGTCTATCAGGAAATTTTTCCTACTAGGTGGAGTTTCTATGATTTGCAGACTCTGGCTATGTGACCTGTTTTTTCACAACGTAGGCAAATGGAGTCAAAGAACTTGCATTCAGTGCGGGGTGGTTCCCCCACAGCCTCTCCTGCACATGATTCAGAGTCTTTTTTTTTTCTTTCTCCATTCTGAGTCTAAAAATCCTCCTCCGCCTCACTGCTATCTGAATCAGAGCTATTTGTTCAGTAATGGGCTGTTGTGATTTTTTCCCCATCAGAATGGCTTGAGCCTGGCTTGGAGGCTTGTTAATCTTTTTCATGGCCGCTGCTGAGGACTTGGTGGCTTCTGCTGAAACAGCTCTTCAATGGCCTCTTTAAACGATCTTAGGTTTCATTATTAGTTTGCTTTGTAAGACCTTATC